>JAPXFY010000012.1:15794996-15807496 GCA_030674185.1 Monoplex corrugatus
GAATGCATTGATATGTGTCCTTTATTTTCTTTTCCATTCGTTGTTGTATTTGTATGTATGTTAGTATGGTTTTTTTCAGGGTCAGTGATGTGTAGTTTGTGTTTTGAGATGATTACAGCCCTGACATATACTCCTAATCATAATTTAAGGGCCACTTCTTCCTTCCTCTCTAATTTTAAGTTGAAATAATTGACAATGTTTAGAATTGATTCTATGTTTTATTTCATCATTTCCACACCTGTTTTTGGAAAAGAAAATTAGCACAATGACCCATTAGTGAACAGCACATGCATTTAAAGGAACATCCCCCCCTTTTCAAAAAACAGAAAGTGTCAGATTTGGCCAATCTGTTTTCAATATCGCGTGTGTCCGCCCCGAGCCTGGATGCATGCTTCACAGCGCCGATGCATCGACCCCACAAGGGTACGGAGTGTGTCCTGAGGGATGGCCGCCCACTCGATCTGCAGGATGTCGACCAGCCTGGCCAGGGTGCCCGGTGGGGGTGGTTGTCCCTGATGCGCCTCCCGAGCACATCCCAGAGGTGTTCAATTGGGTTCAGGTCAGGTGAGCACGCTGGCCAGGCCATACGGACGACTTCATGCTGCTCCAGGAAGTCGGTCACAAGGCGTGCTCGATGCGCAGGTGCATTGTCGTCCTGGAAGATGGCGCCTTGACCAAGGTCCACAAGCGCAGGCAGTGCCACGGCCGCCAGAACCTCGTCCCGGTACCGGACCCCGTTCAGGATGCCGTCAATGGGGAGCAGGGGGGTCCGGGTACCACGGCTCATGCCACCCCACACCATCACCGACCCGCCGCCGTACCGGTTATGCTCTTGGACAGTGGCGTCAGCGAACCTCTCCCCTTGACGTCGCCACACACCCGAGCCCGGCCATCGTTAAAGGTCAGGGTGAACCTGGACTCATCCGAAAACAAGACCCGGGCCCACTGTTGCCTTGTCCAGGTCACGTGCTACCTGGCCCAGGTCATGCGGCGCACTCTGTTGACCGGTGACAGCACGGGTCGGACGGCCGGTCTCCGTGACCTCAAGTTTGCCTCATGTAGCCGTCTTCTCACCGTGCTGCAGCTGATGTTAGCACCTGTTGCGTCCCTCAGCTGACCCCTCAAGGTCACCGCAGTGGATGCCCTTTCCCTCAGGACGGAGAGGGCAAGGTAGCGGTCTTGCTGTCTTGTCGTTACTCTGGGTCGACCCGTGTGACGCCTTTCCTGGACTGCTCCAGTCTCATTGAAGCGCTCCAGCAGTCTCTGGATTGTGGAATGCGACACTTCAAGTCGTCTAGCAACTTCCCGCTGCGCTAGGCCTTCATCAAGCAGAGCGAGGGCTCTCCTCCGCTGCTCATCCGTCATCCGTCGTCTTGCAAGCATGGTTAAAACGAACCAAGAACGGGTCCTTTTTATCCTCGTCTGCGGGCAACTTTGGCTGGAGTAGTGTTCAAAAAGGGCTTGCCTTGCACGTGCAAAGCGAATTTTGTCGCTACCTTGCCTGCGTCGTCAGAGAGACCCTGCTGAAGATTCGACAATTTCGTGTGGAAATTGTCTTCCTTGGGCCGCCCATTGCAAATCGGCAAATCCCCAAACACGTGCCAAAAGGAAACTGCAATGTTGTCTGAGCTCTTATCCATTCAGTTACGGCAACGAATTGGAGAAAAGAGTAAGAGAAAATAGGTTATTTCTCCTTTCAAAAATTGACTCAAAAACGTTCCTGGCCCTTCAATAATGACGTGTAGTATAGGTGCTCAGTCAGCTAGGATTTAAACATTGATGATGATGATGATGATATGATGATGAGATGATGATGATGATGATAAATAATAATGATAATCGTAGTAAAGAGTCCACATCATTGAATTACCAACAAATCCACCGTCATTTAACAACAAAGAAGAAGATTGAGCGTTTCAAGATTGAACGTACAGATTTTGGCCATGCAGACGAAGTTGAAGTCCTCCCGCTTTACTTCCTCCGTATTATTATCCTCTTCTTTATTATCATCATCCTCATAATTACTGTTTTCCTCATTATCATATTCCCCCCATGATCCTCCTATTCTTATTTGTAATTATGGTCCTCATTATGATCCTGCTCAACCTCGTCCTCATTACGATTCTCTTTTTCGTTATAATAATCCTCTTCATTGTCCTTTTTTCCTCATTGTTATCCTCCTTATCATCATCAGTCTCGTTATCTTTTTCCTTATCATACTCTTGTCATTATCATCTTCATCCTTGTTATCCTTCTCTTTCTCATTGTCATCTTGTTCATCATGACAGTCACCATTATCATCCATCTCATCACTACCATCTCATCCTCCTCTTTTTTTATATCATCATCAGCATCTGCATCAACATCCTTACCATGCTGCTCATTATCATCGATCTCCTCGTTAAAAACCCCAATATCTTCCTCTTCCTCATTATCATCTTTCTTATTATCATCATCATCTTGACTGTCATCTTCTAACGTCGTTTTCGTTACCCTCATCACCATTATCCTTATCAGCCTCATTTTCTCACCTTTCTCATTGTATTCCTTATCATCACTGTCGTCATCATGATCATCACCCTCGTTGTCATACTCTTCATCATTATCATCTTCATTATCACTTTCCTCAACGTGACCTTTTGTTATCAGCGTCATTACCATCATCATCATCGTCACCATCATTGCTGTCTTGCTCATCATTGTCTATTGTCCTTATCATTATTGTCATCAGTTTTGTCATCATCCTCATTGCCACTCTTATCACCACTATCCTGCTTATCATCCTTCTTATCAATAATATCCTCCTTATCATTATCGTCCTATTCTCGTCCTCATCACCATTATTTGCTTCATCCTTATCATCCTCATTATTGCTGAAGCAGGTTAATAATGGCACTAATGAGGATGATGTTAATCTGCTTATCATCCACTTTATCATTCTCATTGCCGTCGTTATCATTATCCTGCTTAAAATCCATGTAATTGTCAGCCTCATTATTATCAGTACCCTGTTTATTATTCTTCATGCCATTATCATCTTCTTTATCACCTTCATTATGGCTATGCTTATCATTATCCAGCGTATCACCTTACTAATCATTACCATCATCATTCTCATTGCCGTCCTTCTCATTATCCTGCTTTTATCATCTTCATTATCATCTCTATCATCATCTTCATCAACACTGTCCTGCTTATCATCTCCCTTATCATCGTCATCCTCATTGCCGTCCTCTTCCTCATCATCCTGTTTATCATCTTCTTTGCCATCATCATCCTCTTCATCCTCGTTGCCATCCTCTTCCTCATTATCGTGTTTATCATCTTCCTTACCATCATCATCCTCGTTGTCATCTTCATTGCCATTCTCTTTGTAATTATCCTGCTTATTGTCTACCTTATAATTATCATCGTCATTATCTTCATCCTGTTTAGTATCTTTCTTATCGTGTCCGTCAGTGTCAGTACAGAGTGTGTGCAATATCTCACAGACTGTCTACACCTTTGGCCACGCAGAGGAGGGGACACAGTTCTTCGACAAGCTGATGGAGGATGACGGTAAAGAGTTCCCAGAAAACGTGGATATTGATCCCCACAAAGACATCCTGTGGCTGCCCTACTCCAGTGGCACCACCGGCCTGCCCAAAGGTGTCATGATCTCTCACTACAACGTCATAGCCAACATTATGCAGTTCAGGTGAAAGATCGATTGATTTGGTTCGGTTGTTACGTCGACACCCACCTTAGGTGATATGGCCGACGGGGATAACCATCCCAGGGAAGTGGGGGAAGGGGGACTTATCTAATCCTATACTGACACCACCAGAACAACAGTGATGCTAAGATTAGACAGTGAGAAGGCCAGTCTTAATGCATATTAATGTAGCGCACCCAGGGATTCGAACCCACAACCATTAGCATGTGAATCCGACGTTCAAACCAACTGAGCTACTGGGGCCCACACTCAGGTGAGTGGGGCTCTGCCTTCTTATTTATGGCCGTGGGTTTGTCACTGCTTTAGATGGTGTGATAGTCGAGTGGTTAGGGCAGTGGGCTCTTGTCATTGGAAGGTCCTGGGTTCAAACTTGCTTGCATACTACCTGGTAAGTGAAGGGCAGAGATTTTTCATTGATCTCCCAGGTCACCATATGTGCAAACTGTTAGTATGACAGTGTGCAGGTTTCTTAGGGACCTTTGTTCTGGTGTGAACATTGTTGTAAGTAACCACAACTTATGGATAGTGCATTTTTAAGGCTCCCCACCCCACCTTTTTTAGCCTACTTGTTAGTGTCATGCTCATAATGCAGGGTTGTGGGTTCGTTTCCCGGGTAAGCCACAGTTTCATGGACTGGTTGCTTCTTTTGATAGGACCGTGGACTCGAGTTCTCATATCTCAAGTTCTCATATCTCGAGTTCTCATATCTCGAGTTCAGTCCCAGCCTGCAACATTAGAAGAAAAAAAACCTGCCCTGACGAAGTTTTGTGTGAGGGTATTCGCCGAGATAGGGGTAGTTTGCCATATGGCTAAGTTTTGTGTGAGATTATTTGCCTAATAAGGGGTAGTTTTCTGTATAATGAAGTTTTGTGTGAGGTTGTTCACCAACTAGGGATAGTTTCATCACGAAATTTTGTAGGGGTTATTTTTTAAAAACGGGTAGCTTGCTGCATGGCTTAAGTTTTGTGTGATGCTGTTTGCCAAGTAAGGGGTGGTTTTCTGAATGATGAAGATTTGAGATTTTTCGCTAAATAAAGGGGTTTTCTGTAGTTTTGTGCAATGTTGTGTGCCAAATAGGGATAGTTTTCTGTATTTTAAAGTTTTGTGTCAGGTTTTTCGCCACATAGGGGTAGTTTGCCGTATGGCTAAGTTTGGTGAGAGGCTGTTTGCTGAACAAGTGGTAGTCTTCTGTATGAAGATGATTTGTGTGAGATCTTTGCCAAATAGGGATACATTAGTGTGCTGTATGACAGTTTTGTGTGAGTTGCAGTGATGGCTGGTAAGTGAGCCGTGGAGTCTAAGGTCTTTTTTTTTTAGGATCATCGCACTTAGGGAATTTCATGTGTGCTTACCTCCCCACTCCCCCCCCCCCCCCTTTGTTCGCTGTCTTAATGGCCACAGAAGCTGGGACAGTTTTTACAAGGTTGTGATGAAGAGGATGATGATAATGATGATGCTACATAGTTCCATCAAGGACTGAGGCTGCATTACAGAGCTGTACTCTACGTTTACTGTCATAATATGTCCTGGCATCAACCAGGCCTGAGAGATACAGACACCTGTGATGTTGGCCAGGAGATTTGAGCAACACCCTCATTGACTCATCTGTGAAGTGGATGAGACTCAACCGTATGGTCCCAGTCTTTCCAGTGAGCCCATGGCATGCTGAACTCTGGGTATGAGCCAATTGTGGCAGAAAAATCCCACATTGATTTTGACAGGACTGATGGGGATTTGAACCCACTGCCTTCCAGTGGGTATCTGTTGTGCTAGCAACTGCACCACCACGTCTTGTGGACAGCAAGGTCTGATTTTTTGTGTGTGTGTGTGCAGTCCCAGTCTGCAACGTACAAACTGGCCAGTTGGCTGTCCATCTTACTGTTCCAGTTATTTATAGAAACTGGCCAGTTGGCTGTCCATCTTACTGTTCCAGTTATTTATAGAAACTGGCCAGTTGGCTGTCCATCTTACTGTTCCAGTTATTTATAGAAACTGGCCAGTTGGCTGTCCATCTTACTGTTCCAGTTATTTATAGAAACTGGCCAGTTGGCTGTCCATCTTACTGTTCCAGTTATTTATAGAAACTGGCCAGTTGGCTGTCCATCTTACTGTTCCAGTTATTTATAGAAACTGGCCAGTTGGCTGTTCATCTTACTGCTCCAGTTATTTATAGAAACTGGCCAGTTGGCTGTCCATCTTACTGTTCCAGTTATTTATAGAAACTGGCCAGTTGGCTGTCCATCTTACTGTTCCAGTTATTTATAGAAACTGGCCAGTTGGCTGTTCATCTTACTGCTCCAGTTATTTATAGAAACTGGCCAGTTGGCTGTCCATCTGACTGCTCCAGTTATTTATAGAAACTGGCCAGTTGGCTGTCCATCTGACTGCTCCAGTTATTTATAGAAACTGGCCAGTTGGCTGTCCATCTGACTGCTCCAGTTATTTATAGAAACTGGCCAGTTGGCTGTCCATCTGATTGCTCCAGTTATTTATAGAAACTGGCCAGTTGGCTGTCCATCTGAATGTTCCAGTTATAGAAACTGGCCAGTTGGCTGTCCATCTTACTGTTCCAGTTATTTATAGAAACTGGCCAGTTGGCTGTCCATCTGACTGTTCCAGTTATTTATAGAAACTGGCCAGTTGGCTGTCCATCTTACTGTTCCAGTTATTTATAGAAACTGGCCAGTTGGCTGTCCATCTTACTGTTCCAGTTATTTATAGAAACTGGCCAGTTGGCTGTCCATCTGACTGTTCCAGTTATTTATAGAAACTGGCCAGTTGGCTGTCCATCTTACTGTTCCAGTTATTTATAGAAACTGGCCAGTTGGCTGTCCATCTGACTGTTCCAGTTATTTATAGAAACTGGCCAGTTGGCTGTCCATCTTACTGTTCCAGTTATTTATAGAAACTGGCCAGTTGGCTGTTCATCTGACTGCTCCAGTTATTTATAGAAACTGGCCAGTTGGCTGTCCATCTGACTGCTCCAGTTATTTATAGAAACTGGCCAGTTGGCTGTCCATCTGACTGCTCCAGTTATTTATAGAAACTGGCCAGTTGGCTGTCCATCTGACTGTTCCAGTTATTTATAGAAACTGGCCAGTTGGCTGTCCATCTGAATGTTCCAGTTATTTATAGAAACTGGCCAGTTGGCTGTCCATCTGACTGCTCCAGTTATTTATAGAAACTGGCCAGTTGGCTGTCCATCTGACTGTTCCAGTTATTTATAGAAACTGGCCAGTTGGCTGTCCATCTGACTGTTCCAGTTATTTATAGAAACTGGCCAGTTGGCTGTCCATCTGACTGTTCCAGTTATTTATAGAAACTGGCCAGTTGGCTGTCCATCTGACTGTTCCAGTTATTTATAGAAACTGGCCAGTTGGCTGTCCATCTGACTGTTCCAGTTATTTATAGAAACTGGCCAGTTGGCTGTCCATCTGACTGTTCCAGTTATTTATAGAAACTGGCCAGTTGGCTGTCCATCTGAATGTTCCAGTTATTTATAGAAACTGGTCAGTTGGCTGTCCATCTGACTGTTCCAGTTATTTATAGAAACTGGCCAGTTGGCTGTCCATCTGACTGTTCCAGTTATTTATAGAAACTGGCCAGTTGGCTGTCCATCTGAATGTTCCAGTTATTTATAGAAACTGGCCAGTTGGCTGTCCATCTTACTGCTCCAGTCATTCAAATAGTATCAGCTTAGTATTTCACAGGTCCTGCTGTCCACACCCCATACCCCCCCCCCCCCCCCCCCCCCCATCCTCAACCTCCCCATTTCAAAACTTGCCAGCATACAGTTTTGCGCAGGCTCAATAATTTATGACAGATTTGTCTAGAGCGTGTATAGATCTGTTTTGAGTACGATGTACTCCTCGAACTTGTTAGCAAGATGGGCAGCAACAGAGTAGGTTATTGTTTTACATGGCACATTGGGTGTGGAGAGAGAGCTCAGTGTCTTGACTATTCAACTTTAATTACCAGTCCACTGTTATTGGCATCATCGGAGAAGATGCTAGCCATTGAATAGGCCAGTGGTTTATGCCGCATACTAGGATTGAACTTAAGATGCCAGATATTGACTCCTTGTAGTTGTTGTTTGTTTTTTCCAGAGAACTGTTGCTGGTGTCACCAGAGGAGAAGACTTTAGGTCTGTTGCCTTTATTCCACATCTATGGCCTGGCCCCCGTACAGTTTGGCTCTGTGTATGATGGTGCTCACTTTGTCACTGTGCCACGCTTTGACCCTGAGATGTTCCTGAAAGTGTTGCATGAGGAAAAGGTGACTCTGTCTGTTTGTCTGTCTGCTTTTTCTGTCTGTCCGTCCGTCCGTCCGTCTGTCTGTCTGTCCATCCGTCTGCTATGTCTGATTACCTGTCTGTCTGCTTAGTCTGTGTGCTTTGATTATCTATCTGCTTTGTCAGTCTTTCTGTCTGTCTGCTTTGTCTGTCTGCTTTGTCTGTCTGTCTGATTTGTCTGCTCTATTTGTCTGCCTGTCTGCCTGCTTTATCAATCTGTCTTCTTTGTTTGTCTGTCTGTCTGCTCTGTCGGTCAGTCTGCTTTGTCTGCTGTGTCTGTCAGTCTGTCTGCTTTGTCTGGCTGGCTGTCTGCTCTTAAACTTGAACTGTACGATGTTTGAGGTCTTGTATGAAGTCCTGTTCATCGATCCGTGTGGGTTATACGGCTAGTATACCAAAACTTTGCATGCTCTGTCTGTCTGTTCAGTCTGTCTGTCTGGCTGTCTGCTTGCTTGCTTGCTAGCATGTCAGTTGGTCGGTCTGTCTGTCTGTCCGCCTGCTTGCCTGTCTGTTTTGAAGTGGGTAGCTTGTGCCGAAGAAGTCTATGTGCATGTTTGAGGTTTTGTGTCTTTGTGTAAATGTAAATATAAAATGTTCTATTCGATTTTTGCAGACCATGAGACCTATATGAATATGATATTGATAATTCTGCAAATGTAAAGTATGCCAGCATAGTGTTATATTCCCTGACTATCTTTGATCCTTATGCTTTTGCTTAATATATTTCCATTTTGGTAACCATTGTTGTGTGTGTGTGTGTGTGTGTGTGTGTGTGTGTGTGTGTGTGTGTGTGTGTGTGTGTGTGTGTTGTGTGTGTTGTGTTTCTTCTGGGGGTGTGAAGCGTATGCAGAAAGGGGGAAGTTTTCTCAAGGAGTGGATGGAGGGGATCACAGCTGCCAAGCTATTTTTTTTCTATTGGTAATATTTATTATAGTTTTATGGTTGGTCTGATGGTAGCCTCCGTGAAGATGCCAGGGGCTCTCAGTATAGATAGTATCCCTAACTTTGGGAAATTTATACTTGAAATTTCATGTTTTCTATCATTCTTTCTTTTTGCTTCGCTCTTTTTCCTTCTGTCATCTCTTCCTATCATTTTCTGCGTTGTTGGTCATCTGCATCATATGTACATGTTTTACAAAAGCCCTACAGACTTTCTATGAGGATTGATAATTGGGTGTATACACTTACCGCGTTTTTGGCTTTAGGGAAATGTGTTGTGCAGAAGCAATTTTAGGTAGTTCAGGCCAGTTTATAGGTGTTTTAGTGTACTTGGTTATATCTGTACATTTGTATTAGGGTTTTTTAACTCCCTGGTGATAAATTGGATGGAATGGTAATGCCAGGGGCATATACTCAGATAATGCATGTGGACGCACTGTTTGTACTTAATTTTCTTTTCTGGTGAGGTGGTGTGTACGTTATGTGTGTGAATGTGTTGTTATGCGCACTTCATTTTGTTGTTGTTGTTGTCATCGAGGTGTTGAGTACATTTTGTGATGGTTACAGTCCTGATATGGCTGTGTGTTGTCAGCTGGGCTTTAAACAGTGATAATAATAATAATAATATAACAAATGTTCTGTTTGTCTACAGATCACAATCCTTCACGCAGTGCCTCCCGTGGTGTTGTTCTTGGCCAAACACCCCATGGTATCACAGTTTGATCTGTCAGCCCTCAAGTACATGGTCAGTGGGGCTGCTCCCCTGGGTGTGGGCTTGACCTCTGAGTGTTCAGAGCGTGTCGGCTGTCCAATTTATCAAGGTAAAGGTTAAGGTTGTCCCATGTCTCTGGTGTAAGGGTGTGAGGTGGTAGAGACCTGGTCTTTTATTGGAGCCAGCATGATGAATGCGGTTCCCATCTCCGGGAAAGGTTGGGGCCTGTGTCATCACACTCCCTTAATGACGTTAGAATTACGTGGCCACCATTACCTTTTTTAAATCTTGAGAGTGTCCTTGTGTCACTGTAGTAGTCTTTCCTGGTTCCATACAGGAGCTTCTCTGAGATCTGATTATCTTCCGTACGGATGTGTCCTGTCCAGTGAAGCTGGCATTTGATGAGTAGATACTCATTGCTTGGCAAGCCACGTTTCTTCACAACTTGAAATTGCTCAGTGAATCTCACCGCATTATGTTACAGAACTTGAAACTGTTCCAGCTCTTGACTATTCCATGGGTACATAGTCCACAGTTTGCAGAAGTACAACAGAGCACTAACAACTGCTGCTGTGTACGCAGCAAACCTTTTGTGGCGAGCTGATGCCATAGTCTTGCCACAACCTCATGGTGAGCTTCCCAAAGGCAGAGCTTGCTTGGAAGTGCATTGCACCACCTCAGCGTCAACCTGGTTGATAAATGGAGATTTTTCCGATATCCCATGTCAACATATGTGCAACCTGCAAGTACTTGAACCCCCTTTATGTGTATATGCATGCAGAACATCAGATACGCCTGTTAAGATCATTCCCCCGTGGGGATGCCGGGGGCTTTTCAGTATTTAAATGCTATCCTCACCTTCTGGAAATTCTGTGCTAGACATTTCCTCTTTTCTATCACTTCTCTTTGTTTTTACCTTGTTCCTCTGCTTTCTGTCATTTCGTCCTATCATTTTCTGCCTTGTGTGTGTGTGTGTGTGTGTGTGTGTGCTGTGTGTGTGTGCGTGCGTGCGTGCGTGCGTGCGTGCATGTGTGTCTGTTTCAGCGCTTAGATTTGATTTTATCAAGATTTTGCGCTATATAAATATTGTAATTATTATTATTATTATAACATCTAACAGTGGACAGGCTTGACATTCATGGATTCCTTGAGAGATCAGAACAGAGTAGGACACAGCTGGCTGTCATAATTTTGATGACAGTGAGGATGATAATCATGATGCTGTGGACACCAAGGTTTTTAGCTGAATCAGAAATTTTTAGCTGAATCAGAAATTGGGACTGATGTGTTACATAATCCTTTCACTCTACTAAATCATTCTCCTACTGTATGTGCCTTTTAGGATCGTTGGACAAGTTCACACACACACACACACACACAACACAACACAAACATACCCCACCCACCCACATAGGATTGATCATTTGGTACATGTATTAAGTGCATTTTTGGCTCTAGGGGGGCGAGATATGTGGTAGCAATTTTTGGTTATTTATGCCCGTTTTTATATATGTTTTAGTGTTCTTAGGTATGCTTAAATTCATGTTCAGGTTTGTTTTTTATATCCCCTGTGCGATAACTTGATGGAGTGGTCAACTCTAGGGGCGTGTACTTAGATTATGTGCATGAATGCATTGATATGTGTACTTAGTTTTGTTTTTTTCCTGTTGAAGTTTTGTATGTTTTGAAACGGTTATAGCCCTGATATGGCTCTACGCACGTCGGCTGGGCTTTAAACAACAATAACAATACAATGTTACAGATCATGTAAACCTTGTCAGTATTGGGTGGCTTATGGAAGCAGGAAAACATCCAGCATAGACGCCCATCATATGCGTACTTGCATCCATGGATGGTTTTGAATGGATGAAATAAATAGAACGTTAAAAAGCACACCAGTACGCAACAGAGCAGAGTGAAGCTGATTGTCAAACCCCTTGTTGCAGGCTATGGGCTGACGGAGACTTCCCCTGTCATCAATGTGGACTGTAACCCCGGACATCCAGGCACCATTGGTTATTTGGTACCCAACACTAAAGCCAAGGTTAGTGTAACTACCTGTGCTTGTTGTACTGGTCCTCGTGGTGTAGTGATTAGCACAACAGACTACCAACTGGAAGCTTGTGGGTTCGAGTTCCGGTCAGTCCTGTCAAAGTCATTGTGGGATTTTTCTGTCCCAACTGGCTCCTACCTAGAGCTAAATGTGCTGTTGGCTCGTTTGGAAGACTGGGACCACAGATGTGTCATTGAGGGTGTTGCTGAAATCTTCTGATCAGCACCAGAGTTGTCTGTATCTCTCGGGCCTGTTTGATGGATATTAAGCTAGAGTAAGCCCTGTCACACAGTCCCAGACTCTGATGAAATTACATAGCATCAGGGTCATCATCCTCATCATCACCATCATGGTAGCATTCACGCAGTGACAGTCTCAGATGACATTACGTAGCATCATGATTACCATCATCATCATCATCATCATCATCCCCATCATCATCACATGTGCTTTGCCACATGGCGTTGACATTGTAAAAACTGCCCCAGCCTCTGTGACCATTAAGGTGGTGTAGAACATGGGACAAAAAGGAAAACTGTGGTTGTTATATCTCTGGTCACAGTGTGTCTGAGTTTTAAAAAAAAAGCGATACTGGAATATGGGGCATTCCAAGGTTATATGTACAAATGTGAGCCAGTCAGGCCCCATTGGTGACCATTTTTTTTCTGTTTCTGCCGGTTGTCATGGAGGTTGAGGCGCAAGACCTGGGGCTTCTCCATCTTGAAGGGACGTCAAAGGAGAATGCCATTCTTGTCTGATGGAGATGACTGTGTGGACATTTGCGTTATAT
>JAPXFY010000012.1:15809996-15987496 GCA_030674185.1 Monoplex corrugatus
TTATTGAGGCAAATCATCTAATACATTGTTTAAAGATAAATGGCTCGGAAATCAATTTATGCTGGGTGCCTTCTCATGTTGGTCTTCATGGCAACAATGTAGTTGACAGAGCAGCTAAATCCAGTGCCCTCCATTCTGAAAACTCCATAGAATTACATGTTAACACCTCGGTAAAAGAAGCTTACAACTCGCTAGAATTAGCATCATGGATGCGATTTCATGAACATTTAAACGAAAAATTTGTGTCCCAAAAAAGAATCAAACTTTCAGTTCAAAATATCTGTAAAAAATTGCAGTATTCCTCGTTATATCATTTGAGATTAATTGTTATGACATATTTTCATATTCAACTGAACGCTTTGAAAACAAAATATTGTAAAAACGTTTTATGTATTTGCGGCGAACAATTCACATTGTATCACTGTTTTTTTTTACTGCAGAAAGCTTCGTTCCTTTTTACCAAAGACGTTTACACAAGGAAACTATCTTGAAACACATTTTAAAGAAGTAGTATCGGATCATAGTTTTTTGGTTAGTTTAATCACACTATGGTCCGGGGGCCTGGTAGAAGGGGACATCTCGTGAACTCTGAGGGTGTCTGCCACGGAGTCGCTCCATCATCTTGGTCTTCCTCTGGCTCTCCAGCCAGAGTATCTGGTGTTGTATGCCCGAAGAGCTGGATGGTTTAGGGGTATACGTGTGAGGTGTCCGAACCACTTGATCCTCATATGTTCGATGTGTTGTAGGATTGGTGTTGCTCCTACCATGTCTCGTATCACCTCATTTCTGATCTTGTCCCCCTTGTCTTGTTTATTGCTTTCCTCAGGCATTTCATTTCACAGGTGACGAGTTGTCTCTCGAGGACTTTAGTTAGGGACCATGTCTGGCACTGGTATGTCAGCGTTGGTAGAAAAATGGCGTTGATGAGTTTCGCCTTAGTGTTGGTGGGAATGCTGGGGTGTTTCAGGAGAGGGGCAAGTTGGTAGCTGACTGCGTTGGCTTTCTGACATCTGGTCTCGATTTCTCTGTCTAGTTTGCCATTTTCAGTGAAGATGCTGCCCAGGTATTTAAATTCACTGGTTTGCTTCAACTGGGTTCCGTTGATGTTGATATCCAGTTTGTTTGGTCTCTTACTGACAGTCATGACCTCGGTCTTGCTGACGCTGATCTTCATGCCGTATGTCTCGCAGCTTTCATTGAGCTGGTCTGTGTGCTCCTGTAGTTGTATCTTGTCATTGTTCACCATTGCCTGGTCGTCCGCAAACATGAGTTCATTGAGTGCCTCAGGGTCTGGGTTTGCCTCCTTCGTAGTCTGATCCATATAGATCACGAAGAGAAGAGGGGAGAGATTACAGCCCTGCCTTACTCCCGATGTCACTGGGAACCAGTCAGATGTTCCACTGGCGGTGCGGACTGCACTCCTGCTGTTGGCGTAGATGGCCCAAATGTTGTCTAGCAGCTGGCCCTTGACGTCGTACTGCTCGAGGACCTTCCAGAGCTTGTCTCTGTTGACTCGATAAAGGCCTTTTCTTGATCAACGAATACAAGATGGAGATCTCGGTCGTATTCGATCGCCCTCTCGCACAGTTGTCGGAGTGCAAAGATTGCATCGGTGCACCCTCTTCCTTTTCTGAACCCAAATTGGGCGTCACTGAGGAGATGTTCTGTTTTCGCTCGAGTGCGCTGCTCCAGGATCTTTGCGTACATTTTCCCTACATGGTTGAGTAGTGATATGCCTCTGTAGGTACTGCAGTCTTTCTTGCTGCCCTTCTTCTTCCATATTGGCACCACTATTGCATTTTGCCAGTCTTCTGGTACTTTTCTCTCCTCCCAAGCTTTCTGAAAGATGGTGGTGAGCCACTGAAT
Organism: Monoplex corrugatus; assembly: GCA_030674185.1. NCBI lineage: Eukaryota > Metazoa > Mollusca > Gastropoda > Littorinimorpha > Ranellidae > Monoplex > Monoplex corrugatus. The sequence continues at coordinate 15,811,863 of JAPXFY010000012.1, forward strand.
TCCGGTTTCACCGCACGCATGGATGGCTTCAGTTGTTATGCCATCGTCTCCAGCTGCCTTTCCTTTAGGACTGGTCTTCACTGCTTTTCTTACTTCACTTTCTAGGATGGTAGGTTCTGAGTGGTCTGGGTGGCTGGGGGTGAACCGGGACTATGTGTCTTGTGCCCGTACTCCTGATGGGTTGAGTAGGTCTTTGAAATAGTTTTCCCATCTCTTCACTATTTTCTCCTCTTCATGCAATGCTTCCCCGTTTGCAACGTTGATGATAGTGGTTGGATCGAAAGGTTCATCTCGCACTCTCATCGCTTTCACACTCTTGTAAAACTCTCTTGGGGAAGCTTTGCATGTTTCACAGAGTTTTTCACCATACTGGGTCCATGACTTTTCCTTTGCTGTTCTCACAACTTTCTTGCTGTGTCTTCTTGCAAGTCTATACTTGATGTAGTCCTCTTCATCCTTTGACTTGACCCAGATCTTGTATAGTTTCTTCTTTTCCTTGATAGCATCCTTCACTTCTTTGTTCCACCAAGCTGTTGCCTTTCTGTTTCTTCCTCCTGTCTTCTTGGTGCCACAGGCTTCTTTTATAGTGTCCAGGAGGACTGTCTTGAAGATGCCCCAAGCTTCCTCTACATTTAGTAATGTAGGGTCACTACAGTCCAATTTTTCACTGATGGTGCATCTGATCTGAGTCTGCACCTCTTCTTCTTGAAGCTTGTGTATGTTGAGTCTTTCCGGCTGTTTCTTCTTTTTAGTGAACCTCCTCTTCTTCTGAGTGACCAACGTCGTGATGATTGGCCTGTGGTCTGTGTCCAGGCCTGCGTTGGGGATGGCTCTTGAGTCTCTGATGTTGCTCCGCATTCGAGATCTTGCTAGTATGAAGTCGATTTGAGATGAGGCGTCGATGTCGCTCCATTTGTACCAGGTGTAGATCTGAGTCGCTCTGTGCTGGAAGAAGGTGTTGGTGACAATAAGGTCATGCTCTGCACACAGTTCCAATACATGGTTGCCGTTGTAGTTGCATGGTGTTCTGTGGTCACTGTGTGGACCAAGGTGTTTTGTCCATGGTGTTCTTCTCTCTCCGACTCTGCCATTGAAATCTCCCATGACGTACAGGTCTTCTTGGTCCGGGATGCTGTTGATGGTGTCCGAGAGTTTTTCGAAGAAGGAGTCCTTATCCTCATCTGAGTAGGAGTCATTACATGGTGCATACACTTGATTGTAGTTGTTGATCTTGTTGTCCTCCCTAATGCCGATCTTCAAGAGTCTTTCTGAAATGAACTCCATACTCACTAGGTCTTTTGCCTTGTCATGGTGTAGGATGAAACCCACGCCATGTGCTGCTCTCTGTTCCTTGCTTACACCGCTCCAAATGAAAACATAGTTGGCGTCTATTTCCTTTGTTCCTGTTCCTTTCTTTCTGGTGTCTGCAATGCCCAGTATGGAGATCTTGCGCTATGTCATGAACTCTGCTATCTCTGGTTCTTTGTTCGTCAAACCGCAAATGTTCCAGGTCCCAACCCATTCAGTTCTGTTAATGCGTTACTATAATAAGATTATTATTATAATTATGATTATTTTTTGTTTTGTTTTGTTTTTATGACGATTTTTCTTTTACATTATTGATGTTAGCGTTGTTCTAGTTTCATTTCTGTGTTCATCCATATCCTTTTTCTTAAGACCTTGCCGCTTCCTTTAAATTTTTTTCCGTCTCTTACTCTGTTCCCCTCCCCCTCCCCCCCCCCCCCCCCCCCCTAATTTCATCCTCCATGTCATTTTTCCCTGTCTAATATCACTTATAGTGAAAAGACGTTAAATCAAGCAAGGAACACACACAGAGACAGACACAAACACACATACACACAGTATTGATTATTATGTTGTTACAGTTGATCGATGTGGAGTCGGGACAGCCGGTGGGTGTGGGTGAGATGGGAGAGTACTGTGTACAGGGCCCACAGGTAATGATGGGCTACTACCACAACCAACAGGCCACCGACGAGATGATTGATAAGGATGGATGGCTTCACACTGGTACGTATACTTTGTGTGGGTGGGTGGGGTATGTGTGTGTTTTGTGTTGTGTTGTGTTGTGTGTGTGTGTGTGTGTGTGTGTGTGTGTGTTGGGGGAGGGGAGGGGGGTAAGTTGGATTGAGTGTGTATGGGTGGGTGTGTTGTTTGGATGAGTGGGTGGGTGTTGTGGGGGTGTTGGTGAAATGAGAGTACTATATGAAAGGCCCACAGATAATGATTGTGTGTTTGTGTGTGTATGCTGTGTGGATGTGGGTCTGTGAATGGATGTGTTGTGTATGTGGGAGAGTACTATATGAAAGGCCCACAGGTAATGATGTGTATTTGTGTGTGTGCTGTGTGGATGTGGGTCTGTGAATGGATGTGTTGTGTATGTAGGAGAGTACTATATGAAAGGCCCACAGATAATGATGTGTATTTGTGTGTGTGTGTGCTGTGTGGATGGGGGTCTGTGAATGGATGTGTTGTGTATGTGGGAGAGTACTATGTGAAGGGTCCACAGATAATGATGTGTATTTGTGTGTGCTGTGTGGATGGGGTCTGTGAATGGATGTGTTGTGTATGTGGGAGAGTACTATGTGAAGGGTCCACAGATAATGATGTGTATTTTTGTGTGTGTGTGCTGTGTGGATGTGGGTCTGTGAATGGATGTGTTGTGTATGTGGGAGAGTACTATGTGAAGGGTCCACAGATAATGATGTGTATTTGTGTGCATAATGTGTGTGTGTGTGTTCATGTGTATTGCATGTTTATGTGTGTGTGAGTATATGTGTGCATGTGTTTCCATGTGTGTGTTTGTATGTGTGTGGGTTGTGTGTGTGTGTGCATGTGTGTCTGTGTTTCATGCAGACATGACATATGTATGCAGACCTTTAGCTCATCAGTGTTGTAAACAATAGCAAAACTGTGTCCTACTCTGTTCTGATCTCTCAAGGAAACCATGAATGTCAAGCCTGTCCACTGTTAGATGTTATAATAATAATAATAATTACAATATTTATATAGCGCAAAATCTTGATAAAATCAAATCTAAGCGCTGAAACAGACACGCACGCACGCACGCACGCACGCACGCACACGCACGCGCACGCGCACGCGCACGCACACGCACACACACGCACGCACGCGCACGCACACGCACGCACACGCGCGCACACACACGCGCACGCATGCACGCACGCACGCACGCACGCACGCACACGCACACACACACACACACACACACACACACACGCGCGGCTATAAATGGGGAGAAAGAATAAAAGCAATAAAAGCAAGAATAAAAGCAATGGAAAATTATAGAGAGCATATCATATACAATTATATATTATAACAATGTGATTCCCCTCCGAGCGGAGACAGGCTGCAGAGGGGGGGGGGGGGGGTTGAGTGAGGTTAGGATTTTATGCAGAGGAGAAAAGGTGAGTTTTGAGAGCGGACTTGAAGGAGACAAAAGTAGGTTGCTGACAGACTGAGAGAGGAAGTTTGTTCCAGGAGAGTGGACCAGAAACAGAGAAGGCTCGTGGACCATAGGTATTGAGCTTAGTGCGTGGAAAGCGAAAAGTCAGAGGATCGGAGGCAGAGCGGAGGGTACGTGAGGGAACATAGATCTCAAGTAGGCTTGACAGGTAATCGGGGGCTGTGTTATTGAGGCTTTTGTAGCACATGGTGTCTAGTTTGTACTGTATGCGCTTTGATACAGGGAGCCAGTGAAGTTGTGCCAGAAGAGGAGATATGTGGTCAGCTTTTTTCTTTTTGAGTACAAGGCGTACAGCATTGTTTTGAATGTAGGATGTGAATGGTGGAGGCAGGAAGACCAGACAGGAGTGAATTGCAATAGTCAATGCGAGACATTATGAAGGAGAGAACGAGTTTTGCAGTTGTTTCGACAGAAAGATACTTCCTGATCAGGCTTATACGATGGAGATGATAGTAGCAAGATCTGGCAGTTTGAGAAACAAAGTTGTTCATGGAGAGGATAGAGTCAATGCAGACACCAAGGTTTTTAGCTGAATCAGAAATTGGGACTGATGTGTTACATAATCCTTTCACTCTACTAAATCATTCTCCTACTGTATGTGCCTTTTAGGATCGTTGGACAAGTTCATTTGCTCTTTAGGGGCCGTATGCATAGTGCTTTAGTTTTTGTCTTTTCACTTTAGTAAGTCGACAAGGCCCATTTACTTGTAAATTCATAAATATACAACAGGCGGAACAGTTGGGCGAGAAAGACATCAGACTGTTGATCAGAAGATGTAGATTTGATATTCCGAAAAGATGATCTAGTGTTGGTGTTGTTGCTGCTGTTGTTGTTATCTTAGAATCATAGCATTTAGCAATCAGGGAGATTACCTTTCTGCTTACTTTTTTTTGGGGGGGGGGGGGGGAGGGGGGGTCCCATTTTCTGCCCCGCCATAATGGCCACAGAAGCTGGCACAGCTTTTACAATGCGATGATGTTGATGACAGTGAGGATGATAATCATGATGCTGTGGAGTTCCATCTAGGATTGAGAATGCATGACAGGGCTGTACAGTGCGCTTACTATCGTAGTGTATCCTGGCGTCAACCAGGCCTGAGAGATAAGACACCTGCCATGTGGTCAGAAGATTTAAGCAGTGCCTTCAGTGACGCATCCTTAAACTGGACGGGACTCTACTGTGTTGGTCCCAGTCTTCCCAGTGAATCCATAGCATGCTCTACTCTGGGGAGGATCTGCTTATAGCCAAAAAATCCCACAATGATTTGTGAAGGGACTGGTGGTTATTCGAACCCACAGCCTTCCAGTCGGTGATTAACCACTATGGTAGAAGATATAGGTTTGATCCTGCCCTTGTACCTCCCACCTATAACCTGGTGGATAAGAGGTGGAGACATTTTCAGTTTCCCAGGTCAGTATTGGGACAGACTAGTTGGGGCCTAAACCCCCTGTAATGTGTATGCAGGTACAACATCTACATATATGTCAAGCTAGTCATGACAGTGTCTAGTGGCTGATGGAAACAGAAACACCCGGCATATACTTCTCAAATACATTGCGAAATTGTTTCTGCGCATACGAAATTCATATCACGATATGCTGTTCGAATTACGTTTAACGGTGTTGTTGAAAGTGTCTCTGTATGTTTTGTGTTTGTCCACAGGTGACTTGGGTTACATGAGGGAGGACGGTTTTGTGGTCATCGAGGATCGCTTGAAAGAACTGATCAAGTACAAAGGATTCCAGGTAATGGACTGGTCTTCTTGCTCTTCTTGTTGATTTTGTTGATTTGTCGATTGATTGATTCATTGGTACATTTACATACATCTTGATTTTATTTTTATTTTGCGGGCTGGTTGGCTTTTATGAGATAATGTGATAGACATCTGATCTGATATCTTGAGTTTAATTGCAACCACACCTGTCTCACCTGTTGGCATCACCGGGTTTGGTGTTGGCCGCCACACATCTGGACACCACCATCTCCCTCCAGGCCGCTCTGTCTTGACTTTTGTGGGCAAACTCTTGAATATTTAGGCCACTGATGTTGGTGATGTTCTCGATGTATGAGATTGGAATTACCTTTCTTCCTTTTTGCCTCTGTTTTTTCCTTGAAAGACGGTTGCCATGAGGTTCGTGTTCTTGTGTAACACATGGCTAATGTATTTTAGTCTTCTCTTGTTGATGTGTGATTGTAGTTTTCTGGTGGTATCAAGCTCTTCCAAGACACTTTAATTAGTTCTTCTGTCTGTCCATTTGACAGGTAGTAGTCTCTGATAAAACCATCTCTGCTTCCTCAATTCTTCTGCAATCAGTTTTTCTCAGAGTCCAGGCTTCGCAGCCATAAATCATGACTGGTCAGATCAAACATTTAAGAAGTCTAAATTTCAGGCCATTTGGTATGGCTTTTCTTTCCAGGTGTTGAGTGGCACCGTTTTTTGTTTTGCCATTCCAATTATTTTTTGTCTTTGGAGCAGGTTCTATCATTAGTTTGTACAGAGCCAAGATATATGAAATCCCTAATATTTTCTAAAGGAACTTTGTTAATTGTGATGTCATGGTTGCTTTCAGTGTCTGCCTTTGATATGTAGCACTTTGGTTTTCTTGGCGTACAAGTTTAGACCGGCAATTCCAACCTGCAACATTAAAAACTCACCTGTTGCTGCCAACCTTAATGTTTCCATCATTCTGGTGGTGTCAGCATAGTGTTTCGTAAGTCTGTCTCCCCCTCTCCCCTTTTCAAGACCTTGCCAGTGCATAGGGTTTTGCGCAGGCTCTGAGAGACTGCCAGATAATTGCTGGCAGATTTGAGTGTGCACATATGGAATTGTCCAAATGCGATGAATGCATCTTGAACAAACTCCAAAGTTCATCAATCTGTTGCACTAAACATTTGATGTAATGACTGTTCATGTCTTTGCTTTGTCGCCTCAGGTTCCCCCGCAGAACTGGAGAGTTTGCTGTTGTCCCACCCGGCGGTGCAGGATGTGGGGGTGATTGGAATCCCTGACGATGAATGCGGAGAGTTGCCACGTGCATACATTGTCCTGAAACCCAACACCACCGCCACTGCTGAGGACATCCAGTCCTTCGTGGAAAGTAAGTGGACAGGTGGTTTCTAATTTGTTAGTGTGGATATGGCTTTTGTGTTTCGAGAGGGCATTTGTAAGTGTGTAGAGAGGGCATTTGTAAGTGTGTGAAGAGGGTATTTGTAAGTGTGTGAAGAGGGTATTTGTAAGTGTGTGAAGAGGGTATTTGTAAGTGGTGGAGAGGGCATTTGTATGTGTGTGAAGAGGGTATTGTATGTGTGTGAAGAGGATATTGTAAGTGTGTGAAGAGGGTATTTGTGTGTAGAGAGGGTATTGGTAAGTGTGTGAAGAGGGTATTTGTAAGTGTGTAGAGAGGGTATTTGTAAGTGTGTGGAGAGGGTAGCAAATAGGCAATTGTGCTGCGGTTTTTGCTATTTGTCAGAGGACAAGACATGCGACATCTATGTTTCAGACTTCAGACATCAGAACACATAATTACACAATGATAGTAGCATTAGATCTCATTGGACATGTCTTATAGCTAGTCCTTGCTACTTCTGTTTGGAGTGGGAGGGGCTTATTTGCCTTTGCACAAATTGAATGCAAAGACAAAGGTTCTGTTAATTTGTCTCTTGGAACATCGAACATTGATTGGAAAGTTGCCTCTTTTTCCAAAACCCAGACTGAGTAATGACGCTGTGTGTTTTTCCACAGAGAAAGTCAACCCTTCCAAGAAGTTGCGGGGTGGGGTGGAGTTTGTTGAAGAGATCCCTAAAACTCCAAGCGGCAAAATCCTCCGACGGGTGCTCAAGGCCAAAGCTCTGCAGACCTTCTGATGATGGGCTGCAAGATCCAGTTTTAGATGGAACCAGTGAACAGACTGACCACACAGCACTATTGTTCGCCTGTGATTAGATTTTTTATGGCATTGACTAATATAATGGCTCCACTGTTTGAACAAATCTGCAAACTGTTATGATATTAAAAGTTCACAAATTGTTGTCATGATATCACCAGTATACAGATTGCAATCTGTTGTGATATGAACAGATCGCAAATTGCAAAGTGACTTGATATCAACAGGTCACTAAATTGGAAGTAGGATGTGGACACAGTGTCAGAAGATGAAGCATGTGAATTTGATAAGCTCGATATTATCGGATCACATTATTTTTTATTTGTTTGTTGGTTTGTTTTTAAACAAAACATTGTAAAAGTCAATTTCTTTAACCCTTTGACACCCAGCCTTCCTGCCACTGACTTCTTGCAGGAAGCTGGTGGACAGGCTGGGAAATCAAAGGGATGAAAAGTTAAAACCAAGAAATATTCTGGCAGATGAAAAGAAAATGGCAACGTATTACTGGTATTTCCATAAAACTTTGGGAAGAATGGAACAGTCACATTTTATCATGTCTGTCAACTTTGTAATGCAGAATTTCAATGGAGTTTATTGATGACTGTTGTCGTTGTTGAATAAATGTTTTAAATGACTCAGTAGCCATGTACTCTAAACAATTTAGCAAAAGTCTTGTGTGTAAAATGTACAGTATTATACAAATCTGCTTCTATCAAGTGTGGAATGTCACCTACGTGTACTTTTTTTTTAAATCAAGGTGATGGAACGTTCTGTTTGAAAATGTTACAGGGATTGTGAAATATAATATTGCATCAAAGGATTCTAGTATGAGTTATGAACAGAGAAGTTTAGTGCAAGATGTAAGCAAAGCCTGCCACCCTACCTGGAAAGTAGTTCACCAGCAAACACTCTCCGTCCTGAGCCAATTGCTCCAGTTGTCCCCAGGTGTGTCTATCCTCTGCACGTCTGTGGCCAGGTCACAGCACTATCTTTCTCAGATGCCCCCATGGGGATGCCAGGGGCTCTTTCAGTATAAATCGTATCCCCACCTTCTGGCAATTCTATGCTAGAAATTTCCTCTTTTTCTGTCACTCTCTTTGTTTCTGCCTTGTTCCTTTGCGTTCTGTCATTTTTTCCTGTCATTTTCTGTCTTGTTGGTTCATTGAACTGTATGTGTTCGATAAAGCCTTACATACTTTTTCTTAGGATTGATAATTGGGTACATGTATTAAATGCATTAGGGAGGTGAGATATGCGGAATCAATTTTAGGTAATTTATGCGTGTTTTTATGTTTTGGTGTTCTTAGGTATGCTTAAATTTGTATTCAGGTGTGTTTCTTAAATCCCCTGTGCGATAAATTGGACAGAGTGGTCAACACTAGGGGGCTTGTCCGTAGATTATGTGCATGAATGCATTGATATGTGTACTTAATTTTCTTTTCTTTTCTTTTTTTCTTTTCTTTTTCCTGTTGAAGTTTTGTATGTTTGAAGCGGTTATAGCCCTGATACGGCTCTACGCAGTCGGTTGGGCTTTGAACAATAATAACAATAACAATAACAATCTTTCTTGGACAACCTCTTTTTCTCTTCCTGTTCCCTTGCCAGTTCCAGGTTAGGGCTTGTCCTCATGGTGCTGGATGACAGTAAAAAAATTTATCTTGATTAAAAGTGAGAACATTAGTGCAAGATTTTTCTATGAAGACACTGAAATATTGTAGCTGAGAATTTTATTATGACTGTAGGATAATGAATAGAATATTATCAGGGTTGTGCAATGTTTAGTTAAACAAGAGTTTTATGAAGCAGTGGAATGTTTAGACAGGAATTTCACAAAGGCTTTGCATAATTATAAAGAATTTTGATCAGAGCCAGAGAGTATTGTAACAGAATTCTATCAAGCTGTGGAAAATTTTAACAGAATATATGAAAGCTGGTAATGTAAAACCAAATTGATTAGTTTATTATAATATAAAAACAAGTTAATCAGTTTATGAAACAACGAAAGGATCACCGAAAAGGCTGTGTGAGACATTCAGATAATTGATTATATTAGCATTTATCAAATCTTTTTCTTTTTTAATCTGTAAAGCTTACTGAAGGCATGAATTTCGAAATTTCAATTGCTGAAAAGGCTGTGTGTGACATTCATATGATTATATTAGCATTTCTCAATTTTTTTTTTTATTCTTGAAAGTTTATTGACAGAATGAATTTGAAATTTTAATTGCTGAAAAGGCTCTGTGATGTTCAAATGATTATGTTAACATTTGTCATATTTTTTTTCCTAATTTGGAATTTTTAATTGTTGTGAATCACAGGCCAAGTTTTCATTTACAAATGTCATGTGACTCAGATTGTATATGAAAATGAAACTAACCTACTGAGCTGCCTGGAATTGATGCCGAGACTGCAGCTCTTGAGTCCACAATACCTTCAGTTTAGCCAATCAGAATACAGTGAACCTCGAATTCAACGAGCTCGGATTAAACGAGACCTCGCATCCAACGAGGTACATTTTAATCCCCGTTTTATTCCTTATAAACTGTTAGTAAAATAAATCGGATCGAACGAGCACCAAAATAGTCAGCCTCGGCTCTAACGAGCACAACCATGGCTGGTTGAATGAACCAGTTGAATCACATTTTTTCCCCCTTTCTTTATTCGGTTTGCATCACTGCCTGGCGTGATGAGAACAACAGGGCCCGCTAGTTTGCGAGGCGGCGCAGAGGAGGGAGAGGGGGGGGGTTATAAGCCAAGGCGGAGAGTGAAGGACAGCAAGACCAGGCCTGCGTTCGGAAGGAAAGCGCTCACGTGCACTTCGTCCAACGACCATCAGAACAACCGTTTTCGAAGGCGGCCTCGCTTAGCGTCGTTACGCGTTGGGTGCTTGAACGCGGCACTGACATTGAAGCATCCATCACGGCAACAAACTACACACTAAGTCGATTGTGTACCGGTAGTTCTTTTGCCTTTCCCTTTATCACATGCTCCCCTCGCATTCAACGACACCTCGGATCCAACGAGAATAACCATCAGTCCCGACAATCTCGTTCTATCCGAGGTTTACTGTATTTTAAATCCTGCAGAATGTTTTAACCGTATTTTCTTTCAGATAGTAGTCTTATAGTATTCATGAAGTGTTCTTAGATCAAAGTTCTGAGAAAGATCAAAGTCATATTTAGGCATTGGTATTCAGTTGTTGTTGTTTTTTGTTTGTTTGTTTTTTTTTCTCTCCGTGGTGGTAAATTTGGCAGAATGGTCAGTGCCATAAGCATATCTTTATTTACTTGAATGCACTGATATGTATACTTGATTTTCTTTTCCAAGTTCTCTTTTTTCTTCATTGATGTATTTAGATGTGCGTGTTGTCTGAGGTGGTTATAGCCCTGACATGGCTTTAAACAGTCAGCTAGGCTTTAAACTTTTAATAATGACAACATGAAGTGATTGGAAAGGGGTTGTGAGAGAGAGATGTTTGCATACGATTGTCCTGAATGTACATCTCATAATAAAATATGCAAAACCTATGTATGCATACATGTCAGTATTATACATTATTTGTCACTTTAGAGTTCGTTGATTGCCTTGTATAGAAAGGATGGCATGCAATAACTTCAGTATTTAACTTGCTTAAAAGGTTTATGTAACATGAGCTTTTATTACTAATACTAATTAACCAAGCTTGTTACATGGGCTTTTTGTTTTCTAGACTGTTTTATTACACTGTTTAAGCAATTTTACTTAAAACTTGTTCTCACGCTGAAAACTATGTTAACCCCTTCACACCTTTACCCTACACATTTTAGTTCTGGAAACTATTTTAACCCTTTCACACCCTTCACCCTAAACTTGTTTTCTTTCTGAAAACTGTTATAACCCTTTCTTTATAACCCTTTCACACCCTTCACCCTACCCACAAGCATCACTCAGTGAGAGTGACAGGATTAACCTGTCCTTTTCAGTGTCTCAGGGCGACATCTCCATGCTTGGAATGACATTCCATATGTATTGATGCCGCAGGTACTATGTGATGGAGAAGCTCCAAAATGATCATGGCACAAACCTTAAGCCTGCACATGGACCCATGAGCTGGCCAGGTCCTTAGATCCTACCTTGCGTTCGGGTTTTGTATTTTACTCTGGTATCTGCATCTTTTATCTGCTATCAAGTAGGCCTACTTTGAAAACCCAGACTGGTTCATGAGCCGCAAGGTTTTCAAATCTTTATGCAGTGTAAGTCTTGCATGTGTTTTTAACTTTAAAGTCTTTGACACACATTATTCTGCTTTATTGATATTGTTTGTCTTTGAATCTTGTTTCAAACGAATGAAAAGAAATTTGGGGGGGGGAAACTTATGCAGCATAAACAGACATGTGAGTTTCACTCATCTTGCTTTGCAGTTCATAGGATTCAGGGTGAAGTATGTTTATTGTCTTAGCTGTTTTGTTGGGGTGTGTGAATGTTGTGTATATTTTGCGTTCCAGCTGAGTAACCTCACTGGTAGTATTATTAAAATATCAAGAGTAAGAGCTTGGTAAGATGAGTGTTCTGTTTGAGATAGTTATTGTCCTGATATGACTCTAAGCATTTGGTTAGGCATGAAATACTATTACTACTACTACTAGATATACTGCTACTAATGATACCAGTCTCTTGTCAAAAAAGTACAGACATTTTACATTTATTTTGTTGTTATTGTTGTTTTATATAGCAGTTACATTATGTTAGGTTTTGTAGACACAGTTGAGATATTTGTGTATCAGTTGGCCAGTTCATTGCAACAAGACCTTGCAATATTACATGCAGCTGATAATTTTGCTTTTTTTTTTATTATTGAAGTATTGTCATATTGCATTGTGTGTTATATTGTTATATTGAAGTGATGTAATGATTTATCATGATCATTGAAAGTATGAATTGTATTGATTTTTATACAAAAATGTAATGTCAGCCTTATATTGTCGGATGCATATTATTATATTTATCTTCATGTCATTAGGGTTGAAGGTTATAGCTCATCAAGGAATCAAAAATGCCATGGGCCATTTTCATGGGTTTAGCTGCACAAAATGATATTTTTTGTCCCAGGGAGGGAGGGGGGAGAATGTCTGCAGGATAGATCATGGTCTTGCATTGATTGTGAACAAATTTGTGTCATCAAGGCCAAAATTCATTTGTCTGCCACACAAGAACAAAAAAACAAGCGAACCACACACGCACCACACACACACACGCACACACACACACAAAACCATCACATACACTGAATGAGAAAATTGTGTGTGGTCCTAAACCTCAATGTGTGTGCAAGTGTGTATGTGCATGCAAGTCTGTGTGCATGCATGTGTTTATGCATGTGTTCACTTATAATGAATTGGTTGTGGGTTTGACATGTTATTGTACACAAAGTTTTTAAATTGAAATCTGCTCAGTTTTAATAATTGAAAGGTAAATCTTTTATTAAAATTGTTGAAACATTGTAAGAATGACAGTTTTAATGTAGCCTACACGAAGGTAATAAAGTCTTGTCAAAAGATGACACAGTATGTTTTGTAAGCAGTGATAACCATTTCATGTGTATCTCCACTAATACAATTTATTTTATAGATATGGATAACATTTGTACAGAGTATTCTGAATGTGTTTGTAAAAGTATGAATGTGTATGTGTGCCTGTATGTGTGTTTGAGCTTGTATGTGTGGAATCATCATTTTTCTCCTAACTGTACACACAAACAGTATTTAAATGACTTTTTCTTTTATTATTTGCAGTCAGTTTTCAATCATCTATCTTCATGTAAACACACGTACACATGCGTGCATATGGAAGAGAAGGTTGAAAAAAAAACATTAGATTACACTGTACAGAAACCAACCAGTACGTGCAGATCAACTGTAAAAAGAAATTACAATAAAATTATGTTGTATACACATCATGATGCTACACATTTACTTCACTTACAGGGCAGTCATACGACTAAGGAATGTCCACATGTGAAGTCTGATTTATTTAAAACACATTTACACTGCAAGTATACACTTAAACGCTCCACATGTACACAGACAGCCACACACACACACACTTCAAAAACATGTAATATGCATGTATGAAAATAATATGTCATTTGCACAGTGTAAACGCCTCGTTGCACTTCAACAGATCATTATTGAATTTTATAAACTAGTAACAATAGGCCTCATCTTAACAAAAACAAACAAAATTGCATATATTCATACATGAATGCAACAAGTTCACCAAGAATAATACTAACAAGAAAAAAACAGAAAAACAGAAGAAAAAAACGTTTCTGCACACACACACACACACGCGTGTGCACACACACACACGCGTGTGCACGCACACACACACACACAGACAGACAGTAGGTGACTATCAGCCACAAGGAAGACCTCCGATGACCGACCAGAATGCAGCTGCTGCATGAAAATACACACATATATAGATCAGATGCAACATGACAAAACTTATTGTTTAATTCCCAGACAGCTGCACAGAGCCATTTCAGGGCTATAACCATCTCAAAACATACACAACACCTCACTGATCCTGAAAAATAAAATGCGGGAAAAAGAAAACTGAGTACACGTATTAACCCAAGGACTGTCCACCCTGTCCACCAGCTTCCTGCATTGTCAACCATGCAAACAAAGCAAAAACTTAACCTTGCGACTCCTTCACCCTGTTCACCACCTTCCTGCAGGAATCTGGTGGCCAGGGTGTGGAAGTCAGACAGTTAAGATTTTGCAGTTGGTGGGGTAGAATGCGAAGTCAAAGGGTTAAGGCATTTGCACACAAAATCTAAGGATACTCTCCTGGCAACATTGCCAATTTATAACCGCAGGGTTCAAAAAACATTACCTGAATACAAATATAAGCATACCAAAACACATAAAAAGTGGCCTAAATTATCTAAAACTGATTCTGCACATCACACTTCCTTACAGCCAAAAACAAAGACATGTACCCAATCCTAACAAAAGTGCTAAATGCATTATAGATCACATACATGTGAATGAACCAGAAGACAGAAGGAAACAAAGGAGAAACAATGTAAAAAAAAAAGAGGAAATTTCTATCACAGAATTCCCAAAAGGTTTCATTCTACTTATACTGAAAGAACCCCCAGCATCCCATGAGGGAACCAATTGGCTTATGAAAGCCATACACAAGACCGCACATGCATGTGCGGACATGCAAACACACTAACACACACATACACAATACGCGTACACTCCTACTTGCATGCACTGTACATGCACACAACAAAATATGCACACTAACATGAGTAATGCCAGCAATAACAAAGAAAATAGTGAATACTGATATATGACCCATTTTACGCACATTTTGCACAATTTTCATGAAAAAAAATTGTCAAACCACAACCATCAATAAACTTTGTCAACAGTTTCCACTGTGTGTGTGTGTGCATGCATGCAAATGCGTATGGGTATTTGTTATTGATCTTGGTGTGCGTGTGTGTATGCGTGCAAATGTGCATGGGTATTTGTTATTGATTTGGGTGTGGTGTGTGTATGCGTGCAAATGTGTATGGTTATTTGTTATTGATATTCTGGTACTCAATTTTCAGCATCTAGTGACCACCAAAATGACATAAATCATAAAAAAAAAAGCAACAGGGCTACAACTTCACTTTCACTTTAGTCTCTGCATATCTAACAGTTCTAAGTAATAATTCACATCTACATTTTTTTTCAATTCAATGTGAAATATGTCCAGTCATACCATTCATTCATTTGATATTTTTTTCAATAACAAAACGACAATTGGTCAAAGTATCCTATGACAATTTATGCAGCATCTCAGGCTGGTCACAGGTTTTATCATTGTTGTTTAAATCCCAGCCGAAAGCTCAGAGCCACATCTGGGGTATAAAAATCTGAAAACATATGCATCACTTTCCTGACCCTGAAAATATAACACCTAGAAAAGAAAACGAAGTACACATATCAATGCATTTGCACACATAAACTGGCACTGACCATTCCACCCAGTTCATCACCATGGGGTTAACAAATATAAACCTGGATACAAATGTAAACATAACGGACAGCATTAAAGCATATATAATAACTGGCCTACTTTATCTAAAATTGCTCCTGCACATCATTTCCTTAGAGCCAAACACACACACACACACACACAGAGTTGATGTCACAGAATTATCACATAAATAATCTTGTACAGATGCACTATTCAATCATTGCATACATTCATGTGATGTACAATCAAAATTATTATTCCATTCCATTATTTACAATATTACATATATAGAAAATAAATTCTGACCAGAAATGCTGTAGTCAACACTATACTGAACAGCATGTATATTGCCAATATACAATCATTACACCATGTAAAAAATGGTCAAGCCATTCTGTATCTCTCCCGTTCCTCATGACTTTAATCTTTCACTCCAGCACCCTGTCCACAAGCATCCTAGAGTCAACCATGCTATCAAAGAAAAAACACTTAACCCTTTGACTCCCTCACCCCATTTGCCAGTTTCCTACAGTACCTGATGGATAGTGTATGGGAGTCATGTAGGAAGCTGGTCAATAGGATGAGGGAGTCAACAGATTTAAGTTTTTACAGTTGGTGGATAGGGTGCAGGAGTCAAAGGGTTAAAAGACTGATGGTTGTCAGTTATTTTTTCAGTTGTTTTCAAGCAGGCTGGTTGGTTCTTTAGACAGAGCCATGGACCCAAGATCTGATATCATGCAATCTATCACAGCCCGCAATATGAAAAACTGGACTGTTTGTTTCCTGTCTTACTGTTTCCATCATTCTGGTGCGGTAGGTTTAGTGAATCACAGGTCACTTCCCCCTCCTTTCCATTTCCCTTGATCAGTGCATAGAGTTTTGCACAGGCTCAGGAAGTCTGACAGGTAATTGCTGGCAGATTTGGGTGAAGCTCATATTGAATTGTCCAACCACCACAAACCCTCACGAACAAACTACAATAGGAATTCTGAGTGTACAAACATCTTTAACCTTTGCACCTGCACCTATTACAACTCAAAAACTACCTTGACTCCTCAAATCACCACTCGCAGAACGGTGGATAGGAGGGAGTCCAAGGTTAAGTTTTGCTCTTCACATGGTGCAAGAAGATGTTTGAGCTGAGAGTCAAAGGTTAACAAACTCCAACTCTGTGCTTAGGCAGATTTGATTAATGCAAAGCGTACCCTCCCTCCCACCATCATCACATGCACAGTTATCTTTCCTGTCCTCAGACAGATCTGTGAAATTACCTCCCCTCCTTGTACAGGCATACTCATATGCAAGCAAATGCACATGTAGGCACACAAACATGTTCTCTTTCCAGTACTTTAGTACATTTATGAGATTTGTGAAACTATAATAGTGATTCCTACCCCACTCCCACACATACATTATCTTTCCAGAGCTTTGGCAGCTTTATGAGATTTCTGAGATTACAAGTAAATTCCTATCACATACACATACACACACACATTATCTTTCCTGTGCTTCAGCAGATTTGTGAGATTACAATTACAGTATCAACTCCTATCCCATCTATATCCCACACACACACTTTTCAATTTGATTCCAATAAATTCTGTTTAAAGAAATCTTTAACACGCATGCAGAAAAAGGAAAAACAGTGCAGGGGAGTCAGGGGGAAGGGGGACTGTCTCAATCCTTTCATCACTCTTAGCAACTACAGTCCACCACTGGAATTCACACTTGTGGGGGACTACAGTGGACATACTGTCAGACGACAACAGCCAGCTCTATCAACCTTAATGGTGTAACTTTGCAGGTAACTCTTTTCTGTATACAGCATGAGCAAGACTGGTGGTGAAGTTCCACATTTATGCAGCAGTTAACAAGAAACAGCTGAGGGTGCTGGATGGGACCCAAAGCAACAATGCCTCACCACTAATCAATCACCTGCCAGCTCCTGACACCACATGGTAGCCCTTTTGCCAAGCAAAGGGGGGCTGTCCATGCGTTGTATGACTCCTTCGCACCCAGTCATCAGTTATCTTATTTACAAGCCGAATGGCAAGGTGGGGAGATGACACACCCCATAATATAGCCAAATAACGTACACCAGCCAGATCCAGCCCAGCTATTTATCATGAGGACATCCAGTATTTCTACTTGTATAGGCAGCGTACAGCTGTGCACTCGCTGACCAAGGCCAGTGCAAGGGGCACAGCCTGGCTGGAAGAACAGTGGTAAAAGGGTTAAACTGGATCATATAGAAACAATAATCAGCAACTGTCTTCAGCATCATCTCAACACCAGCAGCAGTAAAGGTACATGAAACAAGAATTTAAAACAGGTATGCTCACAATTATTATTACATTCATATGGCATTGTAACATGTGGGACATATGAAAACATTTCTAAACAAAATAAATAAAAACAAAACAAAAAGGACAGAAAAACTGAGAATGCTGAACCAATGATTCTGCCTCCATAAATTCAGTCCAAGCAGCTGTAAAGTGGAGCCACAATCAATGATAATACACTAGGTAATCAACTGCTTATACACAGATATATATCATCGTGCATATAATAATGCTCAGTGAAATGCTTCCAAGTGATGAAAAAAATAAATAAAAAACAAGCATATAAGTTTTGAAAATGCAGAAATTTCAATCATGGCAGTGAAAACAAACTCAGAAACTTCAAACCGGGATCGAACTTGAGATGTTAGGTCTCAAATCTATGACTAAGCTTAAGCAAAGAAAAAGAAAGGTTTAACCCTTAAGATTCTTGCACCCTATCTACCAGCTTCCTGCAGGCAGGTAGGAAGCCAGCTGAGGAATCCAAGAGTTAATATATGTTTTAAATAACCTTCACATAAAAGCACCAGTAATTCCTGGGGGAAAAGAAGGGATGGTGATCATGATGAAATTCTAGAGGTGGAGAGGGTGGAGGATGTTTGTTTTCCTTTTTTGATGTATGTATTGTCATGCTTTGTTTAGGTTAGTGTGCTGACGATCTCAGGTTTTGCTTTGTTGCGCAAGCTGAAGACCTCAAAAGGTGTAGTAAGCACCTGTCATGCTTTGTTTAGTTTAATAAGTGGACAATCATTAACGATGTAAGCACCTTGCATGTTTTAAGTCATTGTGTAGTTTCTTGCAGTGGCCGCAGCATCAGCTGGTTAACCTTTTCACGCCACACTGGCCACCGGGAGCCGGTGTCGAAAAAGTTCCCTCCTGATGCACTGTACCCCTGGTGCCGGTAAGGCATCTGTTCTCTCAGACACACCAGCCACATAATGCTGGTCAAGTTTTGAAAAACTCACAGTAAAGAATATTGGGAACAACCATCAATACTGTTTAGCAGAAGGTTTTAGCTAAGAGACAGAGTCTATTTAGTTGGTGTAGTGTTACACTTGATGCTCTGACTGATTAACGACACAAAGTGACCCCCTGACCAAGAAATTCCAATGCAAGCTATGTGTTAGGCCTGCACCTTCTTCCTTGATAAACTGTATGCAACATTTTAGACATGGGAATGAGCCTCCTCACAAGTTATTAAAAACCATCTGCGTTGACTGCTCCTTCTCTCTCTTTTTCTGTGTGTGTGTGTGTGTGTGTGTGTGTGTGTGTGTGTGTGTGTGAGTGTATGAGACAGAGAGAGAGAGAGAGGGGGGGGGGGAGACAGACACAGAGAGAGAGAGAGAGAGAGAGAAAGAGAGGTTTCAAAGGTTCCTCTAGACTTCAGTACAGTTATTACTGAGACGTAAAGATGTGTCTGGTTTATGGTCTGTGACCTACATTGTTCTTGTCATAACAGTGCTTATAAGTTTTAAAAAATCTTATATGAAAACAGTTTGCCCGCAAAGATCATGTTTTGAGCTTTCTAGTAATAAAAACATACTTTGCCATTAATCATTGTTTAGTAGCTGTAAAATAAAACAAAAAAGCAGTAAAAATGGTGCATCAACATGGAAGAAAACAAATGCTGAAGGCTCAGCAGCTGCGAATTGCAGTGCTGCGTACTGGCCATTATGAGAGACTTAAAGCTGACCTCTATCTGTTCATCTTCACTTCCTTCAGCAATTCCACTAACACAGAGATTCACACTGGCCTACACACACCTCCAACACATCCCTCAAACAAGACAGTTTTTCCTTCCATGGATGACTGATCTTCCACTCCTCCATGACTGATCTTCCATTCCTCCATGACTGATCTTCCACTCCTCCATGACTGATCTTCACTCCTCCATAAACACTCTGACTCCCCTCAGCTTGTTCACCTACATGAAGATGGTGGACAGAGAGAGAGGGAATCAAAAAGAGTTTAATTTAACCCTTTGACTCCAGCACCCTATCCATCAACTGAAAAACTGAACCCTTTGATTACCTCACCCTATCCACCAGCTTCCTGCAGGAAGCTGGTGGATAGGGTGAGGAAGTCAAAGGGTTCAGTTTTTGCTTTGCTAGCATGGTTTGACAAAGCAGGATGCTGGTGGACAGGGTGCGGGAGTCAAAGGGTTAAATGAAAATGACACTGTCCTTAGTGGTGTCAGTCAGTTACCAATTCAGCAACAAACTCTTACAATAATCATTTTATTTTAGGAATACAGTCATTATCAATCCCCATGATACACTGCCTAACATCATACTTCAGGGCACTTGTAGGTATCATTTCATTTAAGGAATATAATTATTACCATTCACCATAACAAACTAAGGCCGTCTTTCTGGGTACACTAAAAAGACCCACTCATTTTAGGAATTACTGTAATTATTACCACCCATCATGATACACCGTCCAACTTTCACGGTACCCTATCATGACTGTTTCATTTCAAAAATATAATCACCACCACCCACCACTGAACACTAAGATTATCCTTCATGGCACCCTGGAAGGAGGTTGCTGCTGAGCTGGGTCAAGAGCTGGGTAGTAAGTATCAAAAACAGAACATAGTTCAGCTGCTTTGTCTGTAGTGGGAGATGGAAATAAATGCTTGGTATCATATGTGTGTAAAATGTCTTGCAATCATTATAAAGAAAGAAAAAAAAAAAGAATAAAAAAAAGATGACTGAAGTAATACAAATCTCAGTACGTCTGAATTGCTTACCCTTTGCACTCCCGCAGCCTGTCCATAAGCTGAAAAAAATTAACCCTTTCACACCTTCATCCTCTTCTCACATGAAGCTGGTGGATAGGGTGAGGGAGTGAAAGGGTTAATTTTTTGCTTTGCTATAAGGCTGACAATGAAGGATGCTGGCAGACAGGGTAAGGGAGTCAAAGGACACGGATTATTGCCGCACCCAGAAACAGACATAGATAGTCCTGTTCACTGTTGCATGCCACCAGTTCCCCCAGACAACCAAGCTGGTAAATTTATCTTTTTTCATCCTTTTGTACCAGGAAGTGTCACATGGAGATGAAGTTGGCTGCCTGCAGCTAGACAGGATCAGAAGAAGAAGAATTATTAGGAGTGAGTACAGATGTTGTGCATCATGGGAAGCACCAAATAAACTTGATAGAAGATTATTTCTGACTGGCATTGATACACAGATCTCTGGACTGATTCCTGACGGATCTGTCTTCCACTCCTGCTGACTGCGTGCTGATGATGTTGCTTACTATGTGTGCATGGTGGCTGTCACGTTTATCTCTTGGATTTCTTGCTCATCTGGAAACCAGAAACACTCACCAATATTAGTAATCAGTCACCATCTGAAGAATCATTTGAACACTGGAAAATGTTAACCCTTTAACTTCCTCAACCTGAATATCAGCTTCCTGTATTATCACTGATGACAACAAAGCAAAACTTTAACCTTTTACTCCCTCATCATATTCATCAGCTTTGTGCAAGGCAAGTGAATATGGTGAGAGAGAGTGGAAAGGTTAAGTTTTTGCTGCTGGTGGACAGGGTGACGGAATGAAAGGGTTAAGCATTAGCAAAATTATCACCATCTTCACAATCATCATCATAAAAATCACTATTATCATCACAATCATTATTTTCATCACCAGCATCATCATTGTCACCACCAACAATCATCATCACCATCATCATCGTCATTAACCCTTTGACTCCCACACTCTGTCCACCAGAATCTTGCATTGTCAACCATACTAGCAAAGCAAAAACTTAACCCTCTGATTCCCTCACTCTATCCACCAACTTCCTGCAGAAAGCTGATGGATTGGGTGAGGGAATCAAAGGGTTAAGTTTTTGCAGTTAGTGGATAGGGTGTGGGAGTCAAAGGGTTAATACCGACAGTCACAACATGAATTTCAAACCATTAAAAATCCAAACAAACAAGAGAAACATGTGACAAGAACAAACAGGACTTCAAAAATGACACCATGAGTGCAAGGCTGTGCATGCATGTGTGCACGTGTGTGTGTGTCTGTGTGCCTGTGTGCTTTTGTAGATGTATAGATGACGTGTGAGCAGTGAGAAGCATGCATGTATGCATGTAAATTATGAGTGTGTGCAAGTAAGTCTGCATACATGCACACTTGTAGAATATATGCTGAAACATTACACCTGTAAACTGGATACTGAAACAAAACAGCCCCTCACACAGCATCAGTCAAACTATGAATGCCCAAGAACAACAAACTCAAACCCACCTTGCTAAGCACGCTCTTGTTCTGAGCTTGCTGAGCACGCAGATCATCAATCTCATCTTTCTGCTGAGTGAGTTTCTCATTCATGCCAGCCAGGTGCTCACTCATCATGCTCAGCTGATCTTCATAGCTCCGAGTTGTTGTCTGAAGCTCATCCTGCCACAGTCAATATCCACAGCTTTGCATAACCATGTTAATGTATACAGCCAGCACCTCTATTTTTAGCACCTATACTCTACCATATCCAACTTACGCAATATCATACAAAATTACTCTATCTTTGGCTGGAACACTCCCAAGATCACCAAGAAATCAGTAAGAAACACCTCCAGGCATATTTTCCCTAACACAATGCCAGGACATGCTTAAGTGCACTTCCCCTTCTCTTTTCTGGCATTAGAACATTCTGGCAGCCAGCTTTGTCATTGAGTTCCCAGCCTAAGCAAATAGTTTCTAGTGAAACGTACCCTTTTTGGTTCTCTCGCTCATCATTGAGTTCCTACTGTGATCTCGCTCCTGGGTAGTGTTCATACCCTGGCCTTCCTGGCCAATGTCATGTCAGACATATTTTTTCCTTTCTTTCTTCCCATTTTGGCGTTTGATCCATTATGGCGTAAAACCCTGAGAACTGACTTGGATCGTTCACTCAGGAGAGAGGTCAGAATCTCAATATCATGACTAGGATTCCAATCATTTCCAACAATCACAATCATTGTCATAACAGAGATTGTTCATACAGTGATAAATGCCAGGCAGCCTCATACCTTTAATAATAGTGGTGAAGTATGCAGCCAGCACTCACACTTTTAATAATTATGTTAACAGATATTGATTTCTGTGATTAGGATTCTGGCATTGTAGATGATTATTAGACAATAATAATAGCATTAATAATAATGATAATGATAATGATAATAATAATAGTTCCATTCATACAGCATGAACTGTCCATGTCAGAGAATGCTCACTGCACTTTATATAAAAAAAGGGGAAAAAAAGAAAAAAGAAAAGACAAAAACAAAGAGAGGACTGCCATGTCAATACATGAAAGCAGTAGAAAAACAGTCAGATACATACACCAATATGTAATGCAGCACAACCATAATTCATCAAATGGGGACATAGGAAATAGTTTTGTTTAAAATAGGAAAATAGTTATCAATAAATAACTTCTTTTTAAAAATGGATACACACAGAAAGGAGAAGCCCTGTGCGAGTGTATGCATGTGTGCAATGCTTTTGCACATGTGTGTGTGTTTGTGGTGCATGCATGCTTTTGGGTGTGTGAGTGTGAAAGACAGCCTGTGTTACCATTGTCACAAACTAACTACATAACATATTTACTACAAGCTATCAGATCTATCTTCAATTACACAAATTACTTGTTCTTTTCACACATGCTTTTTTTTGCCCTGAACATTCCGCGTAAAGTTCTCTCCACTGCATGTATGCATTTTTGGGTAGCACAGTCTGCAAACTCCATCACCAGCATGTGTACATTTGAGTGATCCATTCAGTACTGTCATGGCTTACAGGGATCTTTCACAACTGCGTTTGTTGTTCTGTGTGTGTAAGCAAACAAAGAAGTATCAGCATTAGCAGATGCGCACATACTGACTTGGGAGGTAAGAAAAATCTTCACCCTTCACCCATCAGTTGTGACCCAGGTAGTATCAATCTCAGACTTTCCAAATGAAAGCCTGACATCTTAACCACTAGGCCATTATGCCCATCTCCACTATCCTAACACTTTAGGGGAAAAAAAAAAGGAAACTGTAGATACCTGAAGCTGAGCGACGGTGTGGGTGGCGGCCTGTAGCTCCTCCTCTGCACGGACCTTCTCTCTCTCCGCCAGTCGCAGTTGTTTGTACAGCGCTCTCACCTGTCACAGTCATACACACCTGTCAGGTGAATGATGCTGCTGGTAAAGTCACAAAGGTTGATAATACTATCAATGTTTAAAGCCCAGCCAACTGCTAAGAGCCATATGTTTAAAGCCCAGCCAACTGCTAAGAGCCACATGTCTAAAGCCCAGCCAACTGCTAAGAGCCACATGTTTAAAACCCAGCCAACTGCTAAGAGCCACATGTTAAAAGCCCAGCCAACTGCTAAGAGCCACATGTTTAAAGCCCGGCCAACTGCTAAGAGCCACATGTTTAAAGCCCGGCCAACTGCTAAGAGCCACATGTTTAAAGCCCACGCCAAACTGCTAAGAGAGCCACATGTTTAAAGCCTGGCCAACTGCTAAGAGCTATATGTTTTAAGCCCGGCCAACTGCTAAGAGCCATATGTTTTAAGCCCGGCCAACTGCTAAAAGCCATATGTTTAAAGCCCGGCCAACTGCTAAGAGCTATATGTTTAAAGCCCAGCCAACTGCTAAGAGCCATATGTTTAAAGCCCGGCCAACTGCTAAGAGCTATATGTTTAAAGCCCAGCCAACTAATAAGAGCCACATACTTAAAGCCCAGCCAACTGCTAAGAGCCACATGTTAAAAGCCCAGCCAACTGCTACGAGCCACATGTTAAAAGCCCAGCCCACTGCTAAGAGCTATATGTTTAAAGCCCGGCCAACTGCTAAGAGCCATATCAGGGCTATTACTGTCTCAAACATGACGTACTCATCTAAACACATCAATGACCCCAGAAAACAGAAAATCTGGAAAGGAAAATTAAGAACACATTTCATTATCTTCATGCAAAAAAAACTAAGGATAAGCCCCTGGCATTAACCATTCCGCCAGATTTATCACCAGAGGGATTAAAAAACAAAAACAAATGTGACTACAAATGCCTATACACACACACAAATATACACCAACACACACACACACACACACACACACAAATATACACCAACACACACACACACACACGCATGCGCACACACACCACACACACACACACACACACACACACACACACACACACACACACACACACAAACACCAACACATACACCAACACACACACACACACACACACACACACACACACACACACACACACACACACACACACAAACACACACACACCACACACACACACACACACAGACCTCAGCATGAAAGGCGACAGCTTTACTATCTGCTAGCTGTACTTGAAGCGTCATGGCATTCAGTCGTTCCGTAAAATGTTTTTTGATCAGTTCTTCTCTCGTCTCTCCATCTCCCTTCTCACCCACTTCCAACTTTCCCACCTAAGGACAGCAGAAATCACATTGAAAGAATATGTACAGGTGACTTCATGAAATACACTCAACAGAGAAAATCACAGACACAAAAACATACATGAAACATGTATGCACACACAAACATATCCACACTCACATACATAGTCTCTTTCTCCACACACACACACACACACACACACACACACACACCACACACACACACACACACACACACACACACACACACACACACACACAAAGTGTCTTCCACAGACAAACACAAGCATGCATGCATGCATCCCCACACACACACACACACTCTCTCTCTCTCTTAACCCTTTCACTCTCTTCCCACTCTCTTAAAAGTTTTTGCAACTGGTGGAAAAGGTGAGGAAGTCAAAAGATTAAGCATGAGAAAACACTCAGAGACAGGAACATTCAAGCATCTGGCACACACAAAAATTACTTTCATGGTTCATCATCATAATCAAGTGCCTTGCCACATGGCGTTGGCGATCATGGCCTTCCATCTGTTTCTGTCCCTTGTTGCCGCAAGCACCTCTTCCACCCTCTTTGTCTTCAGCCACTCTGGAAGTCTATCCAATATCTTCTCCCTGGGTCTACCTGGTGCTCTCTTTCCCTCCAGCTTTCCTGTTGTGACCAGGTGCTCCATTTCCCCTTTCCTCATAAAATGGCCTATAAATGTTGCCTGTCTTTGCCTAGTCTTCCTTATGGATGATCTTCTTGTGTCTGCCTCCATCAAGACTGTCTCATTTGTTTTCTTTGCTGTTCATGGAACTCACAACATCCTTCTCAGAAACCACATCTCGGCTGCCTCAATCTTGTTCTGGCTTTGCTATATTTCCATAAAGAAAATACACAAAGACTTTATACAGCAAAACATTCCTATAAAGGTGGCCTCTACAAAGGCATTATAGAGTTTGGAGTTTGTTCAAGAGAAATTAATCACGCTCTGACAATTCCACTTCCACTCCACCCAACCCTGCCAGCGATTATGTGACAAACCCCTCCAGTATAAGCAAAACCTTATGCCACAGCAAGGCCTTGAAATGAGGAGGAGGATGAGCTCCAGAAAATACTGACACCACTAGAATGACTGGAGCATTAAGATGGGCTCAGTGGCTCATGCTGCCAAGAAAAGCCATGTTTCACAACAGCATACATCAGCTGACCAATCAGTACATGTCTTACAATGCTAAGCACTCACCACCTGACCAATTAAAACATGTCTTTCAATGTTATCGCCTTGAAATGACCAATCAAAACTGATCTCACAACACTACCTCTCAATCAACCAATCAAGCCACATCTTGCAATACTTATCACTGATCAGTAATCCAATCAAAACAGATCTTACAATACTGGTCTCCAGAAATCCACTGGAGCGAGAACCCGTGGAGTCTGTGCGTGTGTCTGCGGAGGATGTCGTTCTTCTCTCCACACTATCGTCAAAAGATCCCCCACCACTGCTCACACCACTGGTGCTGGCTGCCTCCAGCTCCTGCTCCAACTTCTTCACTTTCTGTCACACACACACAGCAAACAAATTCCATTTAACTGAAATGTATCGTGTTACTGTAAATTACGGTTACTGCAGCCAAACTCTTCAGTTGGGACAACAGCGCGGTCGGTTGGTACGCATGTTCTGCTCACTGGACTGTAAAGGAAATGATGTTCAGTCAAGTTGTTTACATTCTTCATAATTTGCATCAGATGGCTGGGGCTTGTGTTAGATGGAGTTGCTGGTGGTGAAATCTACTTTGATATAGACAGTATTATGACTTACAGTTCCCATAAACCACCAGGGTAGCAGGAGCACTACATAATGGAACGCTGCACCACATGCCTCCATCTTTCATGGTCATGTGCCAGTGCCTGGGTTTGGGAAAAATCTCATTCCAGTCCACTCAGTGATGTCTGACCAACTTTTCCTCTATCTTCCACTTTTCCTCTTGCCTTGAACTGATCTCTGAAATGAGGTCTTTAAGAGGTCATGTACCCTGATAACCGTAACATTTCAGCTTACTCTACTTCAGAGTGGACAGCAGGTCTTCATAGCTTTTAACAGTTCCAGTTTCAATTTCTCAAGATGACGTCTCTGCGCTCGGAATGAATTCCATATGCACTAATGTCACAGGAGCCATGTGCTGGAGAAGATCCAGAATGATCACGGCACACACCTTGGCTTTCAACAGATTGTTTAAACAGAAGTCAATGGGGTCAGACAACAGCACATTATTGTTTTTGTTATGGAACTCAAGTTGCATGCAGTCTGAGGAGCCCCTCCTTTCCCTCTCCATTTTTTTGTTTTTTTTTGTTTTTGTGTTTTCGTTTATGCAACAACATTATTTTTCACTGCCCCTTATGTTTCTTTCTTACAATTCTTTATTCATTTACTTACTTTTCTGTGGTGCATACCATTTTTTTTAAATATACTATGACAATACAAAATACATGTCCTGCTGTCTCTATGGACACTGTCACATGCGTAAATGTTCACAGGAACATATGGGATTTTTTCAGAACTTTGTGTAACCATGTGCATGTGTGCACATGAGTGTGTGTGTGTGTGCACGTTCATGCATGCACGCATGTGTTGTGTGTGTGTGTGTGTGTGTGTGTGTGTGTGTGTGTGTGTGTGTGTGTGTGTGTGTGTGTGTGTGTGTGTGCGTGTGCGTGTGTGTGTGTGTTACTTCAAGATCTTGCCAGCATGTGAATAATTTACTGCAGTGAAGAGACACTGACTGAAATGACTGTTGGCCATGTTGACAGTATTCATGCTGGTTTAGATACAGCTTGCTGGGGATTACTGATGGACAGATACATTTCTCTACCACTACAGCTTCATTCTGATGCAGGCTGGTTTGCCATGGACTTGAGATCTGATATCTCGAGTTCAATCCCGGCCTCTACAACTTTAAAACATGGCCTGTTTGCTGCCCGTCTTATTGTTTCCATCATTCTGGTGGTGTCAGCTTAGTGTTTCATAAATCCCTCACCTCCACCCTCATCGGCACATTAAGTTTTACACAGGTCTGCCAGAAAACTGCTGGCAAATTTGGGTTAAGCACATATGGAACTGTCTGAATGCAATCTTTTTTTAATAGACTCCAAATTCCAAACCCTGTTTCAACAATACAAGACCAGACAATAAATATACTTGAATATGTATTGTTTAAGGAGAATTCAAACATTCAGACAAATTCGTGTGTCTTTCACCGAAATCTGTTGATGATGATCTGACCCTGCACAGCATCCTTTGCCATGGTAAGGTCTTGAAATGGGACAGGGGGGAGGGAGATCTAAGAAACACTACACTAAGCTGACAGATCTAAGAAACACTACACTAAGCTGACATCACCAGGACGATTGCAGCATTCAGATGGGCAGCAAACAAGCCAGTTTTCATGTTGCAGACTGGGACTGAGAACCCAAGATATCAGACCTTGAGTGCACAGCTCTATCAAACATGCCAGCCATTTTGCTTAAAATACTGTGGCCCTCCAGAGGTTCGAACTCATTACCAAAGCATTATCAGCATAGTGTACTGACCAAACAGGCCTAAAAGGTGGCCTGCCTGAGGGTTAAACTCACAACCCCTACACTAGGAGCACAACACCCAAACCAACCATGCTAACAGGCCATTTACACAACTCCCAAGCCTCCTCTACCTTATTGTTATCATCAATACCATCCACCTCTATCCACCATCACTACCACCACTACCAACATACCTTGTACCTATTGTTCACTGTTGTATTTCATCTTCACAAAGCTACAGTTTCAACACCTGGTTTTCTCCCTCCCCCTCCTCCCTACTATCATCATCAGTACCACCACCACCTTCACCACCATCACCCTCAACCCCCATACCCCCAACATTCATCACCCCAACCTTCCTCCTGACCAATAAATGTTGTTCATTGTTGTAACTGATCTTCAATGGCTGAAGTTCCAGCACCCAGTTCTTCACTTTCACCACCATCACCCTCAACCCCCAACAACATCTCCCTCCCCTCTCCCACCCAATACATGTTGACCACTGTTTTGATTGATTTTCAGCAGCAACACTTCTAGCCCCAGTTTTCCACTATTACCACCACCACCATCACCCTCAACACCTATATACCTTACATTCATTCCCCCCACCCTCTCCTTTCTCCTGACTAATACCTGCTGTTCATTGTTGTATTTGATCTTCAGCAGCTGCAGTTCCAGCACCCAGTGTTCCTTCTCCTGCTCCAGACGGCCCACTCGTTCCTGGAACAGCGAGATCTGTCGCGCCAGACCCTCCTTGCTCTCTGCTGAACTCAATAACGTCTTGCGGTTCTGGACTGCTGTCTTGTGTGGAACAGAATCCCATCGTGGCTGTGGAGATTAAGGGAAAAAAGATAACGCTGATAATGGAAACCACCTGCGTTGACTATGCACTGAATGATTATTAGCAACAGATCAACACGTTGGCCAGTCATCCCATTATCTTACTGCCACAAACTATGACTTCACACAGTCTTACTGCTGGCAGTCTCTCGACCCTTGAAAGTTTTAATATTTACTCCTGTAAAGTGCAATGAATATGCAATTGATGTAGACTGTTTATGCTTTATAAGTGAAACTATTATCATTATTATCATAACCATTATCATCATTACCATACATATGAATACATATATATGAATTGTGCAATGTAAACGTACTCATTCCATTTTATTGTCATTTTACCCTAAGGAAGAACAAGTTGGCTGAAATATAGGAAAAAAACATTCAGTGCTCTTATTGAGTGTCTTTTCAGGAATGTGCGTGTGTGCATGCGTGCGTGCTTGCATATATTCATTATAAATATATATATACATATATATATATATATATATATATATATATATATATATATGTATGTGTATATATGTATGTGTGTATATATATCTATATGTTTGCAATAATCTAATATGACAATGACAAGACAATCACTGTGACCAATAAATACATAAATGAATGAATAAATAAATAAATAAACAAACAAAAAAAATAATGAAACTAGAAACTTGGAAACACATACACATCCATGTCTTTAAAAAACAATTTCAATTCAGTTTCCATTCGTATTAAAAACGTCTGATTGAATAACAAATCATACCATTCTGATGCATTAATAGATCAAAATGAACAATAAGTTACCTGCACTAAAATTACATTCATCCATGGATCCAGCACATCACAAGAGTCATAAACTAATAGAATCCTGACTATAATAACAAGATAAAGCAAGTAAAGCATCCTGCACAAAACACAGCATAACATAAAGAACCCTGCAATAACACAGCATAACATAAAGAATCCTGCACATAACACAAAGCATAACATAAAGAATCCTGCACATAACACACAGCATAACATAAAGAATCCTGCAAATAACACACAGCATAACATAAAGAATCATGCAAATAAATACAGCATAAAAAATAGAATCCTGCAAATAACACAAAGCATAACATAAAGAATCCTGCACATAACACAAAGCATAACATAAAGAATCCTGCAATACACACAGCAACATAAAGAATCCTCACTAACACACAGCATAACATAAAGAATCATGCAAATAACATACAGCATAACACAAAGAATCCTGCACACAACACAAAGCATAACATAAAGAATCCTGCACATAACACAGCATAACATAAAGAATCCTGCACATAAGACAGAAACACAGTACAACATGAGGAATTCTGCACATAACATCAAGAATCCTGCAAATAAGACATACATAGCATAAAGAATCTTGGATATAACACACAGCATAACATAAAGAATCCTGTATAGAGGCACACAGCATAACAAAGAATCCTACACATAACACACAGCACAACATAAAGAATCCTGCACATACGACAGAACATAACATAAAAAAAAGACAAAGCCCTACCTTAGAGTTCAAAGAAGCCAGGTAACCAGCAGCTTTTGGTTGAAACCCTGTGACGGCCGGATGAGCGCGATGTTCTTCACTAGTAAACTCTTTGTTGACACTGGTGCCCTGGGCTCTGTAACCTGTCCTTTCTGTGAAGAAGTCCAGATTTCCTGTCATAAAGGTGGCCAGCTGAAATACAACAGAATTCAGGACATTAATGATAATAATAAGAAGAAAAGAAGAAGAATTATTACAACAACAACAAGAGAGAATCATCACACTCACACAATTCCACACTTCTGCCAGTAATTATCTGGTGGACTCCTTCAGCCTGCACAAAACCTATGTGCTGGGCAGTGTCTCAACACAGGGACAGGGTTGGGACTATATAAAACACTAAGCTGACACCACCACAATGACTGAAACAAGAAGATGGACTGAGAACAGGCCAGTTTTTTTATGTTGCAAGCTGGGGAAAAAAATTGTGGCCTGCTTGAGGGTCAGATCCATGACCTCTGCATAATCAGCAAAGTGCTTTAAGCTAGCAGGCCACTTGAAACCACCTGTGGTCCATTTACGGATTGAACCCCAAACCCCTTCATTATAAGCACAATGCTATAACCAACCAAGTTAACACACTAAAGTTGCTAACAGCATCCGGTGTTACCAGCCACTCATCCATCCAGGCACTAAACAGGCCTAACAATGCTTAATTTTGGAGATTGGATGAGAATCAGCATTTTCAATGTGGATGGCCACTGCCATTCTGATGAAGATTTAACACTACAACTGACCATGTATCACATTATTGTCATCGGCCATTTATCACGTTACTGTCATTGGCCATTCTGATAAATATTTAACACTACAACTGACCATGTATCACATTATTGTCATTGGCCATTGTATCACATTACTGTCATTGGCCATTGTATCACATTAT
The DNA here is from genome assembly GCA_030674185.1 of Monoplex corrugatus. Lineage (NCBI taxonomy): Eukaryota > Metazoa > Mollusca > Gastropoda > Littorinimorpha > Ranellidae > Monoplex > Monoplex corrugatus. Next base: position 15,843,926 of record JAPXFY010000012.1, read on the forward strand.
TGTCATCGGCCATTGTATCACGTTACTGTCATTGGCCATTCTGATAAATATTTAACACTACAACTGACCATGTATCACATTATTGTCATTGGCCATTGTATCACATTACTGTCATTGGCCATTGTATCACATTACTGTCATTGGCCATTGTATCACATTATTGTCATCGGCCATTGTATCACGTTACTGTCATTGGCCATTCTGATAAATATTTAACACTACAACTGATCATGTATCACATTATTGTCATTGGCCATTGTATCACATTACTGTCATTGGCCATTGTATCACATTATTGTCATTGGCCATTGTATCACATTATTGTCATCAGTCATTGTATCACGTTACTGTCATTGGCCATTCTGATAAATATTTAACACTACAACTGACCATGTATCACATTATTGTCATTGGCCATTGTATCACATTACTGTCATTGGCCATTGTATCACATTACTGTCACTGGCCATTGTATCACATTATTGTCATTGGCCATTGTATCACGTTACTGTCATTGGCCATTGTATCACATTACTGTCATCGGCCATTGTATCACGTTACTGTCATTGGCCATTGTATCACGTTATTGTCATTGGCCATTGTATCACATTATTGTCATTGGCCATTGTATCACTTACTGTCATTGGCCATTGTATCACATTACTGTCATTGGCCATTGTATCACATTATTGTCATCGGCCATTGTATCACGTTACTGTCATTGGCCATTGTATCACTTATCTGTCAATTCTGGCCATTGTATCACATTACTGTCATTGGCCATTGTATCACATTACTGTCATTGGCCATTGTATCACATTATTGTCATCGGCCATTGTATCACGTTACTGTCATTGGCCATTTGTATCACGATTACTGTCAATGGCCATTGTATCACATTATGTCATGGCCATTGTATCACGTTACTGTCATTGGCCATTGTATACGTTACTACAATGGCCATTGTATCACATATTGTCATTGGCCATTGTATCACATTACTGTCATTGGCCATTGTATCACATTATTGTCATCGGCCATTGTATCACGTTACTGTCATTGGCCATTGTATGAAGATTTAACACTACAACTGGCCATTGTATCACATTATTGTCATTGGCCATTGTTATGCAAGATTTAACACTACAACTGAGCCATTGTATCACATTATTGTCATCGGCCATTGTATCACTTACTGTCATGGCCATTGATCACATTACTGTACATACTGGCCATTGTATCACATTACTTGTCATTGGCCATTCTGATGAAGATTTAACACTACAACTGGCCATGTATCACGTTACTGTCATTGGCCATTCGTATGACGATTAATCTACAATCTGGACCATGTATCACATTATTGTCATCGGCCATTGTATCACGTTACTGTCATTGGCCATTCTGATGAAGATTTAACACTCAACTGGCCATGTATCACATTATTGTCATTGGCCATTCGATGAAGATTTACACTACAACTGGCCATGTATCACATTATGTCATTGGCCATTGTATCACATTACTGTCATTGGCCATTCGATGAAGATTTAACTACACTGGCCATTGTATCACTTATGTCATTGGCCATTCTGATGAAGATTTAACACTACAACTGCCATGTATCACATTATTGTCATTGGCCATTCTGATGAAGATTTAACACTACAACTGACCATGTATCACATTATTGTCATTGGCCATGTATCACGTTACTGTCATTGGCCATTCTGATGAAGATTTAACACTACAACTGGCCATGTATCACATCATTGTCATTGGCCACTTGTATCAACATTACTGTCATTGGCCATTGTATCAAAATTTATTGTCATGGCCATTGTATCACGTTACTGTTATAGGCCATTCTGATGAAGATTTAACACTACAACTGGCCATGTATCACATTATTGTCATTGGCCATTCTGATGAAGATTTAACACTACAACTGACCATGTATCACATTATTGTCATCTGGCCATTGTATCACATTACTGTCATTGGCCATTCTGATGAAGATTTAACACTACAACTGGCCATGTATCACATTATTGTCATTGGCCATTCTGATGAAGATTTAACACTACAACTGGCCATGTATCACTTACTGTCATTGGCCATTCTGATGAAGATTTAAACTACAACTGACCATGTATCACATTATTGTCATGGCCATTGTATCACGATTACTGTCATTGGCCATTCTGATGAAGATTTAACACTCAACTGGCCATGTATCACATTATTGTCATGGCCATTCTGATGAAGATTTAACACTACAACTGCCATGTATCACATTATTGTCATTGGCCATGTATCACATACTGCATTCCATTCTGAATGAAGATTTAACACTACAACTGTCATGTATCACATTATTGTCATTGGCCATTCTGATGAAGATTTAACACTACAACTGTCATGTATCACATTATTGTCATTGGCCATTCTGATGAAGATTCTAACACTACAACTGCCATGTATCACATTATTGTCATTGGCCATTGTATCACATTACTGTCATTGGCCATTCTGATGAAGATTTAACACTACAACTGGCCATGTATCACATTATTGTCATTGGCCATTCTGATGAAGATTTAACACTACAACTGTCCATGTATCACATTATTGTCATTGGCCATTCTGATGAAGATTTAACACTACAACTGGCCATGTATCACATTATTGTCATTGGCCATTCTGATGAAGATTTAACACTACAACTGGCCATGTATTACATTATTGTCATTGGCCATTCTGATGAAGATTTAACACTACAACTGACCATGTATCACATATTGTCATTGGCCATTGTATCACATTACTGTTATAGGCCATTCTGATGAAGATTTAACATTACAACTGGCCATGTATCACATTATGTCATTGCCATTGTATCACATACGTTATAGGCCATTCTGATGAAGATTTAACATTACAACTGGCCATGTATCACATTATTGTCATTGGCCATTCTGATGAAGATTTAACACTACAACTGTCCATATATCACATTATGTCATTGGCCATTGTATCACATTACTGTTATAGGCCATTCTGATGAAGATTTAACACTACAACTGGCCATGTATCACATTACTGTCATTGGCCATTCTGATGAAGATTTAACACTACAACTGTCCATGTATCACATTATTGTCATTGGCCATTCTGATGAAGATTTAACACTACAACTGTCCATGTATCACATTACTGTCATTGGCCATTCTGATGAAGATTTAACACTACAACTGTCCATGTATTACATTATTGTCATTGGCCATTCTGATGAAGATTTAACACTACAACTGGCCATGTATTACATTATTGTCATTGGCCATTCTGATGAAGATTTAACACTACAACTGTCATTATCACATTACTGTCATTGGCCATTGTATCACATTATGTTATAGGCCATTCTGATGAAGATTTAACACTACAACTGGCCATGTATCACGTTACTGTCATTGGCTATTCTGATCAAGATTTAACACTACATAACTGTCCATGTATCATGTACTGTCATTAGGCCATTCTGATTAAGATTTAACACTACAACTGGCCATTGATCACATTACTGTCATTAGCCTTCTGATGAAGATTTAACACTACAACTGTCAAATAATCACATTATGTCATTGGCCATTCTGATGAAGATTTAACAACAACTGGCCATGTATCATTATTGTCTTGGCCATCTTGATGAGATTTAACACTACAACTGTCAATGTATCACATTATTGTCATTGGCCATTCTGATGAAGATTTAACACTACAACTGTCAATGTATCACATTATTGTCATTGGCCATTCTGATGAAGATTTAACACTACAACTGGCCATGTATCACATTATTGTCATTGGCCATTCTGATGAAGATTTAACACTACAACTGGCCATGTATCACATTATTGTCACTGTCCATTGTATCACATTACTGTCATTAGCCATTCTGATCAAGATTTAACACTACAACTGTCCATATATCACATTACTGTCAATGGCTGTTCTGATCAAGATTTGACCCTTTGACTCCTGCACCCTATCCACCAGCTGCAAAAACTCAACCCTTTGACTCCCTCACCCTATCCACCAGCTTCATGCATGGAGCTGATGGATAAGGTGATGTAGTCAAAGGTGTAAGTTTTTGCTTTGCTATCATTGATGATGCTGCAGGATGCTAGTGGACAAGGTGAGGGAGTCAAATGGTTAACACTACAACTGTCCATGTGTCTGTGGAGCTGTGGTAATAGTGCTGATCTTATCTGTAATACAACTGACATCCACGACAGTCAAACCTCAACCACTCTCACCTTGCCTGTACTAGTAACCAAGGAGATGAGCGATGACACCACACACTCGTCTGTCGTCTTCAGTTTCTGGGTTGCTGTCGGCAACTGATGTTCTAATGACACTTTGGCGTTGTACAGCTTGGACAACTCTGTTGATAACAATTGCATAATGTCATGATCTTAAACATATGGTTTTCAAAAACCAAAAGTTCATGAAATAAAACAAGAAAACATAATTATCTAATTAACAAAACAAGACAGACTCGGCAAGTTTACAACCACATGACCTTTGTCAAGGAAACACGAAAAGATAACAGAAACACAATCACCAACTGATGCCAAATCTGTACATCTTTAGATAAAAAACTTAACCCTTTGCCTCCCATACTTTGACCACCGGCATCCTTCATTGTCAACCATGCTAGCAAATCAAAAATTTAACCCTCTGACTACCTCACCCTACCTTCCTAGCTTACAGTAGGAAGCAGGTGGGTAGGGTGCAGGAGTCAAAGGGCTAATTTTTTGCAGTTGATGGACAGGGTGTGGGAGTCAAAGGGTTAAACGGAGATATGACATTGAACCATATAATGAAAAGTTGAGAATGACTGAACAAAAGTACGAAATGGATTGGACGTACTACCATCCAATCATTACTTTTAATGATTTTTTTTTTTCATCTATTACTCACAGCCAGATTCTGCAGACTATGAGAACGTCTTATTTCTTATAACTTGACATACTGCGGTATTACAGTTATAACAAATAAGACATTCTACAAATAAGACAACACCGCAAATGAACAATGGGTTATTTGTTGCTGGGTTTTTTTCATCATTATTTTCTCTGAGGAGAGTGTGTGGTTCTTTTCTTAAGACATGTTTAATACACTCATGCCTTTTTGCTTTACTTTAATGTTCGTGTCTTTATCAAAATATTCAAATGTCAACTTAAAAAAAGAAAAATGAAACACAATCACCAGATTTAGCACTTAATGACAAATGACAGAGCAGAAACTAAACTTTATGGGGCTTCCCAGATTCATTTGAGCTGGATATTTTTTAAAGATGAGGACTGTTTTTTGCCTCTGCCATTTATAATAGTGATTCCATTCTATTCACAAGCAGCAGTAGTGTTGCTCTTCTCTCAAATTTTATCATCATTATTATCATTGTTTACAACCCAGCTGATTGTGCAGAGCCATATTAGGACTATAACAATCTGAAAACATTTCTAGCACAGAATATCCAGAAGGAGAGGACACTAACTATATTGAAAGAGCCTCTGGCATACCTGTGAAGGGATCTAAATACTTACAGTAACTCACAAGAGCTGATATGATACTTGCCGCTGTAGAGTCATACAAAGCTAGGTAAAAGTTGAGAGCATTATGAAATCCAACCTGTCCTCACCTTTCATGGCAGTATGCAGTTGCTCCAGAGCTGTGGTCAGTTGTTTAAACATCTTGGGGTGACTGGACACTGGGTGTCCTTCTGATGGTCGGCCTGTTACACACACACACACACACACACACACACACACACACACACACACACACACACACACACACACACACACACACATGCACACACACACACACACACATACATACACACACATGCACACACACACATGCACACACACACACAGATACATAAAAACACACACACACACACACACACACACACACACATACACACACACATACACACACATAACACACACACATACACACACATGCACACACACACACAGATACATAAAACACACACACACACACACACACACACACACACACACACCACATACACACACATGCACACACACACATGCACACACACACACAGATACATAAAACACACACACACACACACACACACACACACACACACACATATCAGTATACACACAAACAAGCAATGATCAATGTTTAATCCTAACACTTCTGTTGTTGAATTTTGGCACCAGCCTGACAGAGCACCAGTGTAACAAAATGGTACCAAATCAGTGAGCCATCCTTCAACCTACCGCTCTTGTTTTATGGAGGCAGGTCAAGACGTATTTTGTACACAATACATCGGAATCACCAACTATTCACACATGCCATTTGGTTCATAAATCAGGAAGTTATGATCATTTGAATTGGTTGGTACAATTCTCTTTTTTTTCTGTAAAATCAGCGGTGGCGGCGGCAGCAACAGCATCAGCATCAGTAGTAGTAGTAGTTGTAGTAGTAGTAGCAGTAGAAGTAGTAGTAGCAATGGTAGTATTATCACTAGTTGTAAAAGTTGTCATATCAGAATACATTCAGTATGATAGTAGCAGAAGTGACAGTAGCAGTCAACAGAAGTAGTATTAGTGTTGGTACTAGTGACGATGGAAGTAAGAGAATTAACTCACTCTGCATGGCAAGGAGGTTGAGGTAGGTGTTGATCTTGTTGAGGATAGCGTTGAGGCGTTTGAGGGAGGACAGCAGGTCTCTGTTCTTACTGGCCAAGGTGGTTGTACATGATGACACCTGACTCTCCTCCTCCAGACTGCACACAATGGTTAATTACAGATGACAAATTCACCACACAAGTTAATGACAGGTGACAAATCCACCACATGAGTTAATTACAGTGACAAATTCACCACAAGGGTTAATCACAGGTGACAAAATCACCACATGGGTTAATTACAGGTAACAAATTCACTACATGGGTTAATAACAAGTGACAAATTCACCACATGGGTTAATTACAGGTGACAAATTCACTACATAGGTTAATTACAGATGACCAATTCACTACATGGCTTAATAACAGGTGACAAATTTACCACATGGCTTAATAACAGGTGACAAATTTACCACATGGCTTAATAACAGGTGACAAATTTACCACATGGCTTAATAACAGGTGACAAATTTACCACATAGCTTAATAACAGGTGACAAATTTACCACATAGCTTAATAACAGATGACAAATTCACCACATGAGTTAACCCTTACAGTACTGATGTTAAATTTTTGCAAGGAGTACATGTGATGATACTCTTGTGGCAATTGCTCTTTCATGTGGGAAAGAAAAAGCGACCATTTTCGTATATGGACAGGGACTCCCCTAACTTTTCAGCAAGAGAATTAGTAAGAAAAATTTTTTTTTTAATTTTTAAAAAACGGGGGGGGGGAGGCAGAAGTTATAAGCATTTAAAGGCAGTGACTGCTGTCACTGCTGTGGCTGCAGAAAACACCTGGTACTGGGAGTTTCTGCATTCCAGAATGTCTGGCGCTGAATGGGTTAATTACAGGTGACAATTTCACCACATGGATTAATTCATTGTCAAGTCATGTCATTGGCTGTCGGATGGAAACATGAAAACACCCAGAACGCATGCCCACCAAAGATGCAAGAACATAGTGGAACGTGGCCAGCTCACCAGACGGCTTGAGTTCTCCAGGCTCCGCTAAAGAGTTTGATTATATGTCATGCACCATGAGTCTACATGAGTCTGGAGAATAGCATTATACATTAAAAAAAAGATAAAATAATAACAGAATGTCTGAACTGAAAAGGTGTTACATTTATTTCACAGATACCAAACCTCAATCACCTAAGTACTGTATAAACAACAGATGCCTGTCAATATCCATCGACAGACACTTTTCATATAAGTGTGAAGGACTACAGACTGAACAAGTTGAACCAATCACTGTTGGAATACAACTATCCCAGCTCTGCACAGGACAGACAGAGAGCGAAGAGAGAGGCAGAGAGATTAAAAATCCCAAGAAATCAATGTCAGATACATAAATAATGTCCTTTATGTGAAACAATGGGACAGTGTAGTGGGACAAGTAGTGATAAGAACACTTGTTCCTCAAAGCTGACTTTAACTCACTGTGGATGAATGACAACATAACTCGAAACAAAAAAACAAAACAAAAACAACCAGTAGACAACTTCAACGAAATGGCATTCATCAGATGAAAACGCCACACCAGGGAAGCTATTGTTTTTTCCATAAAGTTTTGTACCATTATTCTTTGTTGTCTTTTGTATATGTCTGACAAAGGCCAGTTAACCCAAAATCTGTGCCTGTCTTGTTTTGTTACACCAAACATACGTTCTGATTCTACTTTTGTTTTTCTGAATCCAGACCATGTTTGTTAAGTCATTTCCCTTCACCAGTCTTCCGGTCTACAAGTGAATCATGTTTGGTAGTCTTCCTTTGGATTTTTGCACAGAAAATATGAAAACATGAAAGACATGCAGCAGAGGAAACAGGCAGCCTGAGGCAGGAGTGTCCTGTATAGGCTAAGCATGGTCAAGTGTGGATACCAAGTGCAGGGCTGCCTGCCCCCAATTTGGCTTTCTACGCCAGGGGCAAAAGTACCAACAACAACAGCAACAAAAAAGACACAAGGACAAAGACCAATTTGAAAGGACAAACATAGCAAAAAGCGCATCTAAACTTAAGTGTCCAGGTACATTTACTTACAAAAATATGAGTCAACGATACTACTGTTCAGTTATTCGCACAACAGTCATATCAGTAGTTTAGATGACATTATACACTGATCAACCAATAAGGAAATGAAAAGTTTTCTTTTGAAGCTGTGAAGTTATTGTTGGTACAGGACTACGCCTACAGTCATTAGTGTGCCTGAAGATTTGCAACAGCATGCTAATCAATCATTCTTGAGATTTTTTGTTTTTCTGGGACAGGTCAAAGAAAATTGGATTTGGGGGACCACCCCTCTATTTTGATTGTTTCCCTACTAAATATGGATGCTCCATGATGGTAGACAGCCCTGCAGTTGAGTAGATGATCTAAATCAATCCACACTCTATTTTTGGTCAGCTTATTTCAGTTACAGTTTCTGATTCTAATTCCTTTAGCACAAAACATTATTCTGAAATACAAGTTTTCTTTTACAATAAGTAAAGATGTCTATGAGTTTTTCATCTTAATTAAATAATAATATAATTTCAAAAACAGCCTGTTACCTCAAAACCTGGTAAGGTAACAATCTGTTGCAGTAATCAACCAGCCGTGAAAAGCTGGTGGCTAGGTGCTGAAGATCTGTGGCTGTTTCCTACAATCAACATTAAATACACATTACCACTGTTTCCTACAATCAACATCAAATACACATTACCACTGTTTCCTACAATCAACATCATATACACATTACCACTGTTTCCTACAATCAACATCAAATACACATTACCACTGTTTCCTACAATCAACATCATATACACATTACCACTGTTTCCTACAATCAACATCAAATACACATTACCACTGTTTCCTACAATCAACATCAAATACACATTACCACTGTTTCCTACAATCAACATCAAATACACATTACCACTGTTTCCTACAATCAACATCAAATACACATTACCACTGTTTCCTACAATCAACATCAAATACACATTACCACTGTTTCCTACAATCAACATCTTATACACATTACCACTGTTTCCTACAATCAACATCAAATACACATTACCACTGTTTCCTACAATCAACATCAAATACACATTACCACTGTTTCCTACAATCAACATCAAATACACATTACCACTGTTTCCTACAATCAACATCAAATACACATTACCAGTTTCTTACAATCAACATCAAATACAGATTAATCACATTTGTATTGGTCTTAAAACCACAATATCCATTTTTAAACAAAAAACATTAAAGATAATCTAAAATCAGTATTTCTCAAGGTCACTGTGACCTTGAAGAAAATTTGCTTGAAATAAAATCTGATGTGCATCATGGAAACAGACAGGCTGTCACAACACTCACAAGCAAAGTGAGAGAATCAGAGACAGGCTGTCACAACACTCACAAGCAAAGTGAGAGAATCAGAGACAGGCTGTCACAACACTCACAAGCAAAGTGAGAGAATCAGAGACAGGCTGTCACAACACTCACAAGCAAAGTGAGAGAATCAGAGACAGGCTGTCACAACACTCACAAGCAAAGTGAGAGAATCAGAGACAGGCTGTCACAACACTCACAAGCAAAGTGAGAGAATCAGAGACAGGCTGTCACAACACTCACAAGCAAAGTGAGAGAATCATCTCGTGTCTGCTCAGACAGCTGTTTCAAGGACTGTTCCACTGGCCGTAAGTAGGCCAGGTTTTCATGAAGGTGTTTGCAATACTGAAACAAAACAAATGCTTGATTTTTAAAAGAAATAACTAAAATGTGTCTTGATACATGATATACAGAATTATAACTGCATTGCCTTTCTGAAGGAGCAAAAATGAGAACAATTCAAAGACTGAAAAATGTGAGTCATACCGTGCTAGCAATTTATCTTGTATGTATATCAATACCACCCCTTCTTCCCTTTTAAAACAGCAAACGTGAAAACCAAAAGGACATAATATTAAATAATTTCACAACTGTTTCAAAAGACAGAACAAAGGCTATCATTTTAGATTATAAAATAATAGGAAAAAAGTGACAGCCAATGATACAGAATAAAAGGCGAACTTCTTTCAAAAATACGAAAAACAGAAAAGACAACTTAGGACATCCAGTCTATACCTTGACGTTTGCAGGACTGAGAGGTTCTGAAACACCATCAGCAGGGTAGATACGTGAACGCTGTTCGCTGTACGTCAGGAAGTTGGACAAGCCTTGAGTGAACTCTCCTATTATTGTTGCAGCTTGGCTGATCAGCTCACGAGCCTTCAGCTGATGCTTACGATCATGGGTCAGCAAGTTGAGCCCATTTAGAGCTGGGCATTCTGTTGATTTGAAAAACAAAAAAAGACCTGTGAATTATGTAGGTGCTCGTTTCTGATGTTATTGTGGTTTGCCAATTTAACATCTGTCTTTGCTGTTCAGAAAGAGATCTGTAAGTTGTGACTCACTCTCACAAACAGGGACATATGTCACACACAAGCAAACCAAGAAACTGCCTCACAACAGTGGTAACAATCTATCTGAATAAAATTCAGGTTTTAGTTGCAACTTGTTCTTTGGGCTTTTCATTAGGTGTACAGACTCTTAAAAAAAAGTCACGCTTAAATAAATTTGTTACCCATCCTCACTTAAGACGGCCAAAGTTGATTTTGACTTTGACCAACTGCTTGACCACTACTGCCTCTTACCTGGAAATCTCATCATTCTAGGTGACATCAATGTCCACTATGACAACATTCACCGTTATGACACAAGACATATCATCAACTCTCTGTCCAATCACAATATGACTCAACACATTTCTGAACCAACCCATCAAAAAGGTCACATTCTTGACTGGATCATTTCTCGTGATCACCACAATTCAGCTACTGACAACTGCTTAGTTCTTTCTACCCGTCTAACTTCAGCCCTTCCATCTGACCACTCTGCAATTCTCTGTTCTCTTGACATTTCTCCTCCTTCCCGTACCACGCGCACAGTGACTCGACGCAATCTCAAATCTATCGACCTCTCCACATTTTCATCTGATGCCTCCCGTCTCCTTTCTGAAAAGTCACATAACCTTGCCGATGAATTCTATACTACTCTCCACCATCTTCTGGACACTCATGCTCCAGCCACAACCCGTCTTTTACCTGACCGCCCCCCTACCCCCTGGCTCACTCATGAGATTGCCTGTGCAAAACGTGCCCGCCGCAGAGCAGAGCGCCGCTGGCGCAAATCCAAACTCACTGTACACAGGCAACTTTTCCAAGCCTCTAAAACAAAAGTATCCACCCTCATTGCATCTGCAAAAACAAGCTATTTCCAAACCAAAATCCTGAATGCCTCTTCTTCAAAAGAACTCTTTACAACCATGAATCATCTCCTTGGCACACGAAAAGACTTACCTCTCCCAACAAAACATACAAATGAAGAACTCCCATCTGTATTCTCCAAGTATTTCACCACCAAAATACAAACTCTTCGTGACAGGCTTGACAGGACACCCTGTCAACCATGCCCACCTGACCCTTCCTTCTCTGGCACACCTCTCACTACTTTTACCCCAGTCTCACAAGAAGAAATTTTCAACACAATCAGATCCATGTCGTTCAAAACCTGCGAACTGGATCCTCTTCCAGGTTCTCTCTACTCCGATTGTCTCCCTACTCTCCTCCCATTCATCACTGACATCATCAACACTTCTTTTCAAACTGGAACTGTCCCAGATTCTTTCAAGTCTGCTATTGTTCACCCTCTCTTCAAGAAACACAATTTAGACCCAAATGAACTGAAAAATTACAGGCCTATCTCTAATCTCTCTTTCTTGTCAAAACTCCTTGAAAAGGTCGTCCTCAACCAGCTGAACTCTCACCTGTCTGCCAACAATCTCTTCAATCCTTTCCAGTCAGCCTACCGCCAGTGCCATAGCACTGAAACTGCCCTACTACACATTCTCAACAATCTCCTCCTTGCAACTGATACTGGCAAAGTCTCTCTCCTCACACTCCTTGATCTGTCTGCAGCCTTCAATACCACTGACCATGGTATTCTCCTTTCTAGACTTCATCATACTTTTGGCATCTCTGACATTGCTCTCTCCTTTTTCACTTCGTATTTATCAAACAGAAAACAAACTGTTCTCATCAATGGCACTTACTCTCAACCTGCATACCTGACCTGTGGTGTTCCACAAGGACCTGTCCTTGGCCCTCTTCTTTTCACTCTTTATACCTCCCCCCTGTCCACCATCATCAACTCCCACTCTATAAAACACCACTTCTATGCTGATGACACCCAACTTCAAGACAGTGACTCACCTGATAATATACAGCGCCTGTTGACTCGCACCACTGAGTTTTACTCGGACATTAAGAACTGGATGACACACAATAGACTTCAGCTTAATGACGACAAGACAGAAGCTATCCTCATTGGCACCCGTCAGAAACTTTCCCAGCTGCCTCCTCTTTCTCTCCCATTATGTAACACATCAGTCCCAATTTCCGATTCAGCTAAAAACCTTGGTGTCTGCATTGACTCTACCCTCTCCATGAACAACTTTGTTTCTCAAACTGCCAGATCTTGCTACTATCATCTCCATCGTATAAGCCTGATCAGGAAGTATCTCTCTGTCGAAACAACTGCAAAACTCGTTCTCTCCTTCATAATGTCTCGCATTGACTATTGCAATTCACTCCTGTCTGGTCTTCCTGCCTCCACCATTCACATCCTACAGCGCATTCAAAACAATGCTGTACGCCTTGTACTCAAAAAGAAAAAAGCTGACCACATATCTCCTCTCCTGGCACAACTTCACTGGCTCCCTGTATCAAAGCGCATACAGTACAAACTAGACACCATGTGCTACAAAAGCCTCAATAACGCAGCCCCCGATTACCTGTCAAGCCTACTTGAGATCTATCTTCCCTCACGTACCCTCCGCTCTGCCTCCGATCCTCTGACTTTTCGCTTTCCACGCACTAAGCTCAATACCTATGGTCCACGAGCCTTCTCTGTTTCTGGTCCACTCTCCTGGAACAAACTTCCTCTCTCAGTCCGTCAGCAACCTACTTTTGCCTCCTTCAAGTCCGCTCTCAAAACTCACCTTTTCTCCTCTGCATAAAATCCTAACCTCTCTCAACCCCCCTCTGCAGCCTGTCTCCGCTCGGAGGGGAATCACTTTGTTTTAATATATAATTGTATATGATGTGCTCTCTGTGGTTTTCCATTGGTTTTATTCTTGCTTTTATTGCTTTTATTCTTTTCTCCCCATTTGTGGCCATGCATGTGTGTGTGTGTGTGTGTGTGTGTGTGTGTGTGTGTGTGTGTGTGTGTGTGTGTGTGTGTGTGTGTGTGTGTGTGTGTGTGTGGTGCGTGCGTGCGTGCGTGCGTGCGTGCGTGCGTGCGTGCGTGTGCGTGTGCGTGTGCGTCGTGCGTGCGTACGTGCGCGTGCGTGCGTGTGTGCGTGCATGCGTGTGTGCGTGTCTTTTCGGCGCTTGGATTTGATTTTGTCGAGATTTGCGCTATATAAATATTGTAATTATTATGTATGCATGTGCGTACGTATGTATGTATGTATGTATGTATGTATGTATGTATGTATGTATGTATACGCTTAGATTTATGTATGTATGTATGTATGTATGCATGTATACGCTCAGCTTAGATTTATGTATGTAAGTATGTAGGCATGTATGCATGCATGTATACGCTCATATGTATGTAGGTATGTATGCATGTATACGCTCAGCGCTTAGATTTGATTTTATCAAGATTTTGCGCTATATAAATAAAATATATTATTATTATTATTATAAGGATATTGATATCACTGAAAAGCAGAAGAAATGCTCTTTCCACAGGTATTTCCATCAAATCTCTTACATTAATCTAACCCTTTCATTCCTGCACCCTGTCCACCAGCATCCTGCAATGCCAACCATGCTAGCAAAGCAAAATCTTAACCCTTTGATTCCTTCACCCTATCCACCAGCTTCCTATTTCAAGACCTTGCCAGTGCAACAGGTTTTGTGCAGGCTAAAGGAGTCTGCCAGATAGTTGCCTGCAGATTTGGGTGGAGCGCTTATGGAAATGTGTGAATATGATGAATCCCTGGAACAAATTGCAACCTCCAATACTTAAACATTAATGAGTATTTTAAAAGAATTCTACCAATCTGTAGTCTGAAACAGGATTTACCCATCATTAACAAAATATTTATCACTCCACAGTCTGCCTTTACATAAAAAAGATGCTTAATTTAAAAAAGGTAGTGAACCATCTATGTGTGCATTTTGCAACACAGTTCAGATCTATACATAAGAAGGACATACATTTAAATGTTGGTCAGTTTACTCGGGTGCAGCAGCCATGTGCAAACATCAGACTTCCGATTGGAAAGTCCTGGACCTATCCTCCCTGGATTCTTCTGTCTGGCAGGTTAAGGATGAAAACTTTTTCCAATCTTCCAGGCCAACAAGTGTGCAGACCTGCCAGCACCTAAACCCCAACATGCATGTATGCGCACAGAATATCAAACAAGCATGCAAAAGATCCCGCAAGTCATAACATTGTCCGGTGGCTTATGGAAACATGACAACACCCAGCATCACACCCACTGAGGATGCACACTCTGCAACAACATAGTCAAGTGTGGTCAGCTCACCAAACAGCTTGAATTCTCAGTGCTCTACTAATAGTTTGATTATGTGTGATGCGCAACAAATCCAAATAAATTTGAAGAATAGTGCTTTATAACGATAAAGTCAGCAACTGGACAAACAGTGCAGACTCACGTGTGTCAATAAAAGGCAGCTTATCAGAGATGATCCTGGTGGCTGCAGACAGACGACCTTCAAGATCCCGACTGACCAACACCAAGTTTTCTTCTCTGAAACACACAAATTGGTTGAAATTTTACAGCGAAAAGGCAACCTTCACTTACTCAGGAATCTTTCGACATTCTCAAAAAATACCCTCATTTCTTGCCCCAACTTCTGTGTTTTTTTCAGTGGCATTGTTCCCACTCTAATCATTCTGGCTCTTCAACACACCACCAATCCCATGTTCATTCAGATCAGGAAGCCCATGGGAGCTGGCAATGTCAAGTTCCCATAACTCCAACCACCAGAGACGACTCTGCAATGCTGATGGGTTACATCAGTGGAGTTCAGCAGTGCCCATTCTAATCCAACATACACAGGACTTTGCCTACATAGTCCTTTACTACCTGAATCTTGTCATACCTCTACTACCTAACTGTTAGGTCCTTAACATATATCCATTCATGATGAAGGTTGCTGGAAGAATGGTACAGGTGGGGTTTCCACCAGCACATGTATGTGCATAGGGGACAATAAGGGCTGGACCATGAGGCCTGCTTTCAGTTCATATCAATTATCATAAATAGCCACTATAATCAGCCATGACAGTAGGACAACCTACTGGCACCATAATGCTTACAATCCAACAAGGTACAACTTTTACCAACCAATCAAACATTTCTATCACATTACAAGTCTACCAAAAAGCATCATCTTCTATGTTATTACACATGTATAAACCTCGTCAAAACCTACCACAGAGCATCATCTCCTGTAAACACATTGACAATTCTGTAACTAAGGATGGGAACTGCTGAAAAGAAAAAGATGAAATCTTGGGGGGGGCAAGAGGTATGCAACCTGGTAAAAGATCTAATTTGTGCAATTTGGTGCATTTTCAGGCATCAGAGAGCTTTGAAAAAAGCTAATATTCATCATACTTAACCCACTTTGAAAAAAAACAAGCTGGATATGGATTTTCTGAGGAAAGGGCCCATGTAATCTGAGGAAATTGGTTTTTGTTTTGCCATGGAAATTCATGGATCAAAGGAGAATTCCCACCCCTTGTCAATCAAAAGACCCAGTACAAAACAAAACACAAAAATATAAAATTTTACTCACGCCACTTCAGCGCGACTTCGGAAATCTCGAATATCATTTTCTTGTGACTGTAATTTCACCTCCACAACAGCTTTCTCCTGCAGTAGATGATCAATCTGTGCACTGCTGCTCTGTTGCAGAGCCGCCACAACATCCTCATGCTGGGTGCGATCCTGCTCAGACGTTTTCACTCGCTCTTCCAAATCAATGATCTGACGCTCGTAGGCTGTGGACATTTCTTGTAGCTAAAGAAGACAAAGAATTACAGATGTGTACATGTATAGCTGATACACAATATCAACATACTTTATTTTGTCCTTGAATTGTTATTTGACTTTTCTCTCCCCAGTATCACTACGTATCTCTTTCCCTCTACAAAATTTCCAATAAAAATTAAAGACAAAAAAATTACGTAACCATGTGCATGCATGGAAGTATACACACACATACACACGCACCACACAACCATACAGTCATGTTCACTCTCCCCCTTTCTTTGAATCTCTTTTTCTGCCTTTATATCCTCCTCTGTCTCTCTCCTTAAAATCTTACATCAAAGCATGTTTTCAAATAAACAAACACACAAGAACCTTAACCAAATACACTGAGTATACACAGGAGTAAATCAGTACCTGACCATGAAGTCGAGCATTTTCCTCAATTTTGCCCTGCAGCTCCTCATCATAGACACTAGTGTTGCGCAGCAACTTGGAAGGATTTGGTGTATCACCGCCTTTATGCTGCAACGCACACACACACACACACTATGCATCACCACCTTTATGCTGCAAATCACACACACACACACTACACATCACCACCTTTATGCTGCAACACACACACAATCTTCACCCTCTTTATGCTGTGACACACGCAATGCATCATCATCTTTATGCTGTGACACACACAATGCATCACCACCTTTATGCTGTGACACACACACACAATGCATCACTACCTTTGTGCTGCAGCACACATGCAGTGAACCACCACCTTTATGTAGTAGATGATACTTAATGTGAACTGCAGAACTATACAGTGATTATGAGAAGAAAGAAGAACAGCAAATGCAATCTGTATTCTATCAAAATTAAACCAACAGTACCATCATGACCAGAGGGCTGATAGCGCAGTCTAGCACTTACTGTGTGGACTTGTACAAGCAAGACTTCATGCGAGCAGCTTCCAGCCAGTTCAACTGTGAACGTGTACCCGATTTTCTTCAAAGGCCCACTGCTTAATCATTTCAACGCTTTTCAGTAATTCTGGTTAAAAAAAAAAGTTAAAAGGTTGTTCCATATGGAAGTAAGATGGTAGAGACCTCAACTTTTCTTGGGGCCAGAACTATGAGGATGGTACCCATCTCCTCTCCCTTCACCTTCACTAACTTTAAAGGGTTGCCCAATGTGGAGCTCGAACCTACAGCCATGAGATTACGAGTCCCATCCTCTACTAAATGCTGTTCCAGTGACAAACTTATACAAAAACAAGACAAAAAAAAACACACACACACATAAACCAGACAAGACCTCGGGACCTTGCTAACGCACAGCTTATGTGCAGGCTTAGAGCTTGTGCCATGATCATTTTGGATCGTCTCCATCATATGGCATAAGTAGCATCAGTGCATATATGGAATTTATTCTGAATGCAAAGACACTATCTTGAAAAACTGAAACCAAAGGGTCAAAAACAGACCTTCAAACTGACAGCCCAACATTTTAACCATCTGGTTATTGGGCCCATCATCAGGTTTTGTCTCATGAATGTTTTAAGCAATTAGTTCAGCGCTGGTTTTAAGTATATTCTGCTTGCTTATGTGTCTCTTGCCAATATCTTTACCTTGACCTTGTGTTTCTTTTTCTGTGCCTCAAGAGCGTCCAGTTCATCCTGCAGAACCATGACCCGACGTGACAACTGCTGGTTGCGGAATGTCAAGCTGTCCACTTCCTGTTCGCTCTTCCTTGTCCATTGCTCTTTTTCCTTCAGTTGTTCCTGAATAAACAGTAATATCATCACAACAAAAATAATACCACTATATTAACAACAATAATAACAATACTACAGGTAAAGAAATGAAAACACAGAACAATATATACAACGGAGTTAATTCAAGAAAGATGGGTATGTGTTCATTATAACATTAACAGTAGTTCGCAGTAGCTACAAAGTACAAGTAAGAAAAATCTGTGACTGTACAGAGTGCTGATTGTTGCTATGGTGGTGGAGTTCAGATGGTATTGACAACAGTCCCCATTTCAGCCACCATCATTATGATGTTTACTCACACAACACACACCACACACACACACAACACACACACACCACATACACACACACACACACACACACACACACACACACACACACACACACACACACACAACACACACATGCCATATATCATTACTGCCATACATCGTTCAAGTGGCAAAGTGGCTGACAAATTTCAATGATGCTAACATTTGTACCAGTCTTGAGCGCTTGTTCATTGCAGGGCAAGACACAGCCAGCTGTACATAGCCGGCTAGGTCTTTGGGAAACAACACTTTGTTCATACAAAGAGGAATTTGTTACATATGATTGCAGTTTTTATTTGTTATAGACAGTATTTTACAAGAAGGGAAAAAGAAGGAAGCGGAAAAGGAAAATAAAAGAGTGTACTGTTGGTGGAAATTCATTAAAGTGGGTTTCCTGAAGGTGGACTGCATTGTATTCAGAAAAACAACAGGCATCATGCAGGGTCCCTTATTCAGTTTTTACATTTGTTTTCTTGAAGCGTTCTAATTTTTCTCAGATGTGTGTAGATACATGTTGTTTTGTCCACACTGTGCATGCCTGCAAACTCTGTCATCGATGAATGGCATGTAGGGTGTGTTTATGTTTCCATAAGTCAGTGGACACTGATTTGACTTACAGGATCTTTAGCATGCACATTGATATTCTGCATGCGTACACCCTGTTGACATGGGACATTCATAAATCTCCACCCTTTATCCATCCGGTAAAGGTTTCTTTTTAACAAAGATCACACTATCCTGATATATATTTTTTCTATGTACATGTCAATTAATACATCCAAACAGACCATACTGTCCTGACATGTAATTTTTCTATGTACATGTTGATTAACACATCCAAACAGATCATATTATCCTGACAAAATTTCAATGTCAATGCTGGCGTACATCACCGACATGGCAAAGTGGCTATCACAGCTTTCAGTGATACTTGATAAAATCCAAGTAAGTACACTGACTATTGTGCAATACAGATAGTATATGACACTGAGTACTTGTACACTGTAGGGCTAGATATTATATAGCAAGCTTAGCCTTTGGGAAACAACATCTCATTCGTACATAGACGAATGTATGTGCAATAGTAGATTTTACAAGAGGGAAAGAGAAGGAAGTGGGCAGGGAAAATAAGACTAACGTTACTGCGGGAACTTTGCTGAAGGCAAGTTTGTTATAGGTGGACTTTAATGTATATGTCTATTGGTATACATATACATGCTTTATTATAAGAGTATGCATGTGAAGGACATGTAATCACAGTGTGACTAAATATGTCACTATCATTAGGCACACATCTCAAGAGATAGATCATACACATTCATATATATATCACAGTTTACCAGACTACTCCCTTTTCCGTTCACCATCTACATGGTCAGTTAACATCTGGCAATGAATATGGCCATGATTTTCCAGTTCTTGCCAACTGCCATGGAGTCAGTGGCTTTCCTCCCATGTCCCCTGGTGCAACAAGATGGATGGGAGGGTTTTCCAGTACCTGAGGGTGGATCCTGTAGAGATGCAGAATCCAGTACTTCTCTACCCTGTAGGGACCTCAACAGGCAAGCACCATTCTCGTGTGATGTAGAAGACAGTGTGGACATTTGTGTTATACTGCATCACACCGTCACCGTGGCTGGTTAGGTGACCACAGGCTTGGTACCTCTGTCTTTGGCCACATAGGCTTTCTGTGTGGGTTACCCAGCCTTAATTTGTCTTGTAAGTGCAGAGGACTAGGACTTTAGGCAGCCCTTACCTATATGATAGCTCCATCACAGAACATACAGGGTATTTTCTAGGAGAGGCTTTGATAAGAGCCATCCAGTCCCATCTGATAAAAACCAGGACCGTTTACTCATCTAGGCAAACCTCCATAATTATCTGAATGCCATCCACCACCTGCTACCCACTATGGATTGGGTATTATCACCCTATACCATGTTGAAGACAGCTTTTCACAATGACAAAAATCAGTTAATAATCAAAGTCACTCTGTAATTATATAAATAACTCACCTTTATCAAACTGCTCTCTGCCTGTTCATCCAGGTATGCTTTTTTCAGAACAGGTACTTGTGCCTTTAACTGAAATAGAACAGGGTATAACATGAGCTTAACAATCTGACCATGGAAACTGTTAATCAAGGCCAAACTGTTAAACAAGAAATGTTTAATCAAGAACACCATTAGAACATCTACAAATCTGATGTGTAATATTATAGTTGAAGAAGTACTCCATAAGAACTTGGTAACACTGTGACCCCCTTCACTAAGTTGGTCAGAGCGCAATGCTGATAAAACAGCAGTTGTGGATTCAACACTCAGGTGGGCCACAGATTTTAAGAAGTCACACTGGCTGTTTATCTCGAAGGCTGGTTGGTTCTTTTGACAGAGTTATGGACTAAAAGATTTGATAGCTCAAGTTCAGTCCTAGCCAGCAAATCAAAAATTGACCTGTTCCCTACCCATCTTGATATTTCCATCATTCTGCTGATACCAGTTCAATGTTTCATAGATACCCATCACCCCATTTCAGGACCTTGCCTACACACAGGGTTTTGTACAGGCTTGGCTGTCAGATGACTGCTGGCAGATCTGAGTGGAGCACATAAGGAATTGTCCAAACATGATGAATCCCTCTTGAACAAGCTCCAAACCCCACTACTTATGACTCAAAATTAGTATCTTGGTATTTCATCTCCTTTAATCACTAAGGATTTATTGTGCAAAATTCAGGCTGCTCTCATTAAGAACAACAAGTCATCACAGTGTGGTGCCACCTTCTCTTGCCTGTGTGTTTCTGTTTACTTCCAAGGGATCCTGGTCACTGGAGTAATTCTTAATGAATCCCTGTCCATTAAAGCCTATGATAACTACATCATATACATGAGCAAAATCCAACATCTCCAACAACACAGAACAAGTAAATCTACCCATTTCTTTCTGCTGATGCCACAAACAAGTATGTCTTTCATTCTAACCAGACTAGGACTAATGTAACTCTCTCTCAGCTGGACTTTCTAATGATAAGCTATCAAAACTCCAATGAACCCAAAACAGTGCACTTTCATCTGTGCTACAGGCAGCAAATGGTGCAGTGCAAAAGCACCCTTGCAAAAATCATACTGGATTCTGATTAAAGTAAGAAGTGGCTATAAAATTGCCACACTCTGCTTTCAGTGTCTAAATCTGAATATCATGCCAACATATATCAACTAAACTTGAATATCATGCCAACATATATATGTCAGAACTCCACCTGCCTTACCAACCTTCCAAAGCTCTCAGATCTCAGCGACTTCTCTCTTCACTGTGCCTCAGTTCTAACTACGTGTGTGAAGAAATCCTCTAAGCTACTGTTGGCTTACTTTCAAAATGCATCTCAAAACATATGTTTCACAAATATCCAACACCATTCATAGATTAATGCTTGTGGCTCTTCTAGGTCCCATCATAATGCAATTTGTCCATGGATACATGCGTGTGTGTTTGTGTGTGTGTGTGTGTGTGTGTGTGTGTGTGTGTGTGTGTGTGTGTGTGTGTGTGTGTGTGCACTTGTGTGTGTGTGTATTATTATTATTATCACTGTTATTATTATGAACATTGCCATCTAATCAAAATACCCCTAGGCATGTACAAAATCAATTATAACACTACCCCAAAAAAATGACAATGCAAATCGCAGCACAGAAATGAATGAAATCAAATATGAGAGAGAGAGATACAGAGAAAGACAGACAGAGAGACAGAGACAGAGAGAGACAGAGAGAGATAACAGAGAGATAAAGAAGAGGAGGAGGAGGAAAAAGAATTCAAGAAGGGAAAAAGGAAAAAAAAAGGATACTATGGTTTAATACAAAGGGAACTGAGACAACTATTTTGGAACTAAATGTGTCTTCAATTTAATTTTGAAAGACTGCATTTACTGTAAATGTCTAAATGAGAATGGGAGCTGGTTCCAAGTGGTATGGCCTTGGTGGGGAAAAAATACGCTGACCAAACGTTTTCGTTCTCAATTTAGGAAGATGGAAAATTTGGTCATCAGATGAAGAGTGAAGATGACGGGAAGGTGCGTACCGATGTAACAGGTCAGAGAAATAACAAGCAGCAGTGGATTCTAGTACTTTGAAACACAGAGATTCTGAGCGAAGAAATCTTGTAAACAATTCTACTATGACCAAGAAGCCTGAACAAAAGCCAAAAAACGGGGGTACCATCAACATGGTCAAATTTGCAACAGCGGAAGACAAAACAACACACACATACACACAAACAAACAAACAAACACACACACACAATCTTTTAATCTGTGAAACTAGCCGTAGGGCGATTTCCTTGATTATTTTTCTTTTAACTTTGAAACTTTCTCTTCGCACACGATAGTGGGGGTGTGGCAACCAGAATCCAGAAGGCATTCAGTGGGGCATTTTATCATACAGACAAAACAAAGAAGGCAACATATGGATCTTACAAAACATCTACCTTTGCATATTCAGCAGCAAGTTTTTGATATTTCTCTGCTGTTGGTTCTGCCATCACACGGTTTCAAAAGCGGAAATACAAATGTTTTGAAAGGGAAAGTTATTTTTTCGTTCTCTTTTTTTAATGATATCCGGTGTACACATCCGGTCTGTTTCACATTTGGTACAGTGAACAGTTTTGAACAATATGAGGTCAATGTCTTTTTACTACAACGATACTACATTCGATCATAATTGGGAATCACAGTGATACAAGCTCAAACTAATGCAAACCGATATCTAAAAGAAGTGTGACTGCCCGCGTTCAGGCAAACAGGAACCAAGAAAAAACAACAACATAAAACAAGAATCAGAACACGTATTTAATACAACCATATTTAATACAACCATTTGGAGAGATAGGCGCAAATTTTCGGCGAACTGGACTTTGTAATGCGTAAGGTCACAAACAAACAAACATTTATAAATGACTTATCTGATTCACTGCACTGTACTTGCAAAATTTTTGCTGATGATACAAAACTATATGACAATGTTGCCAATGTTAATTTAATTCAACAGGACTTGCTAATACTACAAAACTGGTCAGATACTTGGAATTTATATTTTAATGTTTCAAAATGCCATTTAATGCATGTTGGTAAGAAGAATATTAGACGAGAGTATTTCATGAAAATTGGAAATGATGTACAGAAAATTAGTGTGTGTGAAACGGAGAAAGACTTGGGAGTTACATTTGATAGTGAATTATCCTTTGACCTGCACATTAAAAGAGTAGCAAATAGGGCTAACCAAATGATAGGAATTATCAAAAGAACATTTTTGTACATGAATAAACATACATTTTTAATGTTGTATAAGGCTTTTGTTAGACCACATTTAGAATACGCAAGTGTTGTTTGGAATCCGTATTTGATAAGACAGTCAAAAATGATTGAGAATGTACAAAGAAGGGCAACTAGGTTGCTTATAGAGTGTAAAAATATGAGTTATGAAGAAAGGCTTAAGTTTTTAAAACTTCATTCACTGAAAGGTAGGAGGGTTAGGGGGGATTTAATACAGGTATACAAAATAATGAATGGGATGGATAAGCTATCAGTTAAAACATTTTTTTCCTTTCCACAATCTAGTATAACAAGGAATGCTGAAGATAAAATATTTGTTAAACACAGAAATACTAACACAAGAGCGTTTTGTTTTTCTAACAGAATTGTTAAATTGTGGAATAAAATTCCTTTTGAAATTAAATTTACTAACAGCATTAACAAATTCAAAAATTTCCTGGACGATGACGCAGAATTCAAAATTTTATTTAAAAAAATAAACTGAAGCAGATTTGCTCAAGTATGAATATTAAGGCATGCTTTTCAGACCCCGAAGAAGAAAGTGTAAAACAAAAAAGATAGGGCGTTAAAAGGCCAGAAGGCCTAGGCTACGAGCCAACCCTCAGCTACTACTACTACTACATCAAATACAAAAATTAGGAGAAAAAGACTGAAATTTCCCTGCTGCTTCGTCCCGTGTGAGAAAAGAAATATACTGACCATAAAAAGAAAATATATCAGTGCACTACATTAAGATGGGACAGTGAGAAAGCCAGTTTTAACATCATTGTTTTTCTGGTGGTGTCAGTATAGGAGTAGATAAGCCCCACTTCTCTGGGATGGTTATCACCGTCGGCCATATCATCTGAGATGGGTGTCAACGTAAAAACTGAATCAAACCAATCAACCAGTTCTTTTTTTGTGTTTTCTTCTGAAACCCATATCTTTTTCAGCCGCATTTATATGAGTGAATGTATGAATGTGTGTCTATGTGTGCGTGTGTGCTTGCGTGCGTGCGTGTGTACGTGCGTGCGTGCACGTGTGTGTGTATCTGTGTCTTTGTGTGTGTGTCTGTGTATGTGTTTCGAGTATGCGTACATGTATGTATGTGTCTATGTGTGAGTAAGTATGTATGTATGTTTGTAGATGTCTAAATAAGCGTATACGTCTGTGCTGTGGGTGTGTGTACGTGTGTGTGTGCGTGCGCGCGTGTGTGTGTGCGCGCGCACGTTGTGTGTGTGTGTGTGTGCGCGCACGTGTGTGTGTGTGCGCGCGCACGTGTGTGTGTGTGCGCGCACATGTGTGTGTGTGTGTGTGTGTGTGTGTGTGGTGTGTGTGTGTGTGTGTGTGTGTGTGTGTGTTCTGACCTTTTTTTTTCTCCCCTTGCATTTTCTTAAGTGGATTGCCATTTGGAGAGAACATTTACTTATAATAAAATTTTCATTTTTATTAATTCTTCTGAATTGTTTTGATTTCATCTTTCTTCATTTTCAGAAAAGAAAGAAAGGAATTGTCTGCATCGATTCTACTCACTTAACAGGCCAGTCGTTATGTTGCAAGCTGGGATTGAACTCAGATATCAAAACTAGAGTGTGTGTACAGCTATTTACTAGAGTTGTCATCTGAGCAAGTAACAAAAGATCGTGATTTATCATTTTCATTTTAATATCTGCTCCTTTGCCAGTCAACTTCCTTTTCCATTCTTTTCTCTTTATTTTCTTTATGTATTTGTTTTGTTGTTGTTCTCTCTCTCTCTCTCTCTCTCTCTCTCTCTCTCTCTCTCTCTCTCTCTCTCTCTCTCTCTTTCTCTGTCTGTCTGTCTGTCTCTTTTTTTTAAATCCATGTTGCATCATATTCTTTCTTAACAGCCATAAAGTTCCATTGAGCACTGGTTGATTATAACCGAATGATTCTCACAAAACCGTTTTATTTTTCAAACTTTTTCATTTTGATTTATTTGTTTGCTTATTTATTTTAATATGTTCTTTTAGAAATTAATGGTTTGTTTGCACTAATCATGACCCAAGCATGGAGTTATTCAGCTTTGTTTTTAGTTTCTGTTTGATTAATATTTCGATATGATTATAGAAATAGCATAGTCATGGGCTCATTACATTTTCTTTTTTATATCATTGCAGGTCATCGTGTTATGGTTGTAAATCATTTAGACATATTGAGATATATACATAACTTGCTTTGTTGAACCCTGGTTTGTTGTTGTTGTTGTTTTGTTGTTGTTGTTTTTTTGGTAATGATGGCCTACAGTCTGCATTCACAATAATGATGATGATGGTAATGATATAAATAACTACACTGACAACAACAACAACTACAACAACAATTATAACAATGATGATGATGATGATATTCTCATTACTAGTACCAATGGTGATAATGATGATGATGACGACGACGATGATGATGACGATGATGATGACGACGGTGATAATGAGTATCTAGAGAATACAAAATCCGAGAAAACAATCCCTTGGTAAGTCTTCGCCATTCACAGGACATATGTAGTAAAAACTAAAATAATCTATTAAAACTCATATTTCAACAATATGAGATCGAATCATAAGAGCATGCACAGGACTATAGAAACTGATAACTATTACAACAACCGTTTTTCGGATGAGACAATAAACTGAGGCCCCGTGTGCAGCACACACTTAGAGTACATGTTAACGATCCTACAGCAATTAATTAAGGAGTTGTCTCTGACAAAGTTATATTTTCAAAAATCCGTTTTCGTAGAATGAACATTAACACACATATGCAGAAAGAAAAGAAAACAATGAGTGTTGCTGCACTGCGTCAAAACACTTTCCCCGAGGAGAGCAACCTGAATTTCACAAGATACATCCTTTGTGACAAACAAAAGAAACAAGAAGTATAAATGCAAACTGTATAAGCAGACACATAACATAGAAAGTGATAAATACGATTTAAAAAAAAAAAATGCGATTTTGTGGCCGCGAAGTATATCGCCGTTGCGTAGACTGAGAGTTCACATCGGACACGAGCTAAATCGTTTATGCCAATCTCTGTATGATATGTCTCTGGTTTGACGTTGGGTGAATAGATTGCAGTAAAAAGACGGTCCCATTTGAGGGACTCGCCGGAGATTTCAGTGAGCACTTTTCGCCGACTCAGGATCTGAGGATGGACGGCAGGACTAGGTCTCCTCCGAGTGTAACCCACGGGCCTAGTTTCACTGTGCTTACACCAGTGCGTTTTGAAGATTTTAACAGCAACAACCCGACTCCGAAGCAAGTTGTAAACCGCTACTTCGATGTTGACCAGCCGAAATATTATGCTGCCAATGTAAGTGTAAAGTCAGTCTTTCACAAAAGATCTAGTCAAGCTTCTACAAAATCATGAAATGCACAGCTGTAGGTACACAAAGGAACCAGACAACAAGAACAACTTTGACAACAGCAGTAAATACTGATAATGATACTTGCGATACCAACTATTATTTACATATATGATACTGCACACACAATAACAATCAAAACCAATGCCGTCCCCGCAGCGCGCGTCTACACACACTAGCACTGTAGCGCGCGCGCGCACCAACACACACACACACACACACGCGCACGCGCGCGCGCGCACGCACGCACACACACCGAGTTAGGTTATGCATGTATGACACATGCACCCAAAAGTGCACATGCTCCTCAGAATTCAGCAGACATTAAGTCTATCAGTCATAGAGATGCACAGAACTACTTTTCATTCCCATTTATGTTTAGGTCTAAATATTGTGTATTAATACAGAGGAGGTACCCATAAGGAACCCACCAGCAACAAGTTTCGGGCAGTAGCCTACTATTTTCCCTGCTCACTTCCTTCTCAATTTTGTTTTATATAAACAAGATGTTTCCCAAAGGCCAAACTTGCTTATAAATAGTCTTTCCATACAATGAACAAGTGCTTGATCAGCATACTGTGCTAGATTTTTTCAATGTCATTGAAAATTGTATCAGCCATTTCAGTGACATAATGCCAGCAGCAATGTGTATGTGTGCTCCATGTACGTGTGTGTTATACATGTGTGTGTGTGTGTGTACATGCACATGCATGCGCATGTCCATGTGTTTCAACGATAAACATCATATTGATGACAGATATGATACTATAGGGATGTTGTGAATAACATCTGACTCAACCAGCAAGGCAACAATCAATTAGCACTGTGTGAGCTCACTGATTATATCTTGTAGCTACACTGTAAACTGCTGCTGTCATGAATGCATATATCTGTCTCCCTTGAATTTTGCTGTAGGAGGATTTCTTTTTGTTACTATGAAACAGAGTATCTTTTCACTTAATTTCAGATGAAAAAAAATTCATGTTATGAGGCATATTCATTGTCTTATGTCTATCTTGATGGATGTACACATCATGATTATGTGCTATGTCACATGTGTTGTTGATCATGGCTGGCCACACAGATCTATCTTTTGTTGAGCACTGCATGTTGATATATATATATATATTATATCTTTTCCTTTCTGTCCCCATCCACTGTGCAAAACTGTCAATTTTCTCCTTGGGTCTGCCTGGTGCTCTTTTTCCCTCCAGCTGTCCTGTTGCTTCTGTTTGTTACCAATACATATTCCATATCAATAATTTTATCATTCTTAGATTTAGAACTTTTTCATCTGTATTGAGTTTATCCAGTTAATTGATTAATTCTTCGTGTCTCGTCTGATCAAAACGACAAAAGCCTTGGTATAAATATCAAAACTTATTTTATAAATCTTTAATCAAGTCACTTGATCTTTCTATGAGATTTCATGGCATTATTCCCTTCCCTTCGACAAATCCACATTGTTCTTCTGCTGTTTCTGTTATGATTCTATTCCTTCCTCATATGATTATTCTAATCTCAAGTAGTATCTTTGTTACATGACTCGTCAAGCTGATTGTACAATGAAGTTCATATCCTGTAGCACCTGCTTTCTTTGGAAGTGCAATGAAAATTGACTTTGACATGATATCTTTAAGGATTTTTTCAGTGTTGTAAATTTCATGTAGGAACAGCAAATTCATCTAAAGCCTCAATCATTTCCGTATTGTTTAGTCCTGGGGCTTTTCCCTGTTTCATCCTTTTCATCGCTGCTCTGACTTCATCTTTCATTAGTAAGTGTTTCTTCAGTGTTCTTAATAATGTGATCTTCCCTTCTGTCATTGTCAGAA
Organism: Monoplex corrugatus; assembly: GCA_030674185.1. Lineage (NCBI taxonomy): Eukaryota > Metazoa > Mollusca > Gastropoda > Littorinimorpha > Ranellidae > Monoplex > Monoplex corrugatus. Next base: position 15,873,391 of record JAPXFY010000012.1, read on the forward strand.
AGGTCTTCAGTGTGCTCTCCCCCATCTACTATTTTGTCTTCCATAAGTGTACCGTCTTTTGATTTCAAACAATCAGTTGATGTGCATATATTTTTCCTGTGGTCAGTTTCCAGTATTTTGTAGCCTGATAATTGATATGTTGATTGTGTTTCTGTTTGTCATAGTGTGTGCTGCCAGTCAAACATAAGAGAAAGATTTATGGCTGCTGCTTATTTTCATCTTCAGCAAAATCAGGCCTACTTGTTATTCATAGTCATTAAAATATAAAAATGTATGGAGTCTGAACAAAATGTTTCTTGATAGTGATTATTTTGTTTTTTTGTGCCCAGAACTGATTGGTCGTTTTGTACAGACCACCTCTGAATCTGTTCTTACTATGTTGGTTTGGCAATAATGATAATAATAATAATGATAATAATAATAATAATAGTGCTGATAATAATATTTATATTAGTGGGCATTTATATTACACCTTTTATCAGGCACAAAATGCTGCACTCTACTGTTTGCAACTTTACATATAGACCTGCATAGAGTCTGATGATAGACATGCATGCATACACACCCGCACATGTGCGTGAACATGCATGAACGCATGCACATACACACAGTGACATACATAGACACACTACATGCCCCAAAACACAACCTAATAACACAGTGCCATCCACTAAAATACATTGACAGCGCAGATGGATTGAAGAAGTCGGTGCGAATGAAAGAACTGCAGGAAATCGGCCCTAAAACTGGTGATATTTCACTCACCATGCTAAATAGAAAATATATTTGATGAGTAAAAGTAAAATTTCACTGGCCAATGGCAAATATGCAATAACAGTTTGATGTTCGCATACCACGATTAAACTTATACCACATCTCTTTTACGATCCAGTCACGAGCTTCATTGATTACTGGTAAACAGTGACCCTGCACCTCCTCCTATAAAAACCACAAGTGTCTGTGATGAAGCACTCAAAAGCTACAGCCTGTGGGGTCAGAAATTTATACTGGGGAGAAAAACAAGTCATCTGGGAATCAACAAGGCTTTCTTCCCAAATGGAAGGAGTTTACTTGGCTCGTCTGTGATCTGGTAATTTCAGATTTGATGACATGCATGATCTGTGCGAGAAATCTTTCAATGTCTGCACAGAATCAGATTGAATCAGATGTCCACAGCTCACTGACCACTGACATGCTGTAAGATCAGGTCAGGATTTCTGCTGATGGACCTCCTCTTAGGAATTACAGTGCTGAGAAAGCTGCCATCAAATGGACCAACTCATCCTACGGGTCAAGGAACTCCAACACACTGATAGACCAGACAGTTGAGTCTAAAGCTGATTAATGAACATGATGAACACCTAAAATGAACAGACTGTGCCAGAGACTAAGAGGCTGTCCTGTGTTTTTGTTTTGTTTTAATTCTCATCACAATTTTTTTTTTTCTGTTGTACTTGTGCATTCATTGGAAAGTAAAATTTGAAGAAATCCGGTACTGTCCTTGTTTCCACCTCCCACCCTATACAAAATAATCAGTGTGCAAGTAAAATCTCATAACTGTGCTTTGCTGTTGTGTGGCTTGACGTGTGTTTTGACTGGTAATATTTTCAATCTGGCTAGTAAAATTTTGAAGCACCAGCTAAAGACTACTAAACAGAAATTACAACATTCAGGGCAGGAAAAGAAACATTGATATTGGATTTGAACGAAGATAGTGACAGTCTGAGTCCAATTGTGAAAGGCAGTGAGTTCCAGATTCTAACAGCAAAGGAAGTAAAACTAAAAGCTGTGCCACCATGTTTGTTTTAAATATCAAGATACAGAGAGTTTTGTCAGCAGCAGCAGAATGGACAGATCAAGGTGGAACATAGATTTCCAAAAGTTCTGAAAGGTACTGGGGTGAGGTTCCAGAAATGATTTGGTAACAAACAGGCAGCATTGTACATTTGTAGCCTACTTCTTTTGTATTTGCAGTTTGACATTTTCACTTGTCAACTCTTCTGTCTCAGAATTGAAATGAATGGTCGTACTTTTCTCCATCTTTGTGTTGACTGTAAGAATGCGCCACTTTATCAGTATCACATTGTTATGATTTGTTATATTGTTTTATATCCAGTCACCATAATTAGACCATATGAATAATCCACTGCTGAGCAAGACAAGAAAAATGTCAGAATGATATTATTTCTGTGGTTGAGTTTTGAGAGGTTATGTAAATGTTTGATGTAGTAAAACTGAATGAACTGCTGGTTTACTGTTGTTGCAGCCACCAGAAGAGAACTCAAACTCACTCCATCATTCAGAATGGCCAGTGTGGAGTGAGAGCAGTGATGAGAGTGACTCCATATTTCCCTGGCTTCCCCCTGGCCCCCAAGCAGTGCCCCAAGTTCCCGATGGCTCAGAGGATTTTCAGATCCCCAACAGCAACGAGGAAGTGGTCACCGCAATCTGGCCAACTTCCCTTATCGACACAGAGCAGATCACCAGCAATGAAACGAACCCCCCTGACCAGGCAGAAAAACGTCGTTTCATCTGCTCTGTGTGTGGAAAGGTGTACAGGATGCAGAGTTCTCTAGAAAAGCATCTCAGAGTTCCATGTGAGGTTCGTCCCTTTAAATGCAAAATTTGTGACAAAGCTTTCAAGCGGGCAGACCATCTGAAAGCTCACAGCCGAATGCATACTGGGGAGCGACCATTTTTGTGCTCCTTGTGTGGCAAGACATTTCGCCAGAAGAACCATCTGCAGCGGCACATGGATCGCCAACACGTCAACGGTCAAGTGGACGGGGAAGAAGCAGAAGATGTTGTTGAACAGGACCAGAACTCTTCAGACGTGTGTGGGCTTGAAGATTTGGAGGACGATGAAACAAGGACTGAGGATCAGGACTGACTAGAGGCCCCTCCTCTTGTTTGTGAGGAGACCAGTAATAATGCGGACAAAAACAAGAAAAGTATTGATAGTGATAGAACTAAAAAGACAGACATTTATGCTGACAAAAGGAGGAAGACAGATAGCAATGCAGACAAAATTAGGAAGACAGATATTAATACCGACAAAAACAGGAAGATGGGTATTGATGCTGACAAAATTAGGAAAACAGGTATTGATGCTGACATACACTCACAAACGATAAAAAGAGTTACCAGAAGTCGGCTGAAAAAGGAGAGAGAATTTCCTATGTGAGGAACGGATGTGTGCATACTGAAAGTTGAGGAGCCATTCTCTGCTCAGTTTGTGTGAAGTGAAGTCAGGCCTGGATGGTGTGGAGTCCTCCTCACCTTCCAGTCTGACTGAATGGGGTTACAGCCATGCTTATGAAAAGTTCATGTGAGGCTCCAGACTGCTCTCATCTGTGTAACTGACTCTCTTCAAGGTTAGGGAAGGTGAAGCAGCAAGGGGAGAAGAGCGGGGCCACTCTTTGACTTGAGAGTAGCAAGCAGGGTCTGTAACACCTTACTTCACAGTGACCTGTGGATCATTGATAGATTTTTTTTTCCTTTAGTACAGTCAGATATTTTGAATGAGAACTTTTTCAGTCATCAGAATATGTTGTTCATGAGGATAGTTGAACATTTTTTTAGATAGATTGTGATAAAATTACTGATGCTATTTTACTAGCGATTTTACTAGCGGCAAAGAAAAAAGCACACATTTGTCTCAAACAGTTATGTTGATGTTTCATTCACACAGTGTTAATCTAATTTTCTGTTGTTGTCTTCTTGTTAACTCCTGCTGTTAGACTTGGTTGTGCCATCCTAGAACTTTTAGAGGTAAGATCAGAATGTTGTAAAGTAATACTAGCGATAATTGTCCGGTCACCACATCAGCATTGATTAATGTGTTTTAGAGCTTGGTGTATTTTTAAAAGATTTAGATCTTTTTAAATGCTGAGCTTAGAACATGAATTAAACACTTGTCTCAATATTTAGCTGCTGAGTTGATGTGTTTCAAATTGACTGACAATCCTGACTAATGCTAATAGTTGCAATAATTCACAATTCAGACAATTTCTTGTTTGAAACTTGATTACAGGAAGGCTTATCTATAAATGGAAATTGCTTGACAGCACATTTATATGGAGTAAAAATGAGTTTCATTGAAATGTGTGAAGTTGGTTTTGAGAAAAATTCAAAATAGGTCAGTATTTCTGTGCTTAAGTTATACTGTGTCTTTCTGACATTGAAATTATGAATTTTTGAAAGTAAGTGGTCCGATGATGCTGATAATGAGTAACACTGCAGTCCTTACACTTTGCTCTTGTGTTTTGTACTTCTTGAGCACATCACTTCTGTTCAAATGAGCAGAAATACAATTATGTTTTTATTGAAACATTTAAGCACAACAATCCAAAATTTGGACCATGCTTTATATAATTTCATTTATCTGGGACCATATACTACCTGAAGATGTCGTCCACAAGTGGCCCAAACCTGGCAATAATCAGTCAGAAGTCTTTGCTGATGTAGCTTGCAATTCACCTATATTGTGTGTGTTTGTGATGGATGAGCTTTGATGAATTTGTGTGACATGTGCAGGATTTTTGTTATTCTGCAGCACCAGACATTCAGTCCAAGGTTAGCATTCATTATCACACAGCTGTGTTATGTTCAGGTAAATCTTTTCATATTTTTAACCTCCAATCATCTGAATATTGAATGACCTAGTTCATACCTCATCAGTTGACAAGATTATATGTTCATTGAGCGCTGAGCTGTGGCCCACCTGAGGATTGAACCCCTGCACTATCAGCATTTTGCTGTAACCACATGAGCTAACGTGGCCACTGGTAAAACTGTGGCCCACATGAAGGTGGAAACCACAATCCCTGCCTTATCAGCATGGTATTTTAACCCTTGACTCCTGCACCTTATCCACCAACTGCAAAACCTTAACCTTCTGATTCCCTCTCCTACCCACCAGCTTCCTGTGCAGGAAACTGATGGATAGAAAGAGGGAGTCAAAGGGTTACATTTTTGCTTTGCTAGCATGGTTGACAGTACAGGATGCTGGTGGACAGGTTGCGAGAGTCAGAGTTAACCAACTGAGGGAGTCAAAGTGTTAACCAACATGGATGGACTGGCTGGCTGGCTCGTTTGATAAAGCCGTGGACTCCAAGATCTCATGTCATAAATTCAATCCCAGCCCACCACATGAAAGTTGGCTTGTTCTCTGCCCATTTGAATGCTCCAATCATGTCCAATGTCATTGTTTCATGAGTCTCGTTATCCCCGTATAATTTCAAGACCTTGTTGGTGCAGAGGGTTTTGCACCAGTTGGTTCAGTGAATCTGCCAGATAACTGCTGGCAGAGTTTGGTGGAGCACATATGGAATTGTTCGAGTGTAATGAATCCCTCTTGAACAAACTGTAGAGTACAGACTGTTCATTGAACTGATCCACAATGGTGATCATTAAATTAATGTCTGTTTACTGTCAGAATACAAATCTACGCATGTGTATTGCACACACATACATGTGTGTATTGCACACACATACGCTTATGAATACTTTTGAGTACACGTGTGTACACGCACGCACACACACACACACACACACACACACACACACACACACACACACACACACACACACCACACACCACACACACACACACACTCTCTCACTCACACACTCACACACACACACGCACATGTATATAATATCCTTTGTCACATGAATGCCTAGGAAATAACCTTCTTTTTCTATACTCAGAAACATGGTAAGAATGAGCAGAAGTGAAGAGAGAGACATGTGTATTAAGTCAGCATGATTACTTACTGTACATATCATATGACTGTGCTCTGTGTGTTGTTGTAATGATGATAATCAAAGAGTTGTGAGCTAGCAATAGCACAAAATCCTGTCCAAAGCCAGAACAACCATTTGATGCACTTGACTTAGACATAGCCATGTTTGGCTTGCGCTGTACAACCAATGCTTCTATTTGTACTACAACCAATGCTTCTATTTGTACTTAACTTTTCACCCCCTTATTCTATCCACAAATGCCCTGCAGAAAAGTTTGTGGATAGAGTTAGGGAGCGAACAGGCTACATACTGTTGTCCTGTGGAAACTTATTGTAGTTAGATATGTTTTGTGTGAAATGTCTTGTGTATTATTAACGAATGTGTATTATTAACAAACTTCCTGCAAAACTGTGGTGGATAGTGTGAGGGAGTGAAAAGCTTTGATATGTTGTGTCCAATGGAAACTTGTTCTGTTTAGGCATGTATTGTGTGAAATTATTGTGTATCATTAACTAGCTGGAGGATAGGGTGAGGGAGTGAAAGGCTTAGATGTGTCATGTCCTTCAGAACCTGATCCATTTAGGTGTGTATTATGTAAAATTAGAGTGTATGATTAAGCTTTTCAGGTCCTCATCTTAACCACCAGTTTTCTGCAGCAGAAAGATGAGGATAGCCTGGGAAAGTGGAAAGGTTTATCATTTGATGTCATGTATACAGTATAGTTACCATATTTTGAGTGAGAGATGCTTTTTTGTTGTGGACGCAAGATTTTGTCTGCATATAGTGCACAGACATGTATTCGCATACACCTACACATGCACACACACACACACAATTAGATATGCACACATGCATAAACAGTCTTCCTTTTTTCATTTTGCAAATTTGTGAAACTAGATCTGATGAGCTTTATTTTGGGTTCATTTTTATACATGTATATTCATTTATGTTTTGACTGATATTATATAACTTTATAAATGATAATGAATGGGGAGTGTGTGAAGTGACTGTTCTGTTAGTAACCAGAAACACCTGAAAGTAAAGAATAAGAACGCATATTTAATTAATAAAATTATACAGTGATCAAGGGAGCGGAGACGGCCAGCATGTCATAATGGTAACCCAAGGGAACGATGAGGTTTGTTAATTTTACCTCACTCCCCCAACAACGTCTGGTTTACAGTATAACTATAGCAAGGCAATGATTGAATGGAAAGGTACTCTTACTTTTTATGTAATGATGAGGTGGGCCACAATTCTTTTTTTGTTGTTGTTTTTGTTTGTTTGTTTGTTTTTCTGTTATGTTGGTTGGCTTAAATATAATACTGCTGTGTGTTAAGATGTGATGTCTGAAGTTCAGTCTCATCCTGTAACATCAAACCTAGCCTGTTGCTACCCATCTTAATGCTTCAATCATTCTGGTAGCATCAGCTTAGTGTCTTGTAAGTCCCCCATCCTGCTTTCTGTTACAGCAAGACCATGCTGGTGCATAGAGTGTTGTGCAAGTCGTGGAGTCTGCCATGTAATTGCTGGCAAGTTTGGGTGGAGTGTGTTTGGAAAATTTTGTCAGAGTCTCTTGAACAGTTTGTTTCAGTTAAATTGTTATTCTCTTTTCATGTCTGTTTCTGGTTTCTATTTGTTTGGGTGCTGGAAGTCCGTTTGATACAGATTACATTTTGTTGATATTTTTTTGCAATTCATTGTTGGTGTTTATACATTTCATTGTCAAGTGCTTATATACAGTGTATACCATGACATAAACCTGTATTTGTACAGTTTGCTGCAAAATGTCCAAATGAACAAAGTGACTGGTTTATGTTGACAATCATTTGATAGTACAGCAAGCTGATTGTTCATTTGACTGTCTATTTTTTGTTTGTGTCATGATATTAATTGGGGTATTGTGAATGTTGATGTGTCACCAGGTTGTGTGCTTGTATACAGAAGCTGTGTTTCTTCCTGCTTGTTTTATGTGTTCGTTTTGTGATGCCTGTAGCATTCATTAAGAGAAAAAGGTATATATATATATGTGTGTGTGTATGTGTGTGTGTACATACTATATGGTAGTATGTATTGGATGACAAGTGTGTGTGTGTGTGTGTGTGTGTGTGTGTGTGTGGTGTGTGTGTGTGTGTGTGTGTGTGTGTGTGTGTGTGTGGTGTGTGTGTGTGGTGGAGTGTACTTGGAATGAATATAGACGTGTAATAGCCTAATACCAGATTATTTGATATTAGTGTTTCTTTTGTTGGAGTTAATATCGTTATGAAACGTGTTAATTAAAAAATGAAACGTCTTTAAAAATAGTGATTACTGCTACTGTTGTTGACATTATTAATACCATCATTAAGGTATTTGATATTTTAATCATTTTTGTCATAGAGGATTTACCATGTGAAATTCAAACTGCTGTCATTGGGAAGAGCACATCACCAGAGTACAGTCTCGTCATTTTCCTTTTTTCTGTCTGCATTTATAAGTAAAAGTCAATCGGTTACTTAAACAAGTTATTTTAGCCTCACAGTAATGCAGGACAGAATTGTCAAGGCTATTTGGTTGACTTTGGTAGCACAGGATTTGAATGCCTGCCAGAATATGTGAGAGGATGTCCTGATGTGAAAGTGTATGTGTTGTGGGGTGGTGGGGATGGCAAAGAAAGACTTGAAGACTGAAAAGTATATTTGTATGTCCCTGCGGCAGAAGGGCTTGAATATTGGACTCTGTGAAAAAGGGTTCTGGATATGAATGTTGGTGTGTGTGTGTGTTGTGTGTGTGTGTGTGTGTGTGTGTGTGTGTGTGTGTGGAAAGACATGAAATCTGAAAAGCATACTGGTATACATTTATACTATAGGCCATTTTATGAGGAAAGGGGAATTAGAGCACCTGGTCACAACAGGAAAGTTGGAGGGAAAGAGAGCACCAGGTAGACCCAGGGACAAAATATTGGATGGACTTGCAGGGTGGCTGAGGACAGAGAGGGTGAAAGATGTGCTTGCAGCAACAAGGGATAGATACATGTGGAGGGCCATGATCGCCAATGCCATGGGGCAGGGCATTTGATAATGATGATGATACTGGTGTGTTCCTGTAGCAAAGGGAGCTGAATATGGTAGGACTTGGTGAGACAGGGTCCTGATGTAAATATGCATCTGTGTTTGTGTAGGATAGGGGGGTGTTGGTGGATGGGTGGAGGTGGGATGAAGAAAGGCTTAAAGAATGAACATTTGTGATATATGTGTGTCCCTGTGACAGAAACGTTTGAATGTATGTGGGGCTGTGTAAAAGAGAGTCCTGATGTGACTGTGCATCTGTTTGTGTATTGGTGTGTGTTGGGGGGGGGGGGGGGGGGGTGATGAAGAAAGACTTGGAGAATGAAAAGTATAATTGTGTGTCCCTGTTCCCTGTGACTTTATGATGCTGGAGTAGGTGAGAGAGGGTCCTGATGTGAATGGGGTGAACAATTAGAAAGACTTGAAGAATGAAAAGTGTAAGTTTGTGTATCCCTATGACAGGGATTTGAACCTCAAATCTGTTGGACTCTGTGAGAGAGGGTCCTGATGTGAATGTGTGTATGTTAAAGGGGGGGGGGGGGGGGGGTTAGAGGGATGTGGATGGGGGTGAAGAATTAGAAAGATTGAAGAATGAAAAGGGTAAGTTTGTGTATCCCTATGACAGAGGGACTTGAATCTCAAATCTATTGGACTCTGTGAGAGAGGGTCCTGATGTGAATGTGCATATGAGGGTGCGGAGTGTGTGTGGGGTGATGGTGGTGGTGGTAAACAAAAGCTTGATGACTGGAAAGTGTACTTGCATCATGTGCCTCTGTGGCGGAGTACTTCGATGCCTGCTGGACCGGCTGAGAGGGAGTCCTGATTTGAATGTGTGTGTACGAGTATTGTGTAAGATTATATAATGTTGTTGTCATTGCGGGTACTGGTATTAATATTATTTTCATTATTACCATTACTACTGTCATTGTCAATGTTTTTAAATCCATTATTTTTATGATTCATTTATTTTGTTGCATTATATGAATTAGTAATCAAGACAAAACGAAATAAAACGTTTATAAGTATAGTTTCATATAAAACTATTTTTATGTCTAATTGTCTTCTTTGTATTTTATTTATGCTTTTTCTTCTTAAAGTAAGTGCACCAAAAGCACTGTTTGTTAAGTGGTGCTACATAGGATCTCTTCATTATTATCATGGTTATAATTACTATAATGCCTGTGAACAAAAGGTGATGGGAGATTTTTCTCAGCTGATTGTCAGATAAATAATGACTAAATTTCTCACCAAGGATTTCTTGGCTGTGTGTGTGTGTCTTGTGAATCTCCCATTTATGCAGGACTGTCTTCGGAAACGATTTCTTTGTGAAATAACTTGATCTTAAGCAGAGGCCTCATGTAGAGGTTGACACGCACACACCAACTCTACAAAACATTAATTCTGATGAGAATCAGGTCATTTCGTCAAGTATAATGGAGTCATGTATCAGTTTACATGCCCTTGGGAGAGCTACCTCCAATTTGGTATTGGGACATCCATCCCCAAACCAGTGAGTTTAGAGCTGCCTTCAGATATGGAGGTTAGCTGTGGATCATGGAATAAGCCAGGCTTGCCTGTACGAATAAGCAGTTCAGGAACGACTGGCAGTAGTTGCTACCAGGATGTGGACGGGTGACTCTGGGCAAGGCGATACAAAAAATACCCTGTATGACCTGTGACGGAGTCATCAGACATAGGAGTTGCCGGAAGTCCTAAGCCCGCATGTGTAGACCTTGGCCATGAGTTAGAGCAGGGTTACCCCTGCAAAAACCTAGAGGGCTGAAGTCAGAAAACCTAGAGGGCTGAGTCAGAACTAGAGGCTGAGTCAGAAACCTAGAGGATGAAGTCAAATCTAGAGGGCTGAGTCAGAAACCTAGAGGGCTGAAGTCAGAAAACCTAGAGGACTGAAGTCAGAAAACCTAGAGGGCTGAAGTCAGAAACCTAGAGGCTGAAGTCAGAAACTAAGGCTGAAGTCAGAATCTAGAGGGCTGAAGTCAGAAAACCTAGAGGGCTGAAGTCAGAAAATCCTAGAGGGCTGAAGTCAGAAAACCTAGAGGGCTGAAGTCAGAAAACCTAGAGGGCTGAAGTCAGAAAACCAGAGGGCTGAGTCAGAAAACCTAGGGGCTGAAGTCAGAAATCCTAGAGGGTGAAGTCAGAAAACTAGAGGCTGAAGTCAGAAATCCTAGAGGGCTGAAGTCAGAAAACCTAGAGGGCTGAAGTCAGAAACTAGGGCTGAAGTCAGAACTAGAGGCTGAAGTCAGAAAACCTAGAGGGCTGAAGTCGGAGGTATGAGGCTTGCAGGCTCTTTTATAACAAACTGTGGAACCATGCATATATCACAAATGTCTGCATGATCATCGGATGTTCATCAGTTGAGAATGGTGCCCGTCCGCTGAATTATAAAACAATGGCCATGTTCTTCACAGGTTTTGGTCTGATCATAGTGATGGCAAACAAAGAAAAAAAAGTCTACATGCTGCATTTGTACAGTTCAGTATACTACGCAATGGGATGTGGGATTTAGTGGGTGATGAATGTGGTTAACGTTTTGATTGTTGGTAAGTAATATGTTTGCTGTCCTTTTTGGGTTTTTTTTTTGTCCTTGTTTATGATTTTATGTCATTGGGGAGTCTCATGATTGACTGAAGTAGTAGACTCGACATGATTTGTGTATGTTTTAAACAGTTATATCTCATTTTAGGAGATGACTGTGGTTTTGATATTGACCATGGTAGAGGGACCATTTTTCCTTGGGTTCTTGCTATTGTTTTTTAATCTACATTTGTTAAGTATTGTGTATATTTTGAAACAGTTATAGCCCTGATATGGCTCTATGCAGTCGGCTAGGCTTTAAACAAAAAGTAATCGTAAGAAGCAGGTTCAAGGAGTAAACTGGTTCATATTATCCATGGAGTAGACTTTCATATTACTCATGAGATAAACGTTCATATTACACCAAGGGGTATACTGTTTCATATTACCCTCATGATAGACTGGTTCATATTACCTGAGGGGCAGACTGGTTCATATTTCTAAAGGGGCAGATTGGTTCATATTTCCAAAAGGGTAGACTGGTTCATATTACCTGAGGGGCAGACTGGTTCATATTTCTAAAGGGGCAGACTGGTTCATATTTCCAAAAGGGCAGACTGGTTCATATTACCAAGGGGCAGACTGGTTCATATTACCCAAGGGGCAGACTGGTTCATATTACCCAAGGGGCAGACTGGTTCATATTACCAAGGGGCAGACTGGTTCATATTACCAAGGGGCAGACTGGTTCATATTTCCAAGGGGCAGACTGGTTCATATTTCCAAAAGGGCAGACTGGTTCATATTACCAAGGGGCAGACTGGTTCATATTACCCAAGGGGCAGACTGGTTCATATTACCAAGGGGCAGACTGGTTCATATTACCCAAGGGGCAGACTGGTTCATATTTCCAAAAGGGCAGACTGGTTCATATTACCAAGGGGCAGACTGGTTCATATTACCCAAGGGGCAGACTGGTTCATATTACCCAAGGGGCAGACTGGTTCATATTACCCAAAGGGCAGACTGGTTCATATTACCCAAAGGGCAGACTGGTTCATATTACCCAAGGGGCAGACTGGTTCATATTACCAAGGGGCAGACTGGTTCATATTTCCAAAGGGGCAGACTGGTTCATATTTCCAAAGGGGCAGACTGGTTCATATTACCAAAGGGGCAGACTGGTTCATATTACCCAAGGGGCAGGTGGTTCATATTACCCAAGGGGCAGACTGGTTCATATTACCAAAGGGGCAGGCTGGTTCATATTACCAAGGGGCAGTGGTTCATATTTCCAAAGGGGCAGACTGGTTATATTCCAAAGGGCAGGACTGGTTCATATTTCTAAAGGGGCAGACTGGTTCATATTTCCAAAGGGGCAGACTGGTTCATTTTCTAAAAGGGCAGACTGGTTCATATTCCAAAGGGGCAGACTGGTTCATATTTCAAAGGGGCAGACTGGTTCATATTTCCAAAGGGGCAGACTGGTTCATGATTCCACAACTGGGGCAGACTGGTTCATATTTCCAAAGGGGCAGACTGGTTCATTTTCCAAAGGGGCAGATTGGTTCATATTTCCAAAGGGGCAGACTGGTTCATGTTTCCAAAGGGGCAGACTGGTTCATTTACCAAGGTCAGACTGGTTCATGATGTTGTCGTATCAGTGTGTGTTTGTGTGTGTGTGTGTGTTGTGTGGTGTGTGTGTGTGTGTGTGTGTGTGTGTGTGTGTGTCAGATTGGGTGAAGATTTCTCGCGTTGTGGATGGATGTTTTAGTATGATTGTTTGTTGGTGTGGTTTAGGTTTATAGATCTGATTGTGAAGTGGGTCTGTGTGGGATGTATTGTTGGTTGTTTGTGTTGTGAGATGGTGTTTTGGATTGTTTGTGGAGGATGGTTGTTTGGATTTGTTTTGTTTTGGGATGCGGTTGTTTTGGAGATTTGTTTTGTTTTGGGGGATGCGTTGTTTTGGGATTTGTTTTGTTTTGAGGATGCGGTTGTTTTGGATTTGTTTTGTTTTGGGGATGCGTTGTTTGGGATTTGTTTTGTTTTGGGGATGGATTGTTTTGGAATTTGTTTTGTTTTGGGGATGCGGTTGTTTTGGGATTTTTTTGTTTTGGGGATGGTTGTTTTGGATTTTTTTGTTTTGGGGATGGATTGTTTTGGATTTGTTTTGTTTTGGGGATGTTTGGGGATTTGTTTTGTTTTGGGATGTGATTGTTTTGAGATTTGTTTGTTTGGGTGTGTTGTTTGGGATTTGTTTGTTTTGGGGATCGTTGTTTGGAATTTGTTTTGTTTTGGGATGTGATTGTTTGGGGATTTGTTGTTTTGGGGATGGTTGTTGTGGATTTGTTTTGTTTTGGGGATGTGATTGTTTGGGGATTTCTTTTGTTTTGGGGATGTGATTGTTTGGAATTTGTTTTGATTTTGGGGATGTGATTGTTTTGAGATTTGTTTTGATTTTGGGGATGTGATTGTTTTGAGATTTGTTTTGTTTTGGGGATGTGGTTGTTTGGGGATTTCTTTTGTTTTGGGGATGTGATTGGGGATTTCTTTGTTTCGTGCTGGACTAGCACACAGCACACACACGCCACGCACCACACCACACACACACAACACACACACACACACACACATATACATATAAATATAACACTGTACTGGATGTCTGTGGTTTTTTTAACATGATGTTTTGTTACTTTTGGCTTGCTGCTTCCATGTACAGTTATGCAGGTGAGAAACTGCATGAATTCGGGCCATTTGATATTGAATACTTTTGTACGTGTTCCTCATTTGGAATGTGTGTGAGAATCTTAAGGTATGCACATTTGAACATATTCAGATTGATAGAGTTCACAATCTGACTTGTTTATGTTGTGAGAATCTTCACTGACTTGTTTGTGTTGTGAGAATCTTGACCTCTGGCCATTTGAATGTATTCAGATTCACAGAGTGAAGATTCTGATTTGTTATATGTTGTTTGGATGACGCTTGTCATTTAGATCATGAACATGAATGAGAATCTTTTTCTGACACTGTGCATTAGGTTTATTGAATGTTTTATGTTGTTTATGATGTTGTTTACATGACATTATGCAGATGAGGGACTGCATGGATCATTCTTTAAAAATACTTTTTTCGGATAATGCTCGTCGTTTTGCAGGTGAGAAACCGCGTAAACTTGGTGCATTTGAACATTACAATTGTGTTGTGCAGGCAGTGCTTGTCATTTAGATGGTGCAGGTGAGAATCTCTGAATGTGTGGTTCATTCCTGTATTGTATGGATGATGCTGTTGTTTAGAAGACAGCAAAAAGAAAAGAAGTGTGTGAAGTTAATGAAAAGAATGAAGTATTTTGTGCTGTTGAACAATACTATGATATACAAATTGGTTTAAAAAAACAATGAAGTATTTTTGTGCTAGAAACACACGAAAATAGAATGAGAAAGCGTATTAAATACATGAAACAAGACAGGTGCAAATTTTCAGCCTACTGGCCTTTGTCAAGCATACACAGACAACAAAGAAACCTGTCTTCCATCTGCATTGAGTTCGATGATAGCAACAGCAAGAGACACCACGACAGCTGTCCTCCATTTATCCCTGTGTTGACTTTTTCATGCTTCTTCATAGACTACTCAAAACCGCTGATGTTGGTGATGTTGATATATAGGAGGTGGGCGGTCTGGTCAGATTTCATTTGGCCTCGTCTTTTTCTTGCAAAACGGTGGTCATTAAGGTTGTATTGGTGTTGCAATTTGCTTGGCTGATGTATTTCATTTTTGTTTTGTGTAGAACCGCATCTCTGCTGCTTCGATCATACTTTCATCTGCTTTTTTTTCATCTGCATGTCCGGCTTCACGGCCATACAACAATACTGGCCAGGTCAGATATTTTGATATTTTATCTTAAGTGCTTTGCTATGCTTCTGTCTTTCCAGATGTTATTGAGTTGGATCATTTTCAAAAAGAACAAATGCACAAACGACTGGTTTAAAAAAAAAAAAAAAAAAAAAAAACAGCAGTAAGATTTCCCTGATGTTTCCTTGAGAAGAGAAATGGTGGGTATGAAGTCACTGCTGGTTTATCCATCATGTTTTGTGTCTGTTTTTTTGTGTGCTTGGGAAAAGGTCAGTTGGCTGAAAATTTGTACCTGCCATATTTTATGTGTTGAATTCTTGTTTTCATGCAATTTTTGTGTCTGTGGTTCCTGTTTGTTTGAATGCTGTCAGTCACTTTTGAGTCAGATTTTTTAATATTTCTTTGCTGTTGAACAACACTACATTGTGAATTAATATCATGGCCATGGGTAGCATATCAGGAATTCACTTGTCAGTTGCATAAATCACCAGTGTGTTTTCTGTGCTACATTTCAGCTGCTTTTATCACACACAGAGCATGTTAGTGCTTGGTGCCACGTTTTCTTTTAATCATGTTTATTTCATTTTTCTTTTAATTCACTGTTTGAAAAAGAAAGATTGTTTTGTCATTTTCTGTCGAGCTCAAGTAGTCGGGTCTTGCCCCCACCCTGCCCTCACTTTTTTTAAACAGGTATTTTATTTCCTGTCTCCATCTCTTTGTCTCTCTCTTTGTCTGTCTGTCTGTCTGTCTCTCTCGCTCTTTGTCTATATATATATATATATATATATATATATATATTATATATATATATATATATATATATATATATATATATATATATATATATATAATATATGTGTGTGTGTGTGTGTGTATGTATCTATATATATATATATATCTATATATATATATGTACATGTGTATGTGTGTGTGTGTGTGTGCAGAGAGAGAGAACAACTGAATAGCAGAGAAAAACAGGCGATAGATTTTTTTTTTCTAAAGTGTGTGTGTGTGTGTGTGTGAAAGTGTAAAATTGGGACTGACCTTAGTTTAGTCCAAGGTCAAAACTACGCAACATTTAACTGCTCTTATAAATAAAAGACGAGACTGTTGATACTTTGAACTGCCCTCTTCCTGTTGTTTTTCTTTTGGTTAGTACGGTATGTGTCTGTTGAATACTTCTTTAATCAATTGTCATAAATATAATGTGGCTTGAATGGGTTTTCATGATTTTCTTTGTTTATGATGTTGTTGGTTTTTTTTTCAAAACTGCTGAGTATGTTTGATTTTGCAAGTTTGTTTGTTTTTGGTGAACAGTGTATGTAATTGCTGTATACATGGCAACACTTGCTGGGGAACACAGGACTATGCGCTTTTTGAGAACCCCTACAGTGAAAATGTGACACAGTTTGAAAGTGTTGGTTTGTATTTGGATGAACACAGGGTACGGTACATAACATTGTGATGGGTCATTCTGACCCGGGAAACTGACAAAATTGGCATGATGTTTATTGACCCAAATGATACTGAATCCAAAATTTACATGGAGGAATATCTTTCAGAACCTATTTACTGACTACTTATGCTGACCCAAATGGTAACAGATGTAAAATTTACATGGAAGAATATCTTGCAAAACCTACTTACTGACTCCTTGTGCTGACCCAAATGGTAACAGATGTAAAATTTACATGGAAGAATATCTTGCAAAACCTACTTACTGACTCCTTGTGCTGACCCAAATGGTAACAGATGTAAAATTTACATGGAAGGATATCTTGCAAAACCTACTTACTGACTCCTTGTGCTGACCCAAATGGTATCAGATGTAAAATTTACATGGAAAGATATTTTACAAAAGCTACATGTACTTATTGATCCCTTGTCTCATCCCAAAACCTTCATCAGGATCGTTCTACAGTTGTCCTGGCTTTAAGCGTACTTGTGTGCAAGAATCCTCCATCTGCCTCTGGCCTGTCAGCATTGTCTACTCTACTCAACCCTTTTGGCATATATATATATATATATATGTGTGTGTGTGTATGTATGTATGTATGTATGTATTTCATTGTTGTTGTTGACTAGTGTCATTACCATTTATTTCTAATTTCATGCTACTATTTGTTTTTGCTTTGATGAACGTTGTTTATGTTGCATTCATGTACTGGTGTGTGTGTCCAGCTATATTTGCACTGCATTAATGTATCAGAATGGCCTCTCCTCTCCTTCCACGCCCATATTTTTTTCCCCTATGTCAAGCGCAACGAGCATTCTTTAACAAGGACTGTTGGCTGTATTCAAAGTATTATTATATCATCAGTAGACTAGTATAAATATGATCACAGGCTGAATGGTTAAGTCGGCTTCACTTCATGGTGTGAGTTTGGGGATATTTGACAGGGATTTGTTACACTCGAACAATTCCATATGTGTTGCTCCCAATCTGTCACATGGCAGACGCCTTGAGCCCACACAAACCTTTGTGTGTTGGCAATGTATTAATATGGAGGGAAGGAAGACTGGACCTTTGAAACACTGAGCTGTCATCACCAGAATGAGTGAAGCAATACAAGTGACAGAGACGAGTCAGTTTTTATGTTGTACTCTCAGACTGAACATGACACTTTGGATCTTGTTTCCCCACTTTTATCAGTGGCACAGTGGAAATAATATATGTTTTTGAACCAGAAAAACACAAAAATATTTAATACAAGACAAGACAGGCGCAAATTTTCGGCCAACTGGCCTTTTGTCAAGCGTGAATGTAAGATCACAAACAAACAAACATACATCAAATACAAAAATTAGGTAAAAAAAAGACTGAAACTTACCTGCTGCTTCGTCCTACACTAAGACCTGCTTTACTTACACAAAAATGTCATCTGAATCCTCTTTTCCCACTGGACGAAACACAGGGAAGTTTCAGTCTTTTTCTTCTAATTTTTGTAAGTGGTGTTTGTTTGATCTTATGTTTATGTGTGACAAAGGCCAGTTGACCGAAAATTTGCGCCTGTTTTGTCTGGTTGTATACAATACGTGTTCTGATTCTATTTTTGTTTTTCTGGTTCCTGTTTGCTTGAACGCGGGCAGTCGCACTTGTTTTGGATTTTGTATATTTTTGAGGAAATATTCTGTTTTCTCTTTTGATTTCTACAGGACTATTTTCAGGATAATATTGCTTGCTTTTCCCTTCCATTATTGGAAGTAGGGAAGAGGATCATGAAAGAAAATCTACTCTCATGGTCCTGTTATTGAACCAGTGAATGTGGCAAAGATGTTAACACAGCTGACTGGGAGATTGTAGATTCGAACCCCGTCATCCTGATGGGTTCCTATCCAGAGTTAAGCGTGCTGTGGGCTTTTTGGGAAGACTGGACAACGCAGTTGAGTCTCATCCACCCTATGGTTGCTTAAATTATTTAACCGACACAACTGTCTGGTTTATGCCAGGATATATTATGGAAATAAGCTAGAGCACAGCTTTGTCAAAAAGTTGTGAGATTCAGTGGTCTGTCATACCCTGCTGTCATGGGGACTTTGTTTCAATGAGTTCAGAGATGTGTTGGAGAACTGAAATGAACAGCACAACATCACCAAAGCAGAACAGAAAATGGGGCAGCAAAAGAGGGGGGGGGGGGGGGGGGGGGAGGGAAATATTTAAAAAAAGAAAAGGTAGAATGGTGATGCCTTTAAAGTTGCTGCCACCTCATGTTAAACAAAGGTTTGATAAGATGAAGTGAGTCGTCTCTTTCGCACCCAGAAGAGGTAAAACTGAATCTTCCTAATAGTGAAAGGAAAAGCAAAAAATGCAATGCATAAAATTGTCCTCTTTGCTGCCACCTCATGTTAAACAAAGGTTTGATAAGATGAAGTGAGTCGTCTCTTTCGCACCCAGAAGAGGTAAAACTGAATCTTCCTAATAGTGAAAGGAAAAGCAAAAAATACAATGCATAAAATTGTCCTCTAGAGATCAAAAAGAAGACAGAATCGTCTTCATTGTCTTTCTGCTTTCATCATCTATTTGTTGAATTACCTTGGGTGTCCAGTATATGTAATTGATGATCAGCAGTAAGCTGGAAGGTCTGAAGAGAGAAATGCTGTGTGACTTTAATGTCACCTTTCTACCGTCAATCCAGGTCTTCCTTGGTTTTCCTCATTTTTTGATGACATTGTCAGGTAAAAAACCATCTTGTGTGTAAGGTTTGTTTGTTTTTGTTTTTGTTTTGGGGGGGTCAGATTTTCAAAAAAGGGTTTGGTTTTTTTTTTGGTTTTGGTTTGTTTTTTTTTTTGGTCATCTAAATATGCATTCTTATTTTCCTGTGTTCCTGGTTTTTAACAAATGTAGCTTATGCATGATGCATTCAAGTTTTGTGTGGAAATCTGCTGCTGATGATTTTCAACTTATTCGTGTTGTGTAAAACTTTGGTTTCTGCATTTCATCATCATATCGTCTGTGTTTTTAGCATTTTTACCTATATAATTTCAACTTTGCTGTGTTGTGTTAACTTTGGTTTGTGCATTTTTATCATTGTTTGATTTTCAACTTGTGTATTGGTTCATGATATGGTCTATTATAAGTTTAAGACTTGTAATTTCTAGTGTCATGTGTAAAAGTTGGTTTTCTTTTTTTTATCCATGACATTGTTTACTTACTTTAAAGAGATGTACTTAACAAAACCCATATCATGTATGTTGTCTATCACTGTATCAGTGTCAGATCTGGGCTGTGGAACAAAACGTAGAGTTGTGAATTTTTGTGCACATTTCGTGCGTCTACTTTTGAATTTATGTACTGTTTGATGACTGTTTATTTCTTAGATCTGATCTGTTTTGAGCGTTTCCATCCATGTCTCATCAGTGTGTGTGCCGGAATGGAATTCTCTGGTCATTGAATGTGGTGTATAAATGCTTTAATTCTTTTGTTAGTGTTATATGTCATATAATCTGTTGGTGTTATGTGTCCTATTATCTGTTGGTTTAACCCAATGACTTCCTCAGCCTTTCCACTGGCTCTATGCAGGAAGCTGATGGGTAGGCTGAAGGAGTCAAAAAGGTTAATTGTAGTATGAAATCACAAAATGGTGCAGTATTTTGTTGTCTGTTTCTGTTTTTATTTGTGGATGCGTATGTGCAACAACAAAAAATGGTGCTGTTTATACCTAGCTTCAATTCTTGATCACTTGTCTTAGGGGGGAAAAAAAGAACTACTTGCATTTTGTGTGGTCCAGGTGGCCTGAGTAAATCAGAATAGAAAACAAAAGAAATAATTAGATAAATAAACAGAGAAGAAAACCACTGGCTAAGAGACATTTGCTTTGCAGGCAAACCCAGCCATGTAGGTTTGAATACGGTGACACAAGATTAATCTGATATTAAGCCTATAGCCATCGTACATGGTCACATGACCATTTTGTCATCAACAGTTTGTTTCAGGAAAGTGATCCAGTGCCGTTTGTCCAGATCACCCATCCAGGCCAGACTGTTCTCTGAACACTGGCCTCAAAAAGCTAAAGCATAACTGTATACTGCTTGCCCAAGCAAAACATTGGAAGGCCACAGTGTATCTATGTTATACTGCCATTATTTTGAAACTTCCACTGGTTTTACTCATTTCTCATGGTGAGTAGAGCAACCAGGAAAGTTACATCAGATTGGAGTTGTCTACAGCTGTCTGTCCACTGGAGCCTCCTACAGTTGTGGACCCCTATGGTTGACTTTAATCACCAAAAATGATGAAAGGGTTCTTTGTTGTGATAGATTTCAGGAAACAAGTACCATGGCATTTTTTCAATTTCTACAATTGCATGTCTTCACTACAGTTGCCTACGGCTGTCTGACAGTAGTTGCCAACAGTTGTGAACCCCTATGATAGACCCGTATTGTCAAAAGTGGTGAAAGGGTTTGTTGTTTGGGTAGATTTCAAGAAAGTAGTCACAGGACACTTTTTTGGTTCTGCAGGTGCATGTCTTCAGAGACCCATGAGAGGGATGGGAGGTTCCCAGAGGTTTTCATGAAGGACACGAGGTTCTCTTTTGGGGCTGAGGACATGTACCTAAATTTACTCTTCTTGAAAATAGTAGCCCTGCCAGTCATTGTATTCTTATGATTTCCTGTTTCTGTTTTGAACAGAAGAGGATTTAGTTTGTTGTTGTTGTTTGATGAGCGCAGGGTACTCTTCAAAGTAGGCTGCAGTTTTTCTGTGGTAAATTCCTGAACACCCCTTGAAACCTTCACGCAGAATGTTATTTGGTTGGTTGGGAGGTAGGTAGGTATTGCTGTCATCGTAAGCTGGGTTGTTGTGGAGTGAGTTGGTAAGAGAACTCACTGTTCTCAGGTCAGCTGTTTGAGAGCAGATCCCACTACCCTCCCATATTGATTATCTTTCCCAACTTTGGATAGGGTGAAGAATGTTGTAAAGGCTGTTATTACTGTTCTCAAATTTTACATATTTCAACCAAAGCTGAGTGTTTATAATCATGAATACCACTAGCTCATGGTTTTGGATGGTAGGGCCTACATAAACAACAAACGGAAGGTAAAGGTAGTCCCATAACCTGAGTTGGGTGGTTTGAATGTGAGGTGGTAGAGACCTCACTGTTCATGGGTCAGGTATTGGAGGGCAGGTTCCACTCCTCTGCAAGGTATAGTGTCATCGAGTTTAATGTTTGTACAAAAGTGTGTGATTTGATTAAACTTTGTACAAAAGTGTGATCGATAAACGTGCATAGCTTATGACTTGTGTTGGTATAGTGCGTGCATATTGTCTAACATTGTTTTGCTTTGGATGGAATTACTTTAGATGGGAAGCCTGCTTGATAAACATGCATAGATAACCCTTCGACTCCCACACCCTGTCCACCAGCATCCTGCATTGTCAACCATGCTAGCAAAGCAAAAACTTAACCCTTTGATTCCCTCCCCTATCCACCAGCTTCTTGCAAGAGGCTGATGGATAGGGTGAGGGAATTCAAGGGTTACATTTTTGCAGTTGGTGGATAGGGTGCGGGAGCCAAAGGGTTAATGACTTGTTGGTATTATAGTGTGTGCACATTGTGTTGTCTTTGTTAGGATGAAGTACTTTACATGGGAAGCCAAAATGATCAATTTGTTAGAAAAACTCATTCCACCTTGTCAGGTCGAGGTTGTTTTGTTCTATGGTCAGTTTTTATGTTGGGATATTTTCTTTTTTGTTTTTGTCTTTTTTTTTCTTCCAGAATCTCTGGTCCCTTTAATTTTTGTTAAAAGCCCAGTTATTTCAGGTCAAGCTGAAAGATTTTTTTTTTAATTGCATTTTTTTCCCCTTTTGGTGGTACAGTGCCAGTAGTTTGTGTTGTGGACACACAAAAAACATGCAGAAGTGATGGATTTTGGTTGGTTTGTTTTTTGTACGACAGTGTGCATGGGCCTTTGAGGTTTTTTTTGTTTTTTTTTTCCGTTTGTTTTTTGGTGTGTGTTGTGGATATGGATGTATTCTGGTATGACAGTAGCAGGGGCCAGTGGTTTGTGAGTGCAAAATGACGTTTATAGGCATACACGTGATGATGCCACATGCGTACATGTCTTTATTGTTTAGAATCGTCCGTCATATGCATGTGTATATTCTTCCATCATTTCATGCTTTCTATAGCTGTTGTTTTAGATGATTGCCGTATTTTAGGCAACCTCTGATAGTTTTCCAGTAGAGCCGTCTATTTTAGAGGCATTTTATTGAACCAAATAAAAAGTAGTAGTTTTGATGCCAGTGTTGGTGTTTTCTGTTTTGAGAAATATAAAGTGCACACTTTCTCTTTTACTCTTTGAACAGGGGAGGGAGAGGGGGTTCCCAGATTTAAACAAAAATATTGTCTTGGGTTTCCCGTTTTCTTCATGTGAATCTTTGTCTCTTTTCAAGAACTGTGTCAAATCAGATTTACAGCTTGAAAGAGGCAACATATCGGGTAGTGGTTCATTGAGTTCTTGGGAAACCTACAATTCACCAGGAGAAAGTGGAAGCAAATTCTCATTTATTTCAATGACTTTGAATCGGTTAACATTTTCAAAACGAAAGGAAAATAGTCAAGCGATGCAGTGTCTCTTTCATAGGTCATTTCTCTTCACAGAGATGTGCCACACAAACGTACACAGCCCATGCAACACATACGCACACACACACACACCCCTCCATACAAATTTCTCTTCACAGAGATGTGCCACTCCAACAAATGTACACAGAACACTGCCCATGCAACGCACACACACACCTCCATACAACATACTTGCAACTAAACTGCGGATGCAACACACAAACACTAAACTGCCCATAAAACACACAAACTGTACGCCATTACAACACACACACTACTCAGCACTTAAACTACCATAACCACACACAAACTGCCCATACAAACACACACTGTACTGCCCTTACAACACACACACTCAGACACTAAACTACCCATAGAACACACGCTTAACTGCCCATACAACACACACACTCGACACTAACTACCCATAGAACACACTTAACTGCCCACAACACACAACTAGACTAAATACCATAATACACACGCTTAAACTGCCATACAAACACACACACATTAACCCGCCATACAACACACACACAAACTGCTAAAAAATTACACACTCAAACTGCCTAAACAATGTACACACACACATTACCTGCCATACAACACACACACATGCCAAATTGCCCATACAACATACTACACACACCTCCACACCAAACTTTCAGGCACAACAAGGCACAGTAATGTCAAACTGCCCTACACATACATACACCCCTGCTCACAAACACACTTAAGGTACATACATAAAATGTCCCTTTCCTAACAACAGTTACAATGAATACAAAAAAAACTGCTCATTCAGCACAAATACTACACATACATGCAATTGCTCCCCTCCCTCTCTCACACACATACATACTGCAAATACACAATACATGTTCACCACACATACATGAAACTGCCCATAAAACACACATGCCGAACATAATGTACTTCCCCTCTCTCACGTATGCACACACATAATGCCGCCAATACAGTTTTCACAATCACCACATATACACAATACTGCACATATAACACATGTACACAAAACTACTCCCTCTCTTTCATACAGACATACACGAATACCCCCTGCAAAGATAACAGAAACAAAGGATGGTGGTGAATACACATTTTTATTTCTGTTACTCGAGTTTTGAGTGGAGGTGACAGAATGGAGGTACCTGACAGTATATATTATACCAATGGTCGCTTCGTTTACCCTGCATTCCTCTCTCCCTCCCTCTGCCCATCACATACAACATGACGAACAGTGCTGTCACTCTAATAGAAAGACACACACTTGCCAATGTTGAGGTTTGAAATTGAAAAAAAAAAATCCAGGACAACCAGAGCACGCTCCAAGTTGGGCTGGATTCATATTGGTCCCGGGCATAAGGTTGAAGGGATAACTCCACTCCTTCACTCCCTCAACGTACCCACCAAGTTCCAGCAGAAAGCTTATGGATAGAATGAGGAAATGAAAGGGTGAAGATGGATAATGCAATCTGCGACCCAATTAAAATAATCTGTTCTTGGTCTACAAGGTCCGGTCACCTCTTGTATGTAGGTAAGGAAACTGTGAAAGAAGTCACTGCACGTCTTGTTCAGTGACTGTCAAAAGATTTGCACTACATCAGATTTATAAAATTATACGTATATACTTGTATGAATACCATTTATTTGATGAAATCTTCTGGCAAAATATTAGAAAACAGTAGGCCTATATGTACACAGACATTTAAGAACATTGCTAAGCAGTTTGATCAAAGAAAAAGAAAACGTTTTAACATACACCAGTGGACCACTTAAAAACTCACCAAACTAAACACATACAGAAATGTGCTGCTCATTACAAATACACTTCTATTCTATACGCCGCATGGCGTACACTGGAATTAAACACTACAACAGTGGTAAACTCAATAATCCACAGCTACTCGATACACCAGCCACTACACATGAACCAATGGACTGACCTTCCGAAGTAGGAGAGCAAAATGTAAAGACAAACAAACCTATACGTCACAGATGAAGGTCAATTACAGCCCATCTGTCATAAGATGCAAATCATGTTGCTCCACATTCACACCTTGGTACTTTCGATATGGAATACACCTGGAAATGTTGCATAAGACACCTACATTGCATGTATATTCATGAATGATTTGAAGGTGAAGATATTTGTAATGGGAAATAAAAGAATCCCAAAAGAAACAAACCATGACGAAACAACAACCAACAGAAAATGGTATAAGCAAAGCTGGCTGTACACTCTTCTGTTACACAGCGAAAGCTACGTTCATTCAAACATGCACACGGACACAGAAAGCAACTGCAGTGGAAAGTACGACAAACATCAGCGATGGTTAAGTCAAGAACATAATTTGTCGATAATACATTTAAAATACACTCTATTGGACAACTACATACAACGGCGTTAACACATATTCATCTCGCATTGTAAATATTATACATCTCATTAACTGTGGTTCAACTCTTGCCAGAAGTTCAGGGGAAAAATATGATGCAAGAAAACAAAAAAATCAACACTAAACCCACCAAAATAAGAACCAAACAAAGATATTATATGAAGGGGGGGAAAATACATTTCTACGATCTTGGTCAATATGTAAATTGTCTATGCTCAACACACTTTTCAGCTACAGTAAAAGTTGTCCCATTACCCTGAGGTTGTATGGGAGTGATGTGGTAGTGACCTCAAAGTTCCTCCAGGCCATCATTAAAGTAGTGCCATCTTTTCTTGGACCAATAGACTGGAATATACACATGTGTAAAGCAGGCTATCAACACATCTCGTACTGCCATGCATCACCTGACGTAACACCATCTTCATTAAGTGTGAAAATCATTCAGCATCTTCATTCGTCATGAAAATCATTCAGTCTCAATCTTGAAATCCAAATGAGTTAAAAGTCATGTTTGAAAAAAAAAAACACCTACATATGAAAAGAATGCATAGGATGTCCAATGAGTGAAGATGTGTGTGTTCCCTCCAATGTTCAGCCTTCAGTATTATTAATTGACTATGATGTGTGCCCATGAAGGCTTTCAACTGGCAGTGAGACATGGTATGTCATTTTCTTCTGGAACTAACACAGTAGAACTGAAATATACACACTCTCTCGCAGATCAGTGGGTGATGATTACAAACACACACATGCAAGTAAAATCAGATTCAGAATCAAAACTCTTTTCAAAGAAACCAACAGCTGGGTTAAAAAATAAATTTGTAAAATGATGTTTTAAAAGATATGACATGCAGCTGACTGGCTCAAAACGAAAAAGCTGATACCAACAGATCATTTTCTTTCTAGCAACTAGAAACATTACTTTCTAGTATCAAGCCACAGCTGGTTCACCCTTTCACTTCCTCACCCTATCCACTCACTGATAAAACTTAACTATTTCAACCCTTCATCCCATCTACCAACCATAAAAACTTCACCATTTCACTCCCTCATTCTATCCACCAATTTTCAGAGTGAAGTTTTTGCTTTGTCATAATGGCTGATAATGCACAAAAATGGTGGGTAGGATAAGGGAGTCAACAGATCAAACTCACAAAAATCTCACCTGCAGTAGAAATTCTGAACTACCAGCAGCACTGAAAACAAGCTCAAACGCAAACTCGAGAAAAGCCAACATTCACAGCGAAACAGAGCAAAAAACGGCAGCAGAGTTCGTGTGATATGATGCGAAACAGACCAGCAAAATGTCGGTGAAAGAAACGGGAAAAAAAATTCAAAGACTGAGAACCATCGGCAAGAGATGCATATGCTGCATAGTTACTGAGACACTCATGGCACCGACTACGGTCTCTGGGAGTTTCTTGTATAAAGGTAAGACAATCACCTCTACCACTGAGCTTCCTAACCTTTGTATCATGTGAAAAAAATGTGTACTTTCTGGCTAAAATATCTATAAAAGAAGTGCATGTTCACAAAAATAACTTTATAACATGTGTACATTTCCAACAACACAATCTCATGGCTGCCTTGTACAATTACATCATGTTCACTTTCATTACTGCTGAATGTAAGTTCCAACACCAAAAACTGACACTACTACTACAGTACTAATGTTTCTTTTCAAATCATTCCAAAACACTCACAACTTATTGGACAGGAAGGAACAACAATCGTTCATGGATACTGGACACCGAGGTGCTTTGAAAACGTGGGTACAGCAGAGGTGTGAATAGTTTATTCCGATACTTAGAATACAGACTCGAGGTGCTTTTTGTCATGGCAGCCCTTCAAAGACAGAGTTAAGTGTGTCCTTTACACCATAATAATCATATAAAGGAGCTGTTAAAAAAATCACACATGCTTTCTTTTTACCCTCAAACTCGAATTGATTCTTGGAAAGTCTGATTGCCGCCATTGTTAAAAGAGAATCTAGGAGACATTTACACCATGAAAGAGCTGGTCAGAAATCACAAACACTTTCTTGTTACTGTTCCAAATAAAATTCTGGGAGATCCAACATTTTACCTCCATTATAAAAGTAACCTAGGAGATGAACAGAGAGGATGTGGAAAAAGAGAGTGAACGGACCAACGGACAGAAAAGAGATGATGGAAAGAACATGAGAAGACGGCAAAAGGAACACGAAAACAGCTGAGTCTCCCACAAAGTCATCACTACTGCCCTCTGCAATAAACTCCAACTTCAGTGTAGACTACTCTCAAAACTTTCTCTTCATAGCCTTTCATAATGAAGACAACCTTTAAACCTTGTTTCACCATTATGTAGATAATCACACCCACAGAGAAATGAAGCTCTGCAGTAATCACTCTGTTCCTTGCCTTGTTACATTTACAGATCACTCACACCTTCAAGCATAAGGTCAATGAAAACCAAGTTTAAGATACAACTCCTCTTCGGACAATATTCAGAAACTTTCAGTCCATAATCTTTCACAGTAAACATGCCTCATAAAGCAATGAAGACCAACAGCTATCACTACATTTCTTTCTCAGTCAGCATCTTCAGATTAAACGCTGACAAACCTTTAAGCAAACAGTCAGTGAAAATTTCATTTAAGATAAAACTCCTCCTCAAAAACAGAACAGCAGATGAAATTCACATGGAAAGAAGACACAATGACAACAACGATGATGTATGTAAACAATGTAAGATAAAACTCTTAAGGTTGTTTTTCTCACACAATATTTCATTAAAACCATTATGACCTTTCACAGAGTTTTACACTTTCAGATTTCTCCATTCTCTATAAAAAAGACAATGAAATTAAAACTGATAACACACTTTCATATTTCTCCATCCTCAAAAACAGTCTTCATTCCCCCCCCCCCCCCCCACCCCCACATATTCCTATAAAAAACACACAAAAAAAACAGGTACAGGCATAAATAAAGGCATAAATAAATTACAGCCAGGTCCCCTATAACTGTAGACTTAAGACAGTGGAACAGTGCCCACACTTCACCCAGTAAGTAAGAGTCATACAAGGCCCTGCTCCTCAACCATCAACCCTTTCTCCCACCACACAAAAGGCATACACCCTTAACCCTTTCACTCCCTCACACTATCCACCAGCTTATTGCCCTCAACTCTTTCACTCCTTCACCTTACGTGTGAGAAGGTCAGACAGTAAAAGGATTGAGAGCAACACGAGACATCAAAATCAACATATGGACATACACACATCCACATGAGGACAAGTGTGGAACAGTAGAAAAGAGGCGAGCAAAGTGACAAGACACTGCCTCGCTCACACTATCGGGCGCAGGGGGTACCGACATGATCCTGTCAAGAGAGAAGGAGCAGTCTAGAGGTCGCTCTCGCCGTACAGAGCTGTGGAGAAGGACATGTAGTCGAGAGCGCCAGGCACAGCATCGCGGCCTGAGTAAGGCGCCATACGCTGGATGCAGTATTCTGCTTGGTCTGGGGGCAGCTCCTGGCGCAAAATCTGTGCTGTGATGAATGGCTGCAACAGATAAAGCTTAGAATGTATTGAAAAAAGAACAAAAAGTCACATTTTATGTTAAAACACAAATGTAATAAGACAGACCAGCTAAATCTATTTGGTCTCAGATACACTAACACAACATGAAGATTTTAGGGACACTTTCTAAGACACAACATGAAGATTTTGGGACACTTTCTAAGACACAACATGAAGATTTTACAGTCACTAAGACAACATGAAGATTTTAGGGACACTTTCTAAGACACAACATGAAGATTTTAGGGTCACTAAGACATGAATATTTTAGGGTAACTAAGACACATATTTTAGGGTCACAAAGACACAACATGAAGATTCTAGGGACACTGACATGACATTAATATTTTAAGGTCACTAAGACACAACATGAAGATTTTAGGGTCACTAAGACACAACATGAAGATTTTAGGGACACTCTCCTACACAACATTAATATTTTAGGGTCATAAAACACAACATGAAGATTTTAGGGACACTCTCCTACACAACATTAATATTTTAGGGTCACTAAAACACAACATGAAGATTTTAGGGACACTCTCCTACACAACATTAATATTTTAGGGTAATAAAACACATGAAGATTTTAGGGACACTCACCTACACAACATTAATATTTTAGGGTCACTAAAACACAACATGAAGATTTTAGGGACACTCTCCTACACAACATTAATATTTTAGGGTCACTAAAACACAACATGAAGATTTTAGGGACACTCTCCTACACAACATGAAGATTTTAGGGTACTAAAACACAACATGAAGATTTTAGGGACACTCTGACAAAAAAGTTTTAGGTAAACTTTCTGTGACATAACATGAAGATTTTAGGGACACTTTCTGACACAACAAGGTTTCAGGTAAACTTTCTGTGACATAACATGAAGGTTTTAGTTACACTTTCTGACACAAAAGGTTTCAGGTACACTTTCTGTGACATAACATGAAGATTTTAGGGACACTTTCTGACACAACAAGGTTTCAGGTACACTTTCTGTGACATAACATGAAGATTTTAGGGACACTTTCCGACACAACAAGGTTTCAGGTAAACTTTCTGTGACATAACATGAAGGTTTTAGTTACACTTTCTGACAAAGAATGAAGATTTTAAGTACACTTTCTTAGACACAAAATGAAGGTTTTAGGCACATTTTCTGTGACATAACACAAAGATTTTAAGTACACTTTCTATAACACAACATGGAAGGTTTTTGTTACACTTTATAGAGTACCACATGAAGCTTTCAGGTACATTAACCCATATACCCCCATGTCACCCAACGTGAACCATACTATGAAATCCCATGTCAAGGAAAGTAATTCTTGCAATTTTCGATAGTTACTAACTAAAGAAAGCAATTAAAAGTATAATTACCTTTTTTTGTTTCAAGGAATCATTTTTTTGGCATTGTGCATACAATGAAGTACTCACAGAAAGAGTTTTTTTCCAGGTTCATTCTGGTTTTACTCGCAGAAAAAATTATAAAGTCGGATTTGATGGTGAATGTTACCAAAAATTTACTGGTGTGATAGTTCAAAGTCAAAGATGCAGTCCAGAAATGCTTCTTAATGGCCTGCAAATGACCCAGAGGACCCAGAACAAAGTCTACTGCAGAAACTGAGTATGAAACCTTGCAAAGCTTGCACCAATAATAATATGTAGCTTTTGTATAGCATATTCTCAGTTCGACTCAATGCGCTGTTACATTAACAAATAATCTCACTCACATACCAACAACATCATTTTTTAATCACACACACACACACAAGGGGGGGGGGGGGGGGGGGGGGGGGAGGGTATACTTATGAAAATGCAGATCAACAGGCAGATCATGCACAACACGAACATTTTCCGAAAATTCCTTTACTGAAACCGAGCCTAAATCGTCCTGCCATTTTCGGTTTGGAGGTCAGGCAATCGATCGATACTCGACCCACCTTCGCTGTCACTCTCATTCTCACTATCGTCGAACTCAGCGGCAACAGCTTCCAAGTCGGTATCTAGGTCACTTTCCAAATCACATGGATCAACTTTATTAACAAGATCCTCAACCGTAAAACCTTCAAATTCTTCTCCGTCGTCATTCAACAGACACCGCGCGCCATAACTCCTCATCGGTCATGAGACTCATTTTCCAAACTTTGAAAATTCGCAGCACCGTGAAAACTTGATCGATTTTGACACTGTAAAGTTCTAAATGCGGGGCAGGAAGTCGCCAAAACGAGGCTCTCACTCTCGCGGGATTCTCGTTTATGTAAACAATGATGGCCGCGTCCATAGTGGCCACGTGTACAGCGGGCGCTGATGGGCGCTCCGGGGTAAACACTATTACGATTTACAGCGGGCGCTCTACGGTTAAAAGGGTTAAGACAGCATGAAGATTTTAGGTATACTTTCTAAGACAGCATGAAAATTTCAGGTATATTTTCTCTACCACAGCAGATGACTTTAGATACACTTTCTAAGACATTATGAAGATGACTCGAACTATTATAATCAAAGTTGTCTGCCATAGATGACTGACCTTGTCTCCAGCCAGGATCTTGAAGGACTGCATGACCTGTTCAGCAGTGTCAGTGTCCGCTGTCTCTCGTGTCATGAAGTCAAGGAAAGCATCAAAGGTGACGTAGCCTGACCCGTTGGGATCCACGATAGACATGATGCGCTGGAAGTCTGCTTCACCCTGAGAACAAAAAACATGCCTGGGTCAGAAGAGGACAAGGAACCCACATATACTGATATTCCTTTTTTTTTTATTTACATGGATCTGCCACCCTCAGGCTGGCCTTCAAAATAGTATTTTCAGTACTCTGAGAGTAGCCAAATGGCCATTTAAAAGCAGCAGCACACCAATGTCCACTGACCAAAATTAAAAGCAAGAAACAAGTGACATTTTATCATTAAGAAAGTACAACTAGTGGTCGACTCACATCAGTCAATTCTCTATGGGATACCTTATGTTGAGCTGGCACACACTTCAAAAAACATAATTGGCACAAGTACGTGTCATGGTAAAACTGCATGGCTGAACCTTTTCTTCATTTTTTTGATTCATGTTGACTGCTGGCTTTTCGTCTGAACAAATGATTTCTTATTTTCACAACCGACCTCATGGAAGCGACTCTACAGTGATACTGACAAAGATTTCCTAAGAACAGCAGTAAGTAATGAAAGCTAAGCTATCATTGGCTCCATCCCACCATGCGTCATGAAACGAAAACTCACACTGGCTGATGAACAACTCTATGATAAAAAATTCATAATCGGGCAATCCCCACCCACCCCCTGCTTTTCATTCACCTCACTTCAACTTGGTTGGATTGTGGCTAGATCAGTCTCATAGAAAAAAACGCCTTGATTTTTCTGCGCCAGTGTGGCAACCTGACGGGACAGTTGTCTTCTGATGGTCAGCGCAGCATGCTACACTCAAATGACAGCAGTTGGCAGGTCTGCTTACACATTCTTACACTAGTTTTCACGTGTACACACTTCATGGTTAATTATTACACATATCTTGTGATGTGTATCTATACACTTTAGAAGGTGCTGAAAAGAGATTGCTGTTCCACATGCTGAATGGCATAATGAAGGGTAAATAAGTAAGTACCCTCTGACACCTGAACAAACAACAGGCCACATGCACAAAATGTTTAAGCATCAGGCTCTAACCATACAATCAGACCGAAAGGAGTTCTACCCCTAAGCCAACCAGGCCTCTAGATCAACACATCAGCCATCATAATGCAATAGCCTTCATTACCAACAAGTCACAGTCAAAGGGGCACAACTTTCCTTCTGGCTGAAATGTAACAAACTACCAAAACTTTTTCTTAAGCAAAAACACTTTCAATTTCATGCACTTCTTTCCACTATCTTGGAAAAGCAATGTAAACATCTCCGTTCAGTAAGAAGCCAAAACCCAAATCAAACAACACCTAAATGACTGAGGAACATGGTGTAAGGGAAGTGACCCAAGTATAAATGACCACAGTTTTATTTCCAACAGTTACCTTCTGCAAAAGCTGATTAAACGTCAATAAAAAATTTGCGAACTTGCAACAGCACCCAAATGCCATCATGGTTTGCATCAGCATCTCAGTGCCGTAAAGACTCCATAAGTTAACACACACATACCTGTCTGTCATCACGGATCTTGTATCCCAGTGAGATGAGGCAGGCCTTGAACTCTTTGGGTTCCAGACGACGTGATCGGTTCTTGTCAAAGTGGTTGAAGGACATGCGGAACTCGTTCATCTGGTCCTCACTGATGCCCTTAGAGTCTCGTGTCAAGATCTGTAACATTCCAGAAACAGCGTTTGATGTCTTTTCTGTGCTGTACCTGCTGTTTACTTGTCCTTCGCTTCATTTCTTTACTGTGGATTTGTTTACAGGCACAAATAACCAACCACACATACACAAATCTAAGAAACCCATGGATGGGCATACTCTTGTTCATATGCACACGCACAAACACACACACACACTCCCTCTCTCCTCCCACACACACACACACACACACACACACACACACACACACACACACACACACACACACACACACACATTTTCAAATGCACTGAATAATGCCAAATATACTGAATATTCTTGATACTGTCCTTGCAAAATGACATTTCCTCTCTGTTCTCTCACTTTGTGATGATAAAAAGACCAGCAGTTATAAGATGAAAGAGAAGAGATGGAGGAAAGAAAGAAGGGAGAGCTATATAAAATAAATAAATAAATAAATAAAAAAGTGCGAGTTACCTGGTTCTCTACTTCATTGATGTTCCTGGCCACAGCTGTCAGCAGTTGTTCCCATCCCACGCGCAGCGTCTGTCACACACACACACACACACACGATCATACACACATCAATTAATTCATCTCAAATCAAAACAATTTTACTGTAAAGAACTGTACAATATTAATCCATGATATATAAACTGAACAATAACAAAAATATTATCAATGATGATGATAATGATGATACTAACTATTCCATTTGTGTAGTACATACAGTCCATGCCTAAGCAAGCTTGTTGCATTAAACACAGAATAAAAAAAACATTTTAATGTGATCAACCTGTTGGATGAAGATGTGCTGTTTTCTATAACCTTCATCCATGGATTTTCTTCAAATTTGATGTGATTTCCGTATCAGAGGCCCATGATAACAAACTCATTTTGAAGAAAATTATAAAACACATAACATATCATAATCATTTTTGTATAGCACTATTCTCCAAATTAATCTGGATTCTGCGCATTACACATCTATAAGACACTTGAGTGTAAGCAGACAGTAAATACTGATATTGTGATAAAACACAGGTCACACTTAAAATCATAAACAACTGTTATAGACACTTGCGCTATGTATGATGCAAATGGCACAACTGTAACAGAATTTGCACTATCTATGATGCAAATGGCTGTGTGTTCAGTAATTCACCTCCAAAATACTTTATGTATTTAAAAACATTTGCAAACAGTAAAGACATGCGATCAGTATTAAATCATTATCAAACTGAAGCTTGCTACACCCTTTATAAAAACTTTGATCATGTATCCTGCAAAGTCTTATAGGTATTCTGAACATACAAAATATTATTACTGATGTTCTACACACATTTTGTTATGTATATCAGTCCTTTGGCTTTTATTAAAGAGGGAAGACAGCGTGAATAATCTTGCCTACATATCTACATGTCTTAAAAGAAGAAATGTAATGAAGAGGTATTATTAAGTGATAGAGGCTTTTTTCTACAAGTTTTCTTAAAAGGGATCATCATTGTATTTTGTGTTCATATTTCCTTTTCTTTTGTCCCATTTTCTGCTACCTTAATGCCCACAGAAGCGAGCACAGGTTTTACAATCCAATGATAATGACGAGGATGATAATCACAATGCTATGGAGTTCTGTAGGATTCAGACTGCATATCTGCACTCTACACTTACTATCATAATATACCCTGGCATCAATCAGGCCCGATATAGATACAGACACCTGAAGTGTTGTCAGAAGATTTGAGCAACATCCTAAATGACGCATTCATGAAGTGGATGAGACTCAACTGTGTGGTCCTAGTCTTTCCAATGAGTCCACAGCATGCTTCCACACGAAAATCTGCGAAGAAAAAAAACCCACGCCGACCGACGAAGTTTCACCGCGTGTGACGTAATGGCGACTGGCTCACGGCAGTGCTTGGGTGACCGGTTAACGGCAACTTAAATTATACGGGTCACACAGGACTACTTCATGCAAATTAGTACAGTTGACAGGTCGAAACCTGTCCTTCATTCCCGTATAATATTTATTTTATAAGATTATTAGTTTGATAGTCTTCTGAAGGTCGGAATATTGACAAACTTTGAAGAAGAATATCTGAGGACCTCCTCTGATATATTAGATCGCGTCCGCGGATGCACAGCTTATTTTTTGCTAAATTTAACTATTTACGGAACTATGAGATGTGACCTGTACCGGATGTGCACAAGCCTCCGAAGAGCGAGTATCCGTGATCTGCCATTTTAGCATTATGGGAACCTCGAATCATGGCGCCTTCGAAGCGATCGCTGAAAGTCCAGTCAACGAATTTCTACCTGTGATCGTCAAGCTGAAGGACAAACGTAGTAAACATTGACTGATTTTTCATGAAAATTGACTTAGAAGTTTGATTCAGTGTTTCTCTTTATTTAGAAAGACTTTAATTAAAAGAAATCCGCAGCAGGTATAGCCTGCATAAGCAAAGAATAGAAAGTACGATCTGCGGTTTGATGTTTTATCGCCAAGGGATTTTCTTTAACTCTTCGGAGACGTAACAGCGGATATTCCGCTGCAACTGGCCAAACCATTAGAGACGTGACAGCGGACATTCCGCTGCAGCTGGCCAAACCATTAGAGACGTGATAGCGGATATTCCGCTGCGGTTTTTAAAAATAGATGCAAGCCGGTCGCTGGTCTAGAGGAACTAACTACACATTATAGGAACACTCTGGTATTTTCTGAAGTATTTGTTACTTCCTTTGCATCGATTTTATCCCGATTAGTTACAGTTTTTGCCTTTATCCAAACCAACCGGAGTGACCGTCCTTGCACCAAAATGGCGACATTTAGGCCTTCTTCTTCTTCTTCTTCAAAGGATCGTCATAATCACTTTGCTGCTTCACCTGTGTGAAAACAAAGCTGTGTTTGTTCTTTTATATCTTCTGGTCATACCAAGGACTTGTGATTACCTGGATTTCTGGATTACCTGGTCAAGAATGGGTGTTTTACTGACTTTATGTGTTGGATTACTGTCAATCAAAAACTTCTTTCCCAGAGCCAAAACCCTACCCCATTTCACCTTCTAGGAAGGTAAGTAGAATAGATGTATTGTCCTTGTATGTAGCTTCAGCTCAAAGAGCGTAAATTGAATTTTATTTTGATATAAAATATGTTCTTGTGCTGTAAAATCTGTATTTTTGCGAATTTTTTGAAAACCCCCCAAAATCGTGCGTCTCCAAGGGTTGTGGCAGGTCCCGTTGATCGCGTCCATAGTGGTTGTGCAAGGCAACTATATTACGTCTTCAAAGAGTTAAGGGACCTGGAAATAGTAGAAGTAAAACTGTGTGAAGCGACTGCTTTCCAAAGGTGCTTGTATTGCTAGTATTTAATGAATACAATGGAATTTTGTTTTTAATACATGAAAATCATAATATCTGTGCTAGTACTCGGCCAGAAATTCAAACCGGAAGTTGGTCAGCGAGTGCATGTCGTCTATCTGATCAGATTTGACAATTTTTATCATCGCAAAGCAGCAGCAAATAACGGTTTTGCAGTCACACACGCATGCACGCACACATTATCAGAACACTATATAGCATGAGGCAAACACGGACACATAGCTCCACAAAGTCCAATGAGCATTTCTAATGGCAAAATATAAGAATATTTTACTCTCAAAAGCAATACCTGGCACAAATTAAAGAAAATACTTGAGAAAAAATTATGATTTTATTTCTATTT
The DNA here is from genome assembly GCA_030674185.1 of Monoplex corrugatus. Lineage (NCBI taxonomy): Eukaryota > Metazoa > Mollusca > Gastropoda > Littorinimorpha > Ranellidae > Monoplex > Monoplex corrugatus. Next base: position 15,910,632 of record JAPXFY010000012.1, read on the forward strand.
GCTTTCAAGGCAATGATGATTTTTTTGTGGATGAAATTAACCATCACTGCCACCAAAATTTCAACAGCAGACACTCACTAATAAACTTAAGAGAGAACTGAGTGTGATAAGTCACGGGACGAGAACACAAACTCACCTCCATGGTGTACTGTGTGTACCTGTTCTCAAAAATCATCGCCTCTTGTACCTCCTGCAAAAAAACACATAAGACTGATTTTACCTTCACAAAAATATATACATTTATCTTTAAAATCATACAACCAAATATTACTGACTGGCAATGCAATTCAGTGTTCACCTCAAGCAGACATGAGATTTGTTGATAGGTTAATTCATCCTTTCACTTTCAGAACATTTTGCATTTAGTAAGCATGGAAAGGAAAACTCGGCTGTCAGGTGGAGTAAAGCATTCATTTCCTGGAGGCATTTTTTGGCTGAATTCTTGGTGAAATCTGGGTTGGTTCTGGCCAAAAATAGAGTGATCTTGTGCCACTCTGCATTAGTCGGATATGGTAGAGTGTACGATGCTGAAACATCCATTCATGACCCCTTGCAACTGCCCTGTTAATCCCATCACTTCCATCACAGACCAGCCCTTTTTCTCTTGTTGTATAGAAAACCAGAAAAACATGAAAACAGAATCAGACTGCATATTCAATACAAAGGACACAGGTGCAAGTTTTCGGCTACTGGCCTTTGTCAAGCATAAACGTAAAAAAATCCCTACCTGGTTATACTTCTCCAGCTCATCCATGTTAGGTTTGTAAGCGATGATGGCCTTGTCGAAGGCTTGCAACTTCTTCAGCTGGTCCTCCAATGATCCCTTCATCTGAACACCGATAGAGGCCACCGCATCCAGCTGAGATTCAACCCACTGACCCACCACGTTGGCCTTGGCGGCGAACTGGCGACGAAGCCGCTCGTTGTTCTGCTGCCGCATCATCTCTTGCTGCAAAGTCTGGTCACGGCGCGGGACTAGCTCACGCACCTCAGTCCACTTGTTGGTGATGTCCTGTGGGAGGCAGACGAAACATATATCAGTATTTATTTCCTTAGACGGAGTGGGTATAATAAAAATGCTCTGATTAGCTTAAAATTCCTTCCCCCCCTCTCTCCCCCTCGCTTGCTTACACACACACACACACACACACACAACACACACACACACACAAATATGGAACCCCCCTACTAATGCTCATTTCAAATTTGTCAAAAGTTGAACCGTTCATTCATACCAGACTGTTCAGGCTGATTGTTATGGAATGTATTCCAAGCACAGAAACATTGTCTTCAGAAAGACTGAAATGAAACTGTTAGTCTTATGCTGTTAGCTGTAGTGCTGTGTGAATATTATGCTATGTGTGTGCATAATGTCAGCTGTCTATAATAGCTGACAAGATGGAACAGTTTGCAGTGCCTAGGGCATGATGATTTCACCATTTAAATTTTAAGTAGCACCTGTTTATACCATAACTCAACATGATAAAACATAATCATATCCTTGATAACCCTCAAATCATCTTAAATGTCCCAAACGTTCACACATATTTAAATTCTGAATAACGCTCAAAGTATCTCACAAGACTCAAATTTTCACACAGATACTCATGACTAAATCTTTCACACTGATACTCATACTGATACTCACAAGACTCAAACTTTCACACAGATACTCATGACTAAAACTTTCACACTGATACAAGACTCAAACTTCCACAAAGATACTAAGACATAATAAAAAATATTCTGAATAACATTCATATCATCTCACACTTAACTTTCACAGGGTTTTTACTCTCTCCCTCTCTCTCTCTTACCTCCCAACCCTCCACTCTCCTTCCTTCTTCCTCCACCTTGTCTGTTTTATATATACATTATGAACATTCAGTTGTAATCACTAAAAAGCTGCAGTTGTGCAAATAATTCACAGAATGTCACAAAATGTTTGTTCTTAGGCAATCTAAATTAAAAATAAAAGTAAAAAGAACTGATTTAGTGCAGGACATCAATCATTTAACAAACACACCTAGTTCTTCCTTCTTTTTAACTGTTCTATGTTATACTGTGTGCACTAAGTCAGCAGAAATAACCAAAATCAATAAAACTGACAGAATCCTTAAACAGATTCTATATTACATGATTGAAAGTTTAACAAGGCATGTAAAATTAAATTCACACATCTATTTGTAAATTTACAGAACATTTATAAAAGACTACTCTTCACATCTGAATTCCATTACCATGTGTACAGACAGAATAGAACCCCTGACAGAGAAGCATGCAACAGACAAAAAAAAGCCACGAGACCAACAGAAGCTGGGAAAACAGGTAACCCCCTGACCCCACCCTTCCAAAAGATATCCCCTGCAGAATCAAGGTATGTTCCTGATGATCAGGAACAAAGATGAAACAGGCAGCACCACAGTCAGGTATCCAAAGAATGTTATGTATTTACTTTACTTACATTCTTATTCATTCATTCAGTTAACAGACTTTGCCATTGTTCACAGTTCATATCCTTTTATGATTACAGTTGTTAAACATGATCACAGTTCTTACAGCTTCTACAACTTTAAAATATGAAAGTGAAAGGCAATTAAACATTTTGAAAAAGTTCTGAATGTAAAGAAGAAGAGTCCTCTTTATGTGTGAAACCTTGTTTCACAGATTACCAAGGATGAATGGTACACATAAAAATGTAATAACAAATATAAGGATATTCTTATTTTCCAGCAGTAGAAGTTACTAGCCAAAAGCCAATTTTCAAAACTTCTCGTTTCTTGTAAGTTGGGCGTTTTCGTGTTTCACAAGCCAGCTACCGACATGACCACAGGATCTTTAACATGCACTTTTGAGATTCTCCATGCATATACACATGAAGGGGGTTTAGGCACTGGCAGGTCTGTACACACGATGACATGAAAGATCAGAATAATCTCCTTCCTTTACCCTCCAAACAAGATGTCCAGACTGACTGAACCCAGTGCCTTCTGATCAAAAGTTAAGACGTCTACCCACTTGACTACTGCACCTGTCTGACTACATGCAAAGTAAGCCAGCTCTACATGAATGGACAGTGGTAATCACTTACCTCTATTCTTTCATTTATTTATCTATTTTCATTAGTTCTGCATTTATCAAAACCAAACTTCCTGACAGGCAAATGTGTACATACAAAGACAAAGCTAGATATGATATATCCATACATGAAAAAAAACTGGACATGATATATCCATAGACAAAGACTGGATATGAACTATCCACCACAAAAGCACCACTCCCAGCTTCCAGCATATCATTGATGATGGGTATGACAAGAGCAGACTCCACTACCAGCATAAGAATCAGCACAGGACATCATCAACACCTGACCACTTTATAACATGTAATTTGCCTGGAATGTTACACATGGCAAGGTACAGCCTGTCTAACTGACCACTTTATAACTTGCCTAGAATGTTTAACATGGCAAGGCAGTCTCACGGACCACTTTATAACATATAACTTGCCTAGAATGCTGAATATGGCAAGGTAGTCTCACAGACCACTTTATAACATATAACTTGCCTAGAATGTTTGACACAGCAAGGTAGTCTCACAGACCACTTTATAACATATAACTTGCCTAGAATGTTGAATATGGCAAGGTAGTCTCACAGACCACTTTATAACATAACTTGCCTAGAATGTTGAATATGGCAAGGTAGTCTCACAGACCACTTTATAACATATAACTTGCCTAGAATGTTGAATATGGCAAGGTAGTCTCACAGACCACTTTATAACATATAACTTGCCTAGAATGTTGAATATGGCAAAGTAGTCTCACAGATCACTTTATAACATATAACTTGCCTAGAATGTTTGACACGGCAAGGTAGTCTCACAGACCACTTTATAACATATAACTTGCCTAGAATGTTGAATATGGCCAGGTAGTCTCACAGACCACTTTATAACATATAACTTGCCTAGAATGTTAGATATGGCAAGGTAGTCTCACAGATCACTTTATAACATAACTTGCCTAGAATGTTGAATATGGCAAGGTAGTCTCACAGACCACTTTATAACATATAACTTGCCTAGAATGTTAGATATGGCAAGGTAGTCTCACAGATCACTTTATAACATAACTTGCCTAGAATGTTAAATATGGCAAGGTAGTCTCACAGACTACTTTATAACATGTACCCTGCCTAGAATGTTAAATATCACAAAGTAGAGGATGTCTCACAGACCACTTTATAACATATACCTTGCCTAGAATGTTATATATTACAAGGTATTCTCACAGACCACTTTATAACTTATAATAATAATAATAATAATAATGTTTATTTGTATAGCGCATATTCCATATAAAAACATGCTCACCAGCGCTTTACATTTCGCAAGAAAGGCAAAAGGTGATAAAAAATGTTCACAATTACATACACAATAAGATAACAACAAACATTAAAGCTATACAAGTAAGAAGACACATAAGAAACCACAGAATATTAAAATTTAAACACTGACTTATGTAATGAAGAAAGATTAACAGATTTTTCATATGAATAAAGAGGCATACTGTGTTTATATATTGCTGCGTGTGTGTGCTTGCGTACTTATAACTTGTCTAAAATGCTTGATACACCTACTCTGTAACATATACCTTGCCCAGAATGTTAAAGTACGGCAAGATAGAGACTGTTCTAACATACAGGTCATAGAGAGTGAGGTGGTAGAGACCTCAACTTTTCTCAAGTCAGACAAGAATCCCAAACTATCACATTCACACATGACACTGACAACAACACCAGACAGGTATTCACACACACACACACACACACACCTCCGGTATATTGCTATAACTACAACAAAACCATATGACCAGACTAGATTCCAAAACAATACCAATGATTTCAAGTGAAACAACAGACCAGACACCACAACAAAAACGAAACCCCATAGCACAGATGGCTGGCAACAGGTCCAAAACTACATGATTCGTCCAACACTTGACCCCTCTCTCTCCTCCCCTCTCTCTCTCACACACACCGCGCGCACACGCACGCACGCACGCACGTACACACGCACGCACACACACACACACACACACACACACCACACAAACACACGCACACCATTCATTCGTAAAACCCACTACAACAAATCAGGCCTTCAAAAACATGCACAGTTAATCATCACAAACGACATCTTTTACAACACATAGTCATACTGTACAACAAAAGTATCAAAGAAAAAGAAAGAACCGGCTAAAGTATCAAAGAAAAAGAAAGAACCAGCTAAAGTATCAAAGGAAAAAAAAGAACCAGCTAAAGTATCAAAGAAAAAAAAGAACCAGCTAAAGTATCAAAGAAAACAAAAAGAACCGGCTAAAGTATCAAAGAAAAAAAGAACCAGCTAAAGTATCAAAGAAAACAAAAAGAACCGGCTAAAGTATCAAAGAAAAAGAAAGAACCGGCTAAAGTATCAAAGAAAAAAGAAAGAACCAGCTAAAGTATCAAAGAAAAAGAAATAACCAGCTAAAGTATCAAAGAAAAAAAAAGAACCAGCTAAAGTATCAAAGAAAAAAAAAGAACCAGCTAAAGTATCAAAGAAAAAAAAAGAACCAGCTAAAGTATCAAAGAAAAAAAAAGAACCAGCTAAAGTATCAAAGGGAAAAAAAAGAACCAGCTAAAGTATCAAAGGAAAAAAAAGAACCAGCTAAAGTATCAAAGAAAAAAAAAAGAACCAGCTAAAGTATCAAAGGAAAAAAAAGAACCAGCTAAAGTATCAAAGAAAAAGAAAGAACCGCTAAAGTATCAAAGAAAAAAAAAGAACCAGCTAAAGTATCAAAGAAAAAGAAAGAACCGGCTAAAGTATCAAAGAAAAAAAAAGAACCAGCTAAAGTATCAAAGAAAAAAGAAAGAACCAGCTAAAGTATCAAAGAAAAAAAAAGAACAGCTAAAGTATCAAAGAAAAAAAAAGAACGGCTAAAGTATCAAAGAAAAAAAAAAGAATCGCTAAAGTATGAAAGAAAAAAAAAAGAACCAGCTAAAGTATCAAAGGAAAAAAAAAGAACCAGCTAAAGTATCAAAGAAAAAAAAAAAGAACAGCTAAAGTATCAAAGAAAAAAAAAAGAACCAGCTAAAGTATGAAAGGAAAAAAAAGAATCAGCTAAAGTATCAAAGAAAAAAAAGAACCAGCTAAAGTATCAAAGGAAAAAAAAGAATCAGCTAAGTATCAAAGGAAAAAAAAAGAACCAGCTAAAGTATGCAAAGGAAAAAAAAGAACAGCTAAAGTATCAAAGAAAAAAAAAAGAACCGCTAAAGTATCAAAGAAAAAAAAAAAGAACCAGCTAAAGTATCAAAGAAAAAAAAAAAGATCAGCTAAAGTATCAAAGAAAAAAAAAAAGAATCAGCTAAAGTATCAAAGAAAAAAAAAGAATCAGCTAAAGTATCAAAGGAAAAAAAAGAATCAGCTAAAGTATCAAAGGAAAAAAAAAGAAACACCTATTCATAAATATTTTCGTCAAGAAAGAAAAAGAAGGAAAGAAAATCTTTGAATCTACAAATCATTCCTTCACATTCACAGACATTTTTTTTGCCATTACAGAAACACAAACAAAAAAGTTGCAACCACTGATAAAGTCTGTTTTAAATGAAGAGGGAGGAAGAAAAAGAAAAGACATTTTAGATAAATTTTGTTTACAGACGCATTCTCACAATAAGTGAACTAAAGCTTTCTCCAATTTCAACTACACTGCTTCTCTGTCATACTCCACCCCCACCCCATTCCCAATCTATCTTTTGTAAATAGAGTGAAATAGTAAAAATTATATTATTGCGCATACACTTGAAACTAAGCACAGACAGACGACACTATTCTAGACAAAAATGACATAACAATGAATCTATTCTAAACATATCACCTGCAGAGACAAAACTACAGAGTGACACAGAGATTCAGTTCAGAATCAAAGAATCAAACACACACATGCAAAACCATGGACCACACACAGAAGAGTTACTTCAGATGTCCACTGAGCAGACAGAGCGGACAGACAGAAAAGACAACCAGTTTTTGACTTGCGCGTACTATTTGTCAAATTACAGAATCATAATGACATTACTCTGCTGAGACATAGACCGTCATTTCATCTTCCACACTACAGAGATGTAAGGGATAATATGAAACTAACACTGAGCTCATATTATTAACATTACCAATCACTGTGGTGTGGTGGTTTGTGCAACTGATTACCGACTGGAAGGTTTGGGTCTGAATCCCATCAATCCTGTCAAAATCATTGTGGGATTTTTCTCACTGGGACAATTCTACCACACAGTCCGGTCTGACCCATTTTACTGTCAGGACACTGAATGTGTTGCTCAATTCTCCTGACCAACATTGCAGGTGTTGGTACCTCTGTATGCTAGACAGTCTCAATCCAGAATGACATTCCACAACAGCATGATCATCGTCCATGTCATCATGCATCATCAGAACATTGTGAAAAATTATTCCAGATTCTGTGGGCATTTGAAGACTTTGACTTGACTCCTGTACTCCATCCGCCAACTGCAAAGACATAACCTTTTGACACCGTCACCTTATCCACCAGCTCCCTGCAGGAATCTGGTGGACAGGGCAAGGGAGTCAAAGGGTTAAGTTTTTGCTTTGATAGCATGGTTGACAATGCAGGATGCTGGCGGACAGCATGCAGAAGTCAAAGGGTTAATGTGGTGTAGGAAATGGGACAACAAGAAAAAAGTACGATTTTTTAAAACTTTAGATCATGATCTTTCTAAAGACAGCATCAAGCTGCTGTCAATGCACCACATCTCTCTTTGACCAAAGCTATGCTTACAGTGATAAGTGCATCCTTTGTTCATGTAATCCAAATTCTCTTCAAATTGTTACAGATAAAATGCACCATGAAACAAATAAATATAATAAAAAGTACCTTTTTACAAAACATACCTAAAATGTATACTCAAACAAAACATAAAAAAATATACAACTTAAGGAACATGAATGAAATAGCATGTAAAGGTAAACAAATATACATAAAACATACAACGACACAAAATATAAACAAGCGTACAATCAAACATACATACATAAAATATACAATTCAATAAAAATAAATAAAAATACAATCAAACAAAACAAAGTTTACAATCAAACAAAAATAAATAAAACTCATAATTACAACTGAATAAACATGAATGAAATGTACAATAAAGCAAAACAAGTGTAATGCATAAGTAAACAAAAAAAACTATACAATTAAACAAATACAAACATACAACAAAATGTACAAAACAAACAGTACAATTAAACAAACACAATTAAAATGTACACAATTAAACACAAATAAATAAAATGCACAATCACACAAAATAAACTATGCATTTGAGCAAACATGAATTAACCCTTTCACTCCCGCACCCTGTCCACAAGCATCCTGCATTGTCAACCACGCCAGCAAAGCATAAACGTAATCCTTTGACTCCCTCACCCTATCCACCAGCTTCCTGGTGGATAAGGTGAGGGAGTTACAGGGTTAAGTTTTTGCAGTTGGTGGATAAGGTGAGGGAGTCAAAGGGTTAAATGTACAACTGAACAAACATAAATGATATATAAATCAAACATAAAATTCTGCAAGAGATTAGTGAGTGTTCACTCACTATAGCCAATTGTGAGACACTTTGTCTCGCGAGGTAGATAGCCTACAAAAACAAAACAAAAAAATTCCTGGCACTGACCACAATCACAGCTCACAAAAACACTGAATTCAACAAATATTTCTATCAGATAAATACAAGAATGACTTCACTTCATAAGAGATGATGATATCTGTATCTCAGTCTAAACTGGATAACAGAACAGCAACATCAGTGTACTGACTACAATACCATCATGTTGTTTGGTATCATTTGCAAAGTGCAAGATTAGTTCATCCATACAACACAATTATGAGTACACTAGCATAGACTGGGTATGTCTGAGTTAGGTCTGTCTGAGTTACATAAGCAAGCACAAGATGAAGTTACCTGTAAGGTACAGCTAGATTAACATGGGTATGCTAACTAGAATACAATCCGTTATTCCAACACTATAATACAGTTTGTTATTCTGAAGCGCACGGTAAATGTACACAGCAATTCAACAATGATTTTTGCTACAAGATGCCAGATTTAGAAAACATGTACAAAGCTGACATGAAAATGATGAGAGAATGATAACATGTGAGTGAATGATAATATGAGATTGTTAATGCAAACTGCTGTTAGTTTAATTACTTTTTATTTACGACAACTGTACAATATGAATGATTACTGTACAAGGATACAGTTTCCAGCCATGAAATACAATGACAACAAATGTTACACATGTAATATCAAGACACATGAACAATGAATGGCACAAGACAAGGTCAAAAGGACTGTGGATTTCTTCTGTATCTTATAAACGCTGTAGATGGACTGATCAGTACAAAAAATATCCGTATTTTTCCTTGACAATTTATCACAATTCTGTATGCTCTCTCAGTATCCTTTTCCTGGAAGAGAACACCACCAACTGGCACTAGATTCCCTTGTCCCATCTAACAAGGGCAGATGAGGAATAATTGGCAAAGCTTTGTTTTATACGTCTTCATATATTTCTGTTCCATGCACAGAAGCCATCTGACAAGCATGCAGTCAGTGTCATGAATGTTGTTCCTATGTTCCCCCCTCCTCCTCCCTACAACTGTATTCAAACTTTCAAACTGTCCGTATCCATTACCATCAAAAAGCGCATTTCTGAACGCACACAGATAAAAATCCACAGACACATCACAGCAGTTACAAAAGATGTAGACATGTTATCTGATGGGATGATAAGAAGCCTGGAGAATGGCCACAGACCACAAGAAACACATCGCAACATTGAAGACAAGACAATACTCAAGACAAGACTTGCTCCATGATACTTAAAAAGAACAAGACGGAAAGTTCCGGAATAAACTGGAAGGACAAGCCAGAACTTACGACGTAATACTAACCTCCTACAAGGCCCAGGCAGAGACAAACCATCCAATGCAACACAACAAACACCATCATCATTCTTTCATTCAAGCCAGGTCAGTCAGTGTCTATACATGTAATATTAATAATGAAGGGGGAGGGTGGCTGCTGATCTCACTCATGCCAGCATGCCAGACCAGCTGGCTCACATATAATACCCAGCATAATCCTTGATTCCCTCAGCCTACCCACCAGATCCTGCAGGAAGCTGATGGATAGGCTGACTGTGTGGCTAGGCAGTTAATATACACACATTAATACAATGTCATACTAAGGTTCAATTAAACAAAGCAGGATGTCCCACAGCAACATGCAGATTTAACTGTGAATCTTATTTTATAAATGGTTTTCTGATTTTAACCAAACGAACATATTCTACGATCTTTCAGTTAAGATTGAGTGAGTTTTTTCTCTGCCATTAATGTGACAATTTTCTTATCTAGTCTGAAACAGAGCAGTGAAATCCATGCGTGTCTCTGAATATTTAAACTAATTATTATTTTATAGTAATTAGTTCTGACAGAATTTCAGGCTGCTCCCCACAGAGAGCATGCCCCCTCAGTGCAGTGTTAACTTAAATCTCCGACTGTCAATTCCAAGCTGGTACCACTGATTTAAGCTGTCTGTCTGGTAGTGCAGGAAAAGCACAGTATAAAGATCCCCTGCACTTGAAAACACAAGTTTCACAGCATCCTCAGTTTTCACTCTGCCACAACCCCATATGCACAATCTTAAACTAATCTTAAACACACAGCATGAACTTCCCGATGAAGTTTTTTTATCATCCCTGAAAGATTTTCCACGTGATCAGCGGATAAAAAAAGCTTTCTTGCTGGAATGCACAATTTCTGAAATCTTCATATTAATCAATATAAGGCAGAATTCCTAGAGCGCACAATTCCTAAAATCTACATATTTATTCAGTGTATAGGCAGAATGCCTGTAGTGCACAATTTCTGAAATCTGAATATTATCATGAACCAGTTTATTTGCAGCAATCTTGCTGAAGTGCACAGTTTCTAAATGAATGTGCATATAAACCAGTGTATGCTGATCACCACAGTGAACCACATATTAAAGGAGGTGTTGGAGAAACATGCTGTTAAAGGCAAAAACAGACCTGCAATACAGCTGTAAATATCAGGAATTTCTTCATGCTTTCACAAACTGTATACGTTAATCAGAATCTTAATACATGTTCATGAACAGATTCAACCACTTTGATCATGATATGACTCAAGCAATGTGCGATGCAGACCTATACATGATACAGTTCTAACTAAGGTTAAGCTGCTCTAAAAGATTTCTGACACTGCCATAATGAGCTAAAGCTCACAAATTTTGCAAAGGATACAACATGTGTGGAATATATTTATCAAAACCTCCAAAATATAAAAGAAGAAGAAATATGACAACAATCTTGGTCAGAAAATTATTAATTCAAGAACAATACATGAAAAAATCAAAATAATAAAACTCAAAATATAAATCCAATCCAATTTACGAAACAGGGAGAGAAAAGGAAAAAAAAGAGCTGTCCTATCCTGTGTGGTTTTTGGGTTTTTTCAAATGTGATCTTAAAACTGATCCCTAATAAAAACTGTTCCCATGCTTCCAACTGAAAATTCATGTACAAGAAAAAAAAATTACATTTAAAACTCCAAACATCCTACAGTAAAAATTTTTTCACAAGACTGAAGTAAAGATTTGATAAGAGAGGCAACTTTTATTGGACCTAACCTGTTACTGTGAAGGAGCAATTGCTTCCCTTCTCAATATGCATTCCTGAGATGTCGTAAAATTATGATAATCTTGTCTGGCAGTGAAATGGTTAACAAGTCCTATCACTTACTGGAAATATAACATTTATGTAATTTGTTCTGTGACAATGAAACAAAAGCCAAAGTCATGAAATGATCCCACATGGTCAGATTCAACAACATTATGTTAGCAGCTGTGATGACCTCGTTTCATAGATTAATTTCAACTCTTAAAAAGGATCTGGTTGTAACTACATCTATCATCTTGTCTTACAATTATCCTCACAAGGATTCCTGTCCTCTGTAGCCTCAAACAGAAACCCATGCATGGAAAACTAACAACCCACTTTCCATTCAGCAAGATAAACAAAAACCCTCTCAAACCCAGACAGAAAATTAAAACATCCATTTTCAACAAAAAACAACAACAAAAAAACAACTGGTATGAAGAAAACAAAATGGAAGACTGGCTGAATAAAAGGAAAGTCTAAGAGTTACAGCATAGGTGCAGATGTAAATAACTAACCAAAGCAGAAATAAAGTGTTGTACAAAAGCTGTAAAATCAATAGCCTAATATTTTTGTCTATGCAAATCTGGGCACCTTACTGGTCATAAAAGCCACTAGATATGTAACAAAAGTAGTGTCGCCTACATTACAGAAGCTGCTGAAATTTGCCAATCACTTGCTTTAAAGTCTAACAAAGTAATGTCACTTGTGTTACACACTGCTGTTCAAATCTGACAAACCATTTGCTTTTCTACCAAACTGACATTCAAATCTTAAAAAGAAAATCATTTGCGTTTCAACCCTTTCACTCCCTCACCCTCTCCACCAGCTTCCTGCACCAAGGTTTAAAAAGTTGCTGAAACCTACCAAATTATTTCTACCTATAGTCTGCTGAAACCTACTAAATTATTTCTACCTATAGTCTTTCTTCTTCCAACAAAACATAAACCTTAGTGTGAAAAGCAAAACAGCCACTCAAATCAATCAAATCATTAGCCACTCTACTGAGTTGTTCCTTCCATCTAGAAAACACACACCTCAGAGTGGAAACCTTTCTCAAATCTAACTCTGTCATTTAAGTAAAACAAAAAAAGGGGGGAAAATAAAATAAAATAATACAGAAAGGAAGCAAAGAAAAAAAAGCCCACTCAAAATCACCTCTCTCCTCCAACAAAACATATGCCTTAAGTGTGAAAGACTATTTAAAATGTCTGCCTTAAAGACTATTTAGATATCACATTCCTGTAAAAATGTAAGAAAACAAGTACTTCAGAAAGCTGCTTGTATCTACTGAATCATAAGCCATTCAATCAAATGGTATCTAGCCTTCCACAAAGTGAAATCCACAGATCACACAAAGCCTCACCTGTGCATGCAGTGTGGTGTAAGGGTTGTCAGGTGGGGTGATCCCATACTGCTGACCAAGGCGTGCCACCTCTTGTGACAGCGACACGATGGTACTGTACTCTTTGTCTGCCTCGCCCAGTGTAGCTTTGAACTGCTCATGCGCGTCGATCAAACCCTACACACAACACACACATGCTACAAAGAACTGGCACATAAATAGAAACGTGTAAAACACACCCCATAGTTACTCAAACAGACCTGGTACTTCTTTTTTATCTCTGCTCTTAGCTGAATATCTGAAAGATTCAAACAAAGGCCTTATGAAATTTACTAAATTTTCCATTTCTCTTTTGATTACAACTTTCATCTCTGTTTCACTATCTATTTATTGCTATCATATAAAGACTAATTCTCATAAATATAAAATTATGTCCATGGAACTCCGCATCATCATGACTATCATTGCTACCATCATCTATGCACTATAAAAAACTGTGCCAGCTTCTGTGGCATTTATTGTGGCGTAGAAAATAGGTGCGAGGGGGAGTGAGCACCAAGGAACCCCCCCAAAGTGCAATGATTCCTCCCACCCCCACCCCCCCCCCCCCCCAAAAAAAAATGTTTTGAATGAAAGTCTATTCTTTTGATGTCCTCCATATACACCTCACAAAGGCCAAATGGCCAAAATGTTGTGCTGATCTTGCTTTGTTATATCAAATACACGTTCTGATTTTTTTTTGGTGTATTTCTGGTTCCTGTCTGCTTGAACACTCACTGGCAGTCACTGTCATTCAGATTTCATTTGACATTAAATCCATGTGTATCTGGACAGCAGTCAGCTTTTGCACATCATCATCATCATGTGCCCTGCTGCATGGCATAGGCAATCATGGCCCTCCATATAAATCTATCCCTTGTCGCTGCAAGTACACCTTTCACCCTCTCTGTCCTCAGCCTTTGCACAATTAAGGAAAATGAATTGATTCAGACTTTATATGCAGTCCTCTTTGTATGGGCTGTGTCTGCCTGGTATGTGTCTGTAATGTGGACAGGCATGTTGTGGTGTGGTGCAGTGCTGCCTCTGTGTGTGTGTGTGTGTGTGTGTGTGTGTGTGTGTGTGTGTGTGTGTGTGTGTGTGTGTGTGTGTGTGTGTGTGTGTGTGTGTGTGTGTGTGTGTGTGTGTGTGTGAGCGAGAGAGTGTGTGTGTGTGAGTGTGAGTGTGTGTGAGAAAGAGAGAGGAGAGTGTGTGTGTGTGTGTGTGTGCGTGTGCGCATGTATGTGTGGTGTCTGTGCGTGTGTGTGCGTACCATTACCTGTACTTCCTCTGTGGTATGCACAATGAACATATCCAACAGGTCTTCCTTTGCCCCATCCATCCAGTTGTTAAAAGGCTGAAACACAACACACACATACTCAACATCAGTGAACAAATGCCTCAAATCATTCTTGAAATGGTAGCTTCAATACCAATGAGCACAAACAATAAAAAGGCTCACAAAAGATTTCACAACAAAAGCAATGCACTGACTGGGAAAGGGAGTTAACCACTATCATCCTGCGCTAGCAGAGCAAGCCAACTTTCTGACTTGCCTGTCTGCAGATCTTGTCTTCTTGGTCTCCAGAAGCAAACATATATCATCAGCTCTCACAGGACAGGACACACACAAGACTAATACAGGGAAGCTGCTATGCAGGAGACTACTTTTGCTTAGATGAGTACTATTTTGTACAAGGTACAGGTATAGGTCTAAACAATGCCCATCGGCTCTCACAGGACAGTGTAGGGTAAGCGCAATTTATGGGTCCACCCCACCACACACCCCAGCTAAGCTAATCTGTCCCCCATTTTGAGTGTGACATGAAAAAGATTTTGTATCTATTTTGTCAACTAAAAATCTGAGAATTACTCGAACACAAAGTGACAAAAGCTTGAATATGTATATCATTTCATAGCCTCCCACCCTCTTCCACTCCCAATTAAAATTCAACCCACTCCAATAAACCAGTGAGCCACATGAACTCCTGAAATTGTGAAATTTGGCACATTTCCAGAATATTCTCACCTCTACAAAAGAATGAACCTGTCAACAGCTTTTTTTTATTTTGTGTATCAGACAAAACAAATTGCAACCAAAACATCAGAAAACCAACACCAGTGATGACACAGTTACTTTTAACAAGTATTTTTGCATCAGACAGAAACTGCAATGCGCACATCTGAAAAGTGACACCAGGAATCAACTGACCGCAGCTCGCTTGGCAAACTCCAGATGGAGCTGATCGATCCTCTCCAGTGTTCTCTCCGCCTCCTCCAGTCCTTCTCTCCTCGTCACCGTCAGGCTGCCCAGTCTGTCCCACTGATCACAGATAAACTGAAACACGGAACAGCAAGTTTACACAAATTGATGGCCACAGAGGTCCCTTAGTTGCTTAGAGCATCATGTTGATCATGGTGTTGTAGGTTCAACCCTAAGGTGGGCCACAGTTAATGTCATTTTCTCCCGTCTGTTTGTTTTTTGAGGGTGGCCTGTTAGCTCAGTTGGTCAGAATGCCAAGCTCACTATGCAGGTGTTGTGGTTTTCATCCTCATGCTGCCCCCCCCCCCCCAACTTTTTTTTTCAGGAGGTGGGGGGTGGACAGGCAATAAGCTGCCTCAGTCCACTGACAGAATCATGGACTTGAGATTTCTTCTCATGAGTTCAATCCTACCCCACAACATGAAAGTTGGCTTTTTCATTTTTCATGCTCTAATCATTCTGATGGAGTCATACTTCATAGGTCCCCTTCCCCTGTGCATTTTCAGACATAGAGTTTAGCACAGGCTCAAGTAGTCTGCCAGGTAATGCTGGCAGACAAGGAGGGAGCACATATGGCATTATTCAAGAGAGATGATTCCCTCTCGAACACACTTCAAATACTTGGTTAAACAAAATAGCAATTACAACACAAATTGTCACATCAGTAATTGTTACATCAGTAATTGTAGCAACTATCTGCAAGTGAAACCACTCAAACTAAGCTAGAAAAGGGTAAGACAAAGCGAAAACTTGGGATGAATATGAAGCTGATCGGCTGAAACATATCCGTTTGTGATGACTGTGGCCTAGAGAATGGTTGAAACAGGGCTTCTTTTTTTTTTTTAGCATAAGGGGCATTCAGAGTTAGATCATGATGCCCTGCAGTATTAGCCGCTACTAAATTTAGCCCAAGATGGGGCAACCTATTGGAGCCGTGATGCTTTCAGTCTGACATGATACAATATATGAAGCCACACTCAATTATTTGCAACTAAAATCTCTCTTAAAAACAACAAACCAAACACAACTGTTTTACTGTATTGTCCCGGTCAGTTACAAAGGAAAGACAAATAAGACAAAAAGAAAAGAGGATGACAAAAGAAAAAAGAAAAAAAAACAAGAAAAAAAAAACCCCACTGACTTATGAAAGTATCTGTGTACTGTTCTTGTTGGGTCAGAGAACTAAAGGTCGACGACAGTTAATGACCTGCCTGATGTTATTGTTGTCTCAACTTTTCAGGCAAGTACAGAACATTTCTTTTTTCATACATAAAATTGGCAAACATTACAATCACAAATTTCATGATGCTGCCAAATTTTGACATCAGACAAAAAATGTTTTTATACTACAGGAAAGCATTAGAAGACAGGAGGACAAACCTATGTTTCACAATCTACACATACCACATGAGCGCATCAGAGATAAGTCAGAAGTAAACCCCAGTGTTTCACTATCTACACCCACCTGACACCTTGCGTTCACTGTGCCCACATCATGGTAATCCAGGGCGCTGCAACACAGAACACACTGTCACATCATTGACTATCAACATATCATTATGAACATTTACTATAAAAAATATACAACAATGTGAGTATATCTGATACAGGCACCAGGATCATCCACCACAGTATCATCAAATATTATTTAATGGTCTCAAGGTTTGATGTCTTGAGTTCAATCCCAATCCGCAAAATGAAATCTTGCCTGTTCACTGCACATCTTAGATGCTCTAATCCTTCTAGTGGTGTCAGTTTCACAGGTCCGCTCCCTTCTCCCTTTACAAAATTTTTCCTGCTGACAAGGTTTTTACACAGGCTTTGGGAATCTGGTGGCAGATTTGGATTGAACACAAATGGAATTGTGCAATTTGATGAATCTCTTCTGAACAAACTCCAAACAAGCTCCATCCACTGAGATGTTTAGTTTTTTTGCTTTTTGGCTTTGCAAGATTAAATCTGCCTCAGTTTTGTGAAGAGTACTTGCAATATTACATCAAAGTAAAGGTCCTGGAAGCTGGTCAGTAATAGAGCTGATGATGATATCTTACATATCTTACTCAGAATCCTACTAATACACTGAAGCCTAATGACATAAATACAGCTATGACATGAAAAAAGATCACGTACACGCAGTGGACTTACTTCAGTTCCTGAGCAATAGCAGCAATCTGTTCCACACGGTCTTGGTGTGCCGCCAGGTCACTCTCAAAGGCTTCGTGTTTCTTTTTCATCGCCTGTGCACAACATACACCATACATGTTGTATTACACAAAGATAATCCCTCCTCTGCTCTGTTCCTGGGCCACTATCTTTTATACACTATAACACCGAGATACACAGAGAGTGCCTATCTTCTGTACTATTCCTGAGTCACAATCCTACATACACTGTACAAACTAAGATAAACAAAGATAATCAGTCTTCTGTATGTTCACGTGTCACAACCCTACATACACCATACAAATTGATAAAACAAGAGATAACCTATTTTGTGCACTGCTCCTGTGTCACTAGCCCCTTGTCACATGTTTAAGCCCTCCAATACACCTCCAAACCCACCAAAGCTGAACCCACCAAGACAACAGCACATGAAGGGCCACGGCACTTGTGAAAAATTTTCACATTATGATGACAAGAATGGAGTTAACAGTAACTGTATTCTAGAGTTCCACTTCTGATTGTGGTTGCGTGACAGGGCTGTACTATGTTTCCTTTCATGATAAATCCTGGTGTCAACCAAGCCTCAGAAATACAGACACCTGTGGTGCTGAACAGGAAATTTGAACAACATCCTCAATGATGCATCTACCAATTGGATGAGGCTTGATTATGTGACTAAGTAATGCTTCTGTCACCACACAACCAGAGAAAAGGATGCCATGACACGACTTGTGTCATAACACTAAAAAAAAACACTTGAAGGCAGAGACATCAGGAAATGGACAGAAAAAGGAATAGAGTAAGGGACCTTAAAGCTTTTGGGAAAAAGTGTAAAAACCTTACAAGAAAGAAAAGGGAAAGACCAACAGGAGGGGAGGAAGAAAGAGTACAGCTAATAGTAAGACAATGGTTGTTTCTTAACCCTGAAGTGAGACAGTGCAGACTTCAACTTTTCCAGGGCTCAGCATTACGAAGGCTGTGCAATCTCCTCTCTCTCACTGCTTCATCTTTCCAACAGCTAGTACACATTCAGAAAAGCCAGCTGTCGTCCAAAACAGGTGGCTATGGTAGTCAATGGAATTAATGTCGGACTTCCATCTGATGCTTCTGGGTTCAATCCGCCCAGACACCTTCACCATGTGGAAAAAGGGAAGGTTTTTCTCACCTGCCATGTCAACATGTATGCAGGCCTGCTGGTGTCAGAACTCCTCCATGTGCATAAGCAAGTATGCACATTAAAGATTCTGTAAATCATGTCAGAGGCTGGTTTGTTGAAACACGAAAATACCTGGCATGTATGTCTATCAAAGATACAGATTGTGCAACAATATAGTGGTCAGCTCACCTAACAACTTCAGTTTTCTGTATTTCACCAAAAAGTCTGATTGTGTGTAATGTACACAGAGTTTGGAGAGTAGCACAAAACATGAACAATTTATATTAACTTCTATTCTCCTACCTTGAGTTCGTTAAGCCGGCATCGCTTGAAGTCACCCGACTGAAGCATGTCCTCCTTGCCTGCCGACCAATCTTCATGAATCTCACACTTGTGTCGAAACTTCTGTGCTAAGTGGTCCAGCCTCTCCAGTCTGTTCACACACATTACACACAATAATCCACAAACAATCAATCACATTTACTGTGATTACCACAGTACAGTTCACCTGGAATCTTCTTCGAATCATTCTTCTCAAAGTAATCTTAAAAGAAAAGATGATCATGATATTTTAACATTTTCCCCTGTATATATATAACACACACAATACGAAAACTATTACAGAAAAAATCCAGATTTCGTACTTTTCAAAATCAGTGACCTTGAAGAAACTTTGGCTGATATAAACCTTGACATGAAGCGAGAAGAATGGTAGACTGTCATATCTTAAATATTACTGCTGTTGTTGCTATTGTTATCATTAAATCATTCAACATCATTATCACCTTCATCATCACAATCATCATCATCACAATGATAATAATTCATCACAATTCAGAAAGTCCTCCAGCATCCAAATGCCGCTCAGGATTATGTACAATGTTTATATAAAGAAATGTGTACACACACACACACACACACACACACACACACACACACACACACACACACACACACACTACAACCACCACCACTATCACAACATAACACTTACCTAGGCTATATAACTCCAAATTTACAGACTATCATCACAGTTCTATTTTTTCTTTTAGTTCTGAGTGTAATCAAGCGAGAAAGCTTGCTGAAACAGATGTGTCTTTAACTGAGTTTGGAAAACAGGTACAGGATTTATGGATTATCGAAGAGATAAAGAGTTCGAGATGACTGCAGCTTGGTAGCTTAAAGATCTTTAGCCATATTTTTTTTTATGTGTGTGTGTTTTTTTCCTTCCTCTGTGTGTGTGTGTATGTGTAAGTGTGTGTGTGTGTGTGTGTGTGTTACTTTAGGTACAGTGATAAGCAAAAGCATCACAAAACAAAATCTCACCTTTGAAGTTCAGACAGAAGCCACTCTTCAAAACCTTTCTCTGCATGTTCCAGACCTTTCCAGGCATTGGCAATGTCCTGTCACACAGTTTGCATCAAATCTCAGCCATACACACAGTTTTACATGAGTCTCAAAATGATAACTAACTGGTTAACAAATGTACGTCTTTGTGGTCTCTGCAGCTTAATTTCCACTGAGCAGCTTTAATCACAAATAGCCCAGCCCACAACATAAAAACTGTCCTCTTTACTGCCTATCATAACACTGTCCTCTTTACTGCCTATCATAACACTGTCCTCTTTACTGCCTATCATAACACTGTCCTCTTTACTGCCTATCATAACACTGTCCTCTTTACTGCCTATCATAACACTGTCCTCTTTACTGCTATCATAACACTGTCCTCTTTACTGCCTATCATAACACTGTCCTCTTTACTGCCTATCATAACACTGTCCTCTTTACTGCCTATCATAATACTGTCCTCTTTACTGCCTATCATAACACTCTGTCCTCTTTACTGCCTATCATAACACACTGTCCTCTTTACTGCCTATCATAACACACTGTCCTCTTTACTGCCTATCATAACACTGTCCTCTTTACTGCCTATCATAACACTGTCCTCTTTACTGCCTATCATAACACTGTCCTCTTTACTGCCTATCATAACACTCTGTCCTCTTTACTGCCTATCATAACACACTGTCCTCTTTACTGCCTATCATAACACTGTCCTCTTTACTGCCTATCATAACACTGTCCTCTTTACTGCCTATCATAACACTGTCCTCTTTACTGCCTATCATAACACTGTCCTCTTTACTGCCTATCATAACACTGTCCTCTTTA
Source organism: Monoplex corrugatus (assembly GCA_030674185.1). Lineage (NCBI taxonomy): Eukaryota > Metazoa > Mollusca > Gastropoda > Littorinimorpha > Ranellidae > Monoplex > Monoplex corrugatus. Next base: position 15,931,605 of record JAPXFY010000012.1, read on the forward strand.
CTGCCTATCATAACACTGTCCTCTTTACTGCCTATCATAACACTCTGTCCTCTTTACTGCCTATCATAACACTCTGTCCTCTTTACTGCCTATCATAACACTGTCCTCTTTACTGCCTATCATAACACACTGTCCTCTTTACTGCCTATCATAACACTCTGTCCTCTTTACTGCCTATCATAACACTCTGTCCTCTTTACTGCATATCATAACACTGTCCTCTTTACTGCCTATCATAACACTCTGTCCTCTTTACTGCCTATCATAACACTCCGTCCTCTTTACTGCCTATCATAACGCTCTGTCCTCTTTACTGCCTATCATAACACTGTCCTCTTTACTGCCTATCATAACACTCTGTCCTCTTTACTGCCTATCATAACACTCTGTCCTCTTTACTGCCTATCATAACACTTTGTCCTCTTTACTGCCTATCATAACACTCTGTCCTCTTTACTGCCTATCATAACACTCTGTCCTCTTTACTGCCTATCATAACACTCTGTCCTCTTTACTGACTATCATAACACTCTAACCATTCTGGTGGTGGCAGCTCGGCGTTTTTTAAGTCATGTTCCCCCACCCAACCACCTCCATTTCAACATCTCAGCAATAGACTTGTGCGCAGGCTCAAGGAGTCTGCCAGATAACGGATGGCAGACTGGATGAAGTGCAACTGGAATTGTCCCAAATCCCTTTTGAATAAACTCTATTCTCAAAGAGAACTTCTCTCTGACCATGAGCAATTTGAATATGAACAGAATACATTTTCAGATGTGTTAAAATTATATAACTAAATAATTATATAATTTCATGAAATTTTTAGAAACACTTTTTTTAAATGATTCAACCATAGCATTTCGACTTCTGGTAGCATGTTTCCACATATTTTACAATATCTGGCTGATGTAAACATTCAGTATACAAATCCTAATTTTTACCACAAAAACTGAGTCCTTTTTAAGCATTACGATATGCCGTATTGTATCTGTATTTCTTTGTGCCTTTTCCATTTATTTTTATGTCAACTCCTTTGTTGCCATCAGATCTTTAACATGCGTCGTGTGCGTACTGTACATGGAATCTCGGCTAGATCACCCCTTCAGATCTACTAGAGGGAGTAAGAAAGATCCCTGCCCAATCCATGAAATGAAACTGAGTTTCTTGCATCCTGGACTGTCGCTTTCACCACTGAGCCATATTTAACTATTTTCATCTTGTCACATATTTTCCACATGAAATTTAGACTACCATTATGAACTTGAGTGTATTACCACAATGCTGAGCCACCTTTCTTTCTTTCTTTCCTCCAAGATGCTTTTGTTTCCCTATTAATTAAATCATCATACGGTAAAACTTTACAACAAAACAAATGTAGACATAAGTGTGCGAGCACACACCACACACACACCACACACAGTGTGCACGCATGCACACACATAAACACATACACACATATGCATGAATGCATACACACATATGCATGAATGCATACTTACACACATATGCATGAATGCATATAAACACACGCACACATACATGCATGCACACGTGTACATACATGCGCAAACATACATATAACACACACATGCATGTATGCTGCAAGAACACACACACACACACACACACACACACCCCACACAACACACACAACACACACACACACACACACACACACACATGCAACAAAGAAGACATCCAAGGTCCAACGTACCGAAACCATTTTGCCCTCCGTGGGAAGGTACGCAGGCCTGTTGGAGAGACGAAGGCGTGTCTGTAGCGTGTTGAAAGAGTTCTCTAACCTGGCCTTGTCCTCCAGCTTTGGGGGCTTCTGAGTTCGGCGGTAGTCACGAAACTCGTCCAGCTTCCCACGTGTGCCAGGCAGTGTGTTGTCTGTGGTTCGGTTCTCCAGCCAGGGCTGAGTCCGGCGGATCCACTCCAGCAACTTAAAATACACAAATGGTGCTGTATGATTATATATTCTGTGTGTTTGAATCAATTCAATCGCGTCAATGAAGTACACAAATTACTGTAGAATAAAACAAGTTCAGAATACTAAAGCTTTTGCTTTGTAACCACTGCTAATAATGCAGGAAGCTGGTGGACAGGGTGAGGGGGTCAAACGGTTAAATTAAAGACGAAAGCAAATAATGTCTGACTAACAAGAAGAAACTGATTACAGAAGAATTGAAGCAGCAGAGATGTGGTTTTATTGGAGACAACTACATGTCAAATGGACAAGACGGAGAAGCTAGTGGGGTGTCCTGGAAAAACTTGATGCACCAGAACACTACTAGCAGACATCAACAAGAGAAGATTAGGGTACACTGGCCATGTGTCACCCAGCAAGAGCACGGACCTCATGGCGACCATCTTTCAAGGAGGGACAGAGGCAAAAGGGAAGAAAAGCAGACCTCCAATCTCGTGCATCGGGAGCACGACCAGCATGGGTGGTCTAGCTGTTCAAGAGGTTATCCATGAGAGTTGAGACAGAGCGGCCTGGAGGGAGATCGTTGTGTCCGGATGTGCAGCGGCCAACACCGAACCGGTGATGCGAACAGGTGAGACTGTGCTCTAGCTTATTTGTTTAACATGTTCTATACCTGTAGTTCTTTAACACACTATTTACATGCGAGTTATTGTGTACTAGCATGACAGAAATCTGAACAATATTTACGTATGCATGTATATCTGTATGTGTTTATGTTCGTCTTGAAAAATAATAACAAGAAGGACAAGAAGAACCACCAGGTCAGAAAGTGTACTCACATCGCTGGCAAGACGTTCATACTCTTCCATGAGTCTCTCGTTCTCCTGGTTCACCTTCAGCACCTTACAGATGCGGTTGGAAGCTGTCTCAGCCTGCTGGGCGCCAGAGAAGGCGTGGTAGTAGGACGATACGTAGGCCATAACTGACCGCTCGTCAGGCTTGGCAGAGTTCACCATATCTGGAAGTCAAATACGGACAGTAAAAATCTGATTATGTCCAAGAGGGATCTCTGAGCTCAAACAGCTCCATATGCACTCCTTAAAAGCCTGCCAGTGATAATCTGCCAGATTCTTTTACCCTATGAAAAACCGTATCCACTGGAAATAAAGCAAAGCATTATCATGAAGTGGCAAAGCATAATGGTCCGGACACAGCCCCCAAAGTGATCCAAGTTTGTCTTTTTTCCAAGCTGTCACCACAACTATCCATGTAATCATCAGATATGATTTCCTGAAGCCAACAACCAAGCTGCTAGTCAAAGTTAACAAGAAACATTGACCTAGTTTAAACAACCTCAGCTGTCCAGGGATTAAACATGTAACAAGTCATGACATTGACCAACATCTTGACAGCAGTTCTTTCAATTCCTTACTCTATCCTCCAACTCCTCAACCCCCGAACCTCTTGAGGGCTGTAACTCACAAAACATACTCAAATATATCAGTGGGCCTTTCTGAGCATACCCCTTTTTGTTACTGTACTTTTATAACCTGCCTTTAAGGCCGTCATACTATGTTTTCAGAAATGTGCATGCTGTTTCCAAGTTTCCATCAGCCACCAAACAATGGCATGTTGACAGGGTCTTCACTGTGCATATTTGATGTTCTGCATGCATATATGCATGACTGCACAAATGTTGACCTGGCAGACTGGAAAAATTTCCATCCTTTTCCAACCAAGCAGTACCACAGCAGGTTTGAACCCAAACCTTCCAACTGGAAGAAGTGTGTCCAAACCACTTGACTACTTTTTTTATAACCGAGGTGGTGAAATGGTTAAGACAAGCACTGAATATTGAAGTGTTTACCTACCCTCAGGATCCAACATTCTTGGGATGTCCAGATGTTTCTCAGCAATGTCAAATGCTGTGTTCAGGTTCTCCAGGGGGTTGTCCTTATGGAACACATCAAATAACAACATCAACATCAAAGATGATGATCTTTTTTCACTACTGTAACAATGTATATAACTTGTGTATGTATTAAGATAATAGTGATGTACATCACGGGCGATGTGGGGAAAAGTTTACATATTTGTCAAACAGGATACAGTTGTATATGGTATACATTTCAAAGGAATAGTTTTCATATGCGGGATATACAAGTTTAACATTAATGCCACTCCAATCATTCAGAATTTACATAACCCTTCCTTGTTAAGAGCAAACAAATACACATGAACAATTACATTTTCTGTTATATGTATTTTAGGTTAATACTACAAGTGGCTATTTCCTGTTAATAGTAACCAAATAACAAAGTATATAGTCACAACAATGATTACTTTTCATTATATTGTATATGTTGTATTTGTACAACTGACTTGTTCTCACAAAATCATCTGCAAGTTGCAGTTTGCACATCTTTAGCTTCATATGCCAGGAAAAAGTGCAGACTCTACAGCTTATAATGATACCAGTTTTAATTCTCCAGTGTGAAAACTGTTAGAGATGTGGCATTTTAAAGCATATAAATGCAGGCTTAGCCATTTTGAAAAAAACAAGTTTTAAAGATTTTGATCACACAACTAATTGAAGTCCTCACCGACATGTCTAATTGTCACTGAAATTTACTGAAGCTTTTCAATTAGATAAAATACAAAATAACTTGCAATTATCACGCCATCAATCAAATTTGAGTAATTTGTTGCTTTATTTTTTATCTATCCAGATAATACAAAAGCAGAAATCGAAAAGAGCAAAGTCAGCACTGAAATTCGTTTTGTAGCATTCAAATTTATTCTTTTCAATATCTGTGTATGGGAAAACATAAAACAGATATTAGCACACTTCAAACTGCAAAAATCGCCAATGTTCACCATCTGACCCCATATCAGCTTTTCAGGCCTCTGACATGACTCAGCCTGTAGGACTTACAGGTGATTTTGGGAGAATTCTGTGAGAACACGACAGAATTGTGATTGTGAAAGAGTGTATCCCACTGCATATTTCATTCCACAGTATAAACCAATTAGTCCAGACAGTTCAGTATATATGTTTTACAACTGATAATGTAACGTAAAATGTTCATGCACAAATTACACGAGTAAGGTGAAGTAAAGGAATCATGTGTTGTATATAAATCTTTCAACTTTTGCCTTCATGAACTTTACACTGGTGAAAACCTTGCTGAAACTACACAGAATAGGTATTCAAATGACAAATGAAAATACATCGTATATTTTAATTTTCTTTCTCCACCCCCTCCCCCTTCTAACTTTTTCTGCCTCCACAAATAATTTTACATGCATATATGCACACACACAAACATATGCATGCCAACATAACAACTGCCTGTGTGCATGTATGTCCTCTCTCTCACACACACACACACACACACACACACACACACACACACACACACACACACACACACACACACACACACACACACACATCCGTCTAATATCACTTACAGTGAAAAGACGTTAAATCAAAGAACGAACGAACAAAGAACGAACGAACACACACACACACACACACACACACACACACACACACACACACACTTGACAGCACTGTACAATGAAAAGATCTGGGGCAGCACACAACACGTGCAAACAAAGGTGCAATTATACGACAGTATTTTGTGCCAAAACACAGAATGCACTATCGCTATCAGGCTTCTATGTGTCATGCACTAAGAGTGTCTCTTAGAACAAATTATCTCTAACACACACATACACAGATACTGTGCCTTATGGCAAATCATCTATACCCCCAACCTGCCCTTACCATTACTCCATGTCCCCCAAAATCACAATACCTTAACAGCTGTACATAAGACTTTACCAGATAACCATTTGACTCCCGCACCCTGTCCACCAGCAACCTGCATTGTCAATGATGTTCACAAAACAAAAACTTAACCCTTTGACCACCTCACCCTACCCACCAGCTTCCTGCCAGAAGCTGGTGGATAGGATGAGGGAATCAAAGGGCTATGTTTTTGCAGATGGTGGCTAGGGTGTGGGAGTCAAAGGGTTAAGAAAACTCTGCAGCAATTCCATATTGTAAATTAATGAATGAACCAAGGTTTTCATCCCAACTTAATCAAACTGATCAAAACAAAGGTCAGGGATATGATCTTTCTCTTCTGACATAACAAATTTCCACAACAGTCAAAAGTGACTGACAACCAACAGCAAAACACAAGTGTCTTCTCTTGTGAAGAGTTCTGATCAAAGGTGATAAATCACAGTACAGTCCTTCCTCCCATTTTCAGTTTCTTAGGTAAACCTAACTAGGGTCAGGCAAATGTGGAGTGTATGGCTTAGTGGTAAAAACACATATCAAGGATACCAGAAACCCAGGTCCGAATCACGAATCTTTCTTCCCCCCCCCTCCCCACTGAATTTCAGATGGTGGTCTGGAATCAGTCTTACGGGTGAAACAATAAACTAAAGTCCCATGTGCAGCATGTGTTTGGCTGTTGTCAAAATTCCTACAGCAAAAAACAGAAAGTTCTGTAGATAAACCCATTTTCACAGGTTAACAGAAATACACATATACAGAAAGGAGAAACTGGTGGTGCTACATTGCAGCAACACATTCCCCCTTGGGAGAACATCCTGACTTGCACATTGTAATTTCAATGTGATAAAAAAAAAATTCATTAAAGAGAGGGAGGGAGGGGAGGGAGGGAGGGGAGAGGGAGGGGGGGAGGGAGAGAAAGAGAAATATAATTACTTATAATCTGGGTGAAGCAAGGTGAGGTGGGGATATGACACTGAGGCTTTCTACTGAAGGACATTTGAGCCTAAGCTTCCCAATGAAAAGTATCATGTGTGGCGTTTCATTGGTAATAACAGATAATATTCCTCTGGTATCCCACATTCACTTTAGATCTAACACTTAATAGCAGTATAGAATTTCAGTCCCATCCCATATAAACAGTAAGCACCAATAACCACATACAAATACAAAGACTGTTCTACATACAGATATACAACATAAAACTTACTGCCTATAAAGCATGGATGCATGCTGAATAAATGTCTCTCCCCCCCCCTCCCCCCCATCCCAATCAATAGTAAAGTTCAATCGCACCACATCATTCATCACACCTCAGACTGGACGTTCTCACAGACATTTCAATGGATGACCCTTCCAAGCAAGATCATGCAGGCATGACTACATCATGTACACATGCAAGAACAAGCACTGATCATGCTTTCAATGGTTGCTAAAACATAACCTGCTTCAGAGGGTACTTCTGAAAAAGACTTCATGTCAAACAAATGGACAAAGTAAAGACAGTGGTAGGTTTTCCAAAGGACGTGGATAGTCATTCATCTACAGTTATTGTATCTCATCCCTTTGTCTTTCTCAACCACCATAACTATCACATCCCTCTCAATACCTGATCTGCTGTATGTCATCAAGACAATTCTTAAGTTGATCAGCAGTTTCACTGAATTTGTTAGTTAAAAGGACTTCAGCGCCAAATAAAATGAAAAAAATACCAAAAGGAAGAGAGAGAGATGGCACAAATGGCAAGGATTAGTCAAGACTGAGTTTTAACATTAAAACTGATTTAAAACACATTCAATGTTCAGTGATTCCCACCTTCCAAATGCATTAATTTCTTTCAAGTTCCAGCACATAAATACCAGATTGTTTCATTTCTATTTTCATCTCTTCTGTGAAAAGTAAGAAACAGCCAATACCAAAAAAAATCTACCAAAACACAAAATCTGTTAATAATAAAATGACATTCCCATCCATTCCCTTCCCACTCTCCCATCTATACCACACCTTTTCCATTTTTTGTCTTTAATTATTATGTTTCTTTCCTCTTTTTTTTTTTGTTTGTCCCACTCTACATTTGAATATTTTGCCCTCAGTACCCTCACCTTTGAGAGATTGTGGTAGTCAATAAGTTCAGGCCGATGTCTATGAATAAGGGCACAGAAGGCCAGACCATCCTTAAAACTGGAAAAACAACACACACACTGGTCAACAACAACATGCACAACACAGCAAGTCATATCAGGCACACTGCAACACGGAAAGAACAGGTCCCTGTCACATTTTTACCTCTCACGTCTTCCCTACCTATCAGCTTCTTCCATCCTCTCACACTATCACCCAGCTTCCTGCAGGAAGCTGGTGAACAGGGTGAGGAGGGGAAGACGCTGGTGGATAGAGTGAGGCAATGAAATAAAGATTGGTGACCGCAACTGAATCAAGTTGTAGACTTTCTGGATCCAGGCTACAGTCCACCAAAGATGGAATCAGGAGTTAATATCAATCAGGACAGAGCAAAACATCGCATGGCAGATCAATCACAGAAACAGATTCCCCTGATCACCATCAGTGAACAGCATCACATCAGGATGCAGAGTGTCTGGGTCCAGGCAGAGGAGTCATTGTTACAGAAACATAGTTACATGAAGAAAGGACAAAACACATATAACCCACATGACGGTTTCTTGAGAAGATAGTTTGCACACAGAAATGCGACATCTGAGAAATAGTTTGCACACAGAAATGCGACATCTGAGCAACAAGGTCTGTATATGTATGTGAAAGATTTCCTGATCTGTAACAATGTCAGTTACCTCATTTCTGACGCAGGATAGCTGGTTCTTTCAATGCGGACTCCATATCTCTTATCTCCTGTTAAATGCCAGCTCTGAACATTAAAACTGGCCTGTTCACTGTCCATATTCATGTTTTCATCATTCTGGGGATATCAGTTTAGGGGTTCATGTTTTCATCATTCTGGGGATATCAGCTTAGGGGTTAAAAGTCTCCCCCACCCTCCCTTTCAAGACCTTGCCAGAGCATAGGGTTTTGTGCAGGCTCATGAAGTCTACCAAATAACAGCAGGCAGATACAGGCGGAGCACATATGGAACAGTCCAAGTGTGATGAATCCCTCTTGAACAAACTCCAAACTCACCTTGTTGTTGCTGCTGTCATTGTTGTTGGTTGTTGTTTTTTGTTGTTGTTTTTTTTTAATGATGCACACTGTTGAGATCATATGTCCTTGCTTATTTTCTGCCTCAATAACACTTTACAAAAGAAGACAGATGAAAATTGTGTATGTCCTCAGAATATCCCTCACACCCAATGTAACAAATACATTCTTCTCTGTTGCATTCTTGAAAATGATTTACTTCAGTGTTTAACAGATTGTACCTTGATATTATTATTTCTGTGTGTATAGCTGTTGTTTTATTATAAATCCAGCAGTCACTATATGAGCTGTTTCAGAATGACTGTTTTGTTCTCTGTTTTTGTGGGAATCTTTGTACCCTATAACGGGATGCATGAAACGAAAAACAGGTTAAAATCACACTAAGCACAGAACATTCTGTAAAACATGAGACACACAGCCTGTCAGGGAAAGAAAGAAAAAGAAAAGACAATTCAAAGACCAGATCTGACAACAGACAGACAGCGAACACAGACTGCTTTGCAGCCCAAGATTCCATGAGATGAACAGTCTCTGTCAGCATGCTGCCTGGTTCACTCAAGGTTCTACTCCTGTACTAAAAGGTACGGTGCAATGAACAATAGATAACACACCGCTAAACCACTGCTGCTGACTGCACATCTACAGTCTTGAGAGACTGATGGATGCCTACTACTACACCACTAATCCAGGCAACATCCTGAGAAGACTGGAGTCACAGTCGAGAGAATGTATGTGTTTCTATCTTGAACTATGAGCCACCACACAGAATAATCTCTTGAATTCTTGCTGGAGTTTTAAACTCATGGACTATAATTCATCATGCAGCATTCTGTTTCACAAATGAAGTATTTTGTAAAATATACAACTTACAAACAGAACCAAACTGTGAACTAGGCAAAAAGAATGTTTTAACAAAATGTCCAACGACTTTCTCAGGGAAATTAAATAAAAAATTTTCCAAACCCTTCACTTAACAGAAAACTACAGGCAATAGAGCTCTGAAGGCAGTAGTTCTCTATTTTCAGATGACTATTGTCATGTGGGTCAATGCCAGCATTTTTTTTACTTTCTAAAGAAAACTTGGAATCATACTGATAAGCATGTTCTTGGTCAACAAGACGTGCATATCTCAGAAATCTATAAAAAAAATCAGCTGATCTATTACTCTGTGAGAACAGTTCACTACTTATGACCTACATATATACACAAAGTGGTGACTCTCAGTTCAAGACACACAACAAAGAAACATGCAAGAAAGCATCATCTTAGAACATTTTTCTCTTCATTCAGGCAAGACAGCAGGCTGAATCAGTCCTGCACAATGCAGGCAAAACAAGCAGGCAAGAGAAGCAGCAAGGCCTGATGGGACACATGGGTCTATTTTTACCCGTGACAACTTGTAATAGTCTATGAGCTCTGGGCGGTGTCTGTGAATGAGGGCGCAAAACGCTAAACCGTCTTTCCAGCTGAAACAAGTAGCATCAGGTTAACAATGCATTTGATCTGTCACCCTTTTGAAATGGCAAAACTATAATTATGATCTTCACAACAACCAAAAAATTCACTAGATTAACATTTAGAATGGCACAAAATCAACATCTTTAAAAATTGCTCCGAGATAATCAATCACATTCTAAAATGAAAAAAAAAAAAAAACCCAACAACAAAACAATATCCCCATTATGTCACCACATTATCTCTCAAAAAGAGTTAGATACATTTCCTTTCAAACTGGCAGAAAGGTGACCAAATCTACCTTTCAAAACACTCACATGCTAACCCTCTCACTTTTCAAATGTAGGAAAATTGATAACATCATTTGATGGCTGACAGAAAATTTTAAATCATCGTTTGATGGCTGACAGAAATCTTTACCTTTTTACCATGAATCTAGCATCTAAGTCTAAACAGCCATAATCAAGAAATGTGTTGCAGTCTTTGACTCAGTTCATTCACACATTCCACAGACTTTGTTCTCAAACAATAATGAGTATTAATGCAATGGTGAACTTTGTCACACTATCTGGCCCAAAATATTTTGCTGTAATTCACCACAGGATCTGACCACACACAACCCTTGGCTGTCATTTCTCTTTCATGGTTACAAGGCACAAAATCAGAAAATCAGACCATTGTTTTTTCTTCATTGTATATGCGTTACCTAAGATGAAAGTTCTGGACATTGACGTTTTTGTATGGGGCTGTTTTCCTCTGGCACCACAACAACAACCCTTCCTTGGCTGTCATTTCTGCACACAAACAGCATGTACACTTAAATTATCATACACTGTACTGTTGTACTGCATGCATTCAATACATTATTCACTCAGATTGCATACTTTTTTTTTTTTTTTGGAGGGGAAAGGACGAAGGATGGAATATGACACATCTGCATATGCACACAATCTCTCCCATTCCCTCCTCTCTCACACATATTTGTATGCACACACAAACATTTTATACTTGATGCTGAAATATACAATCCTGACTCTTCTTGCTATTACACAATCTCTCCCATTCCCTCCTCTCTCACACATATTTGTATGCACACACAAACATTTTATACTTGATGCTGAAATATACAATCCTGACTCTTCTTGCTATCACACAATCTCTCCCATTCCCTCCTCTCTCACACATATTTGTATGCACACACAAACATTTTATACTTGATGCTGAAATATACAATCCTGACTCTTCTTGCTATCACACAATCTCTCCCATTCCCTCCTCTCTCACACATATTTGTATGCACACACAAACATTTTATACTTGATGCTGAAATATACAATCCTGACTCTTCTTGCTACTATTTCTTGTGCAGAAAGTTTTCCTTTGGCAGTTATTTCTGTATGAGCGCATGCACAACGCAGAGACACATAAAACTGATAAAAATGAATGCACACGCACACAAACACACACATATATGCATGATCATGTGCGCACGCACGCACACACACACACACACACACACACACACACACACACACACACACACACACACACACACACACACACACACACACACACACACACACACACACACACACACTCCCTCTCTCTCTCACCAACATTATCTAGTCAAGCGCATACAACCATAAAGACATGTGAACATTAACGGCAATAAATACCGTCTCTCACATTATAACTCACACACATGAGTGAACACCAATGATATCACGACTGAGTCACTTGTACAGCTGTACCCCCATTTTACCGCTTCAGAAATGTCATGAAAAATTAGCCGTTAAAATGAGTGACATAAATGTGGTCAGTCTTTTTCAAAATGTGTCTACGTTGTCAATCTTTTTTAAAATGTGTGTCTATGTTGTTTGTTGTTTTTTAATGCATGTCTATGTTGTCTTTTTAAAAATGTGTCTCAATGTCGTCTTTTTTAAAATGTGTCTATTTTATCAGTCTTTTTAAAAATGTGTGTCTATATTGTCGGTCTTGTTAAAAATGTGTATGTTGTCAGTCTTTTTAAAAATGTGTGTCTATGTTGTTAGTTTTCTTTTAAATGTGTGTCTATATGTTGTCCAGTCTTTTTAAAAATGTGTGTCCATGTTGTCAATCTTTTTCAAATGTGCGTCTATGATGTCAATCTTTTTCAAATGTGTGTCTGTGTTGTCAATCTTTTTAAAAATGTGTGTTTATGTTGTCAATCTTTTAAAAATGTGTGTCTGTGTTGACAGTCTTTTCAAAAGCCTGTGTCTGTTTATGTTGTCAATCCCTTCAAAAACTTGTGTCTGCACTATCAGTCTTTCAGTACATTCACACATGCATACAGCACAATTTACGGTACAGACTAGAAAAGAAAATACGGATTGCTTTATATGCTTTTTAAGATAAATAATGACAACAGTAAAAAAAAAAATTTTTTTTAAATGAATAAAGAAAGATATATGCATCATATGTATGCACAAATGATAAAGCAAATAAAACACACATAAATCTATTCAAAACCGCAAAAATACTAACACATGTTACAAAATCATAAACAGAAGTTGAAAAACTGACAGATACATAAGCTTGTTTGGTTATCAACCCTTTGACTCCCACACCCTGTCTACCAACCGTAAAAACTTAGCCGCTTGACTCCCTCACCCTATCCACCAGGTGGATAGGGTGAAGGTATCAAAGAGTTGTTTTTGCTTTGCTAGCATGGTTGACAATGCAGGATGTTGGTAGACAAGGTGTGGGAGTCAAAGGGTTAACTGCAGTTTTTCCAGATTACACAGTGTGGGCAATATTTATTAAATATAGAAAATTGTACGAGTATGCACAACTGATGAACATTTTTAGACCATCAATCCCAGTTAACCCTTTGACTCCTGCACCCTCTTCACCAGCAGCCTGTATTGTCCACCATGCTACCGAAGCAAAAACCTAACCCTCTGGCTCCCTCACCCTATCCACCAGCTTCCTGCAGGAAGCTGGTGGATAGGGTGAAGGAGTCAAAGGGTTAAGTTTTTTGAGTTGATGGATAAGGTGCGGGAGTTAAAGGGTTAAGAAATGAGAATTTGGAGTTTATTCAAGAGGAATTCATCGAACCAGGACAATTCCATATGCACTCAACCCAATCTAATTTGCCATCTTTTATCTGGCAGACTGTGCAAAATCCTACACACTGGCAAAATCTTGAAGTGGAGAGGGGGCAGGGGGTACTAAACTGATTGGAGCATTAAGATGGGAAACGAACTCATCAATTTTTATGTTATGGGTCGAGAATGAACTCAATATATTAAGATCTTGAGCCCTGCCTCTAAACCATCTCAGGTCTGAAAGGAAATCATAATGCAGAGACAAACAAGACCAGTATAAAAAGACACTACAGTTAAAATTCTGGAGGCAGTAAAACTTGAGAATTCATCTTCAAATTAACATAGGTTCCACTTCACTTTGTAAGGGGACTGTGCTGGTCAGGACATAAGACAAATTGGAATGTGGGGTTTACTCAGCAAGGACTGATGGCACTTCCATATTCTCACCACTAAAACATGCCAGCAACTCACTAAGATCTAAAAAGCAATATCAAGAGTAATACAGAGGGATGTTAATCAACTAATGTATTTACCTTCTACTGTGATGTCTTGGATGGCAAACCTCAGGATAATGGTCCATATCATACCTAGCGTCATCTTCACATTGCCATCAACAATTTCTGAAACAAAGAAACAAACTAGATGTAATTTGGCCATTTACTTATTTTCTTCTTCTTTCCTTTTATCCGTTTTCCCTTCCATTATCTGTCTGCTTGCACCATCTTGGGTATCGTGGGGACAGAAAGCTGATAGTCGGCAGCCAGCTGCAAGGCTTGAAATGGATAAAATGAGACTAATGTCAAGATCTCTTTGGTACCATTGATCCATGTCTTCCTTGGTCAGCCTCTCCCTTTCAATCAAGATCTGTATCTTTTTGTAGTATGCTTGTTGAGCCAGCTGGTGGGAGTTGCATTCAGACGATCAAAGCACTAAATTCCCTGTTGAAGAATATGATGGTGGACTGATGTTATTCCCACCATTTCTCCGACCTTGGTGTCTCTGATCATGTTGCATATTTTTGTTGACAGCCATAAACAAACAACACATCTCAAAAGTTGTGATTTGGCACTCCAGGGGCTTGGTCAGGATCCAGGTCTGGCACCGGTATGTTAGGGTGGGTATGAACATGGAACAGATAAGCTTGGCATTTGTTTCAAGAGGAACGTTGAGGTGTTCAGGCTTTCTTTATTGTCAGAGCTGTAAAAGCATTCAGAAACTTGAAAGACATGGTGGACAAGAGGATAGACATCACATTTCCAATCAAAAGTTCCTGTTTTGATCTGTCTGCACACTTCCAACCGATGGGTAAAGGGCGGGAGATTTTTTTTTTACCTCCCAGGTCAACATGTGCAGATCTGCATGAGCCTAAACCCCCTCTGTGTGCATACACATGCAGAATATCAAGACATACATGCCACAAATCCTGTAAGTGCATGGCTGGCTTATGGAAACACGAAAATACCCAGAATGCAGACTGTGCAGCAACATACCACCTGCACAACGTGGGCAAATCAGCATGCATACATATATGCATCTGAGAACAATCCGAAATACACAACACACACACACACACACAACACACACACACACACACACACACACACACACAAACAGAGAGAGAGAGAGAGAGAGAGAGAGAGAGAGAGAGAGAGAGAGAGAGAGAGAGAGAGAGAGAGAGAGAGAGAGAGAGAGAGAGAGAGAGAGAGAGCACAAAAGTTAATTTCCATCTTCACTAATGTTCAACTTCTCCTGGATGTAACACCATAATTCTATGGACGGAACATTAACTTTTTCACTCCTTCACTCTGTTGACCAGCTTCCTGCATGAAGGATAGTATAGGGGTTGAAAGGGTTAAACAAAAATATTATCAATCACAGACCATCACAAAATTTGTATGATAAGAATAAATCATGAGCTAAACTGATAATTCCACATGAGGCATGAACTAGACTGATAATTCCATACTAGACATGAGCAAGACTGGTAATTCCACAGAGTGAGAGACATGAGCAAGACTGATGGTTCAAAAAGAATGGTAGTGTAGCATAGCTAAGCTGAGGGGTTCTAGTGTTCTGCTTGGATAAATAGTTGTTTTAATTATCAGAGGCCTGTGTACAGGGCACAGCCTGGCTGGAAGGGCAGTAGTGAAAGGGTTAACTCACAAACACACACACACTCACAAACACACACACATACCAGCAGTATACTTTCATTGTTTCAAGCTGTACACTGCTTTGAGATTTTTGGTGACATATCTGTACTGTTTTCAATAATCTGATGACTGATGTTGACAATAAAAGTATAACACTGATGAAGTAATGATGACAATGATGTACAGAGCTACCTATACTACAGATACTTTTTACACAGTGACATGAATAAGAAAAATCAATATGGGCGGCTGATGACAGATGACAAGAAGCAGCATGCTCAGCTGCTGTGCTCCATTTTGACTGAGACATGGCTAATAGTTGTACGGTAGCACACGCCTACAGTCCACTGTAACATCATTGCATTATTCTATTGTTTCCAGACATGGAGTTTGGTCTTTGTTCTAGAGGGATTTATTGTCTTGAGATAATCATATATATGCTAGTTTGCGGTTTTTTTTATGAAGGATTCATTGCTCTGAGACAATTCCATTTGCACTTCACCCAAATATGCCTGCATATGTGTGAGACTCCTCTAAGCTTACCCAAAACGCCATACCATACTTAAGTCTTGAAATGTGGAGGTGGTGGTTTCAGAAGGGTGGTGGGGCAAAGGGGGTAAGACACCTATGAAACACTAAACTGACACCACCAAAATGACTGAAGCATTACAAAGGGCAGCAAACAATAAACTTTTTACATGGTAGTCTGGGTTTAAGCCTGACGTATCAGATCAGAGTCCACAGTTCTATCAACACAAAATACTGACAAATGCTGTACTGATCAATCATCATGAGCAATATACTCAAATTTGCACCACAGTGTCTGCCAATCCACAGCATTAAGACACCACGTTCTCCAGTCATTCTGGTTTCTAATAATATTAGTTTCAAAATTGTATTCATAGCATTTTACACCTCTATCTCAGCTAACATTACATGATAAAACTGTCTAAAGACATTGTGCCATTTCTCCTTCAGGGAGAATATATTACATATATATACATGATATATATAATCAAGCCGTTGTAAGCTGGTGAACACCAACAAAGTGATAAACCATCTCAATGAAATCAGGTGCTGTTCAGCTTTGCTTTCTCTGTATTTATTCACAAAATATTTTCTAACTTCACCTCTGCCAGGAAGTCTGATGACAATAAAAACTTCAACCCTTTGGTCAACAGTCACTGATGTTTCCAGCCATCTGATTTATTTTTCTTTCAGGTGTTTTGTCAAGGGCCGATGCACTATGACATCCTTGATTATTCATGTGTAAGTATGGGCATGCATGTGCGTGTACGCGCGCACACACACACACATAGCATACAACATATACACACACTTCACACACACATATACATACGCATACAACACACACACCACATACTTGACACACACATATACATACGCATACAACACAACACACACACACACACACACACACACACACACACACACACACACACACACACACACACACACACACTGATCATGTCTTGCTAAGTGTGCAGAGACTTTCCAAATCCCAAGATTACTTTCTGCATAAACAGTCATGCCCACAGATAACTTGCTAATGATATGCAACAGCAGCTGATTATGTTAATGAGCACAGCTAATCTAGCACAAGTATACAGTGTATACCTGATGTCTGAAATGCTTAACACACAATGTAAACATGCGAAATACCATCACTCCCCCTTGTCCGTGTTGTATGACGGTCATGCTTAAAATCAGATTACCACAGTATATCAGATTACCACAGTGTGTGTGTGTGTGTGTGTGTGTGTGTGTGTGTGTGTGTGTGTGTGTGTGTGTGTGTGTGTGTGTGTGTGTGTGTTGTGTGTGTGTCTGTGTGTGTGTCTGTGTGTGTGTCTGTGTGTGTGTCTGTGTGGTGTGTGTGCTTATCCCGTGTGTGTGTTGTGTGTGTATCTGTGTGTGTGTGTGTGTGCTTATCTCTGTGTGTGTGTGTGTGCTTATCTGTGTGTGTGTGTGTGTGTGTGCTGTGTGTGTATCTGTGTGGTGTGTGTGCTTATCTCTGTGGTGTGTGTCTGTGTGAGTGTGTGTGTGTGCGTGTAAGAAGTAATTACTTGTAGAATTAGGAGTGCGGCAACCCACAGCCTACATGATCCAATGTCAACAATGAAGCAGTGATAACATCAGTTCTATTTCTTACACAATAGTTTAGTCTGACTTGTATTCTAATTAACATATACTGTTATGAATAACTTATGCTTGTCAGTATGTCACTCTGTGCGTGTGTGGTGTGTGTGTGTGTGTGTGTGTGTGTGTGTGTGTGTGTGTGTGTGTGTGTTTTGAGAGAGAGAGAGAGAGAGAGAGAGAGAAACACAGACAGACAGATACTGAGATAGATCTTAGACAAGATAGATTGATTGACAGAGATAGACAGATCTTAGACAAGATAGATACATAGACAGAGAAAGAGAGAGAGAGAGAATGTGCATGTGCGTGCGTGTGTGTGTGTGTGTGCCTGCGTGCGTGCGTGCGTGTGTGTGTGTGTGTGTGTGTGTAAAAATACTTATTAACCATAGCAAACTTTTGCTAACAATGCCAACAATGGTTCAGTATATTCCTAACTGGTGTGTGTGTGTGCACACGTGCATGCGTGTTTGCAAGCGTGCAAGTGTGTGCATGTGTGTATGCACATGTACCCGTGGTGTGTGTTCGAATGCTGTATGTCTTGTTTGTGCTGTGTGTGATAGGAGACAGGGAGGTTGGGGGATGATACACTGTCTAAATCTAATTAGTCAGCCTGTGTGTGTCCATGACTAAGGCTGAGGGTGGTGTAGGGTGGTGGGGAGCGAGATCCAAGGGAAGGGTGATGGGGCAGGTGATGAAGCTACACCAGACACATACTTACAGGTCAATGAGCTTGCTGATGTTCACCCAGGGATACTATTGTTTTGTTAACAGCTACTTAGAAGTTAGATAAAACAGACACACAAGCTTACATCCTACCTTACCAATCTTGCCTTTCTCTCTGAATGGAGCTGACAGTGGACAGGGAGGTCCAGCCACACACGATCTCTTATCTTGAGTTTAATATAACTTGGTTTATTAAAAGTTGCTTGCTGCCTTTCTTAAGGTAACCCTTTGACTGAAATTGAAACTTTGACTCCTGCACCCTATCTACCAACTGCAAAAACTTACCCACTGATTCTCTCATCTTATCCACCAGTTTCCTGGTGGATAGGGTAAGGGAGTCAAAGGGTTAACTTTTTGCTTTGACAGCAAGGTTGGCAATGCAGGATGCTGGTGTGCGGGGTGTGGGAGTCAAAGGGTTAATGCTCAAATCATTCTGGAAGTTAAGTGTCAGCGTTTCATAGGTCCGATTCCTTTCCCCATTTCAAGACACTGCCAGCTCACAAGCTAAGACACATGCCAGATAAATGCTGACAGATATAGGTGGAGCACATATGGAACTGTACAAGTGCAATGGAGTCCTTGAACAACGAACTACTACACACACACACACACACACACACACGCATGCACGCACGCACGCACACATGCACACAAATAAAGTACCACACACACACACACACACACACACACACACACACACACACACACACACACACACACACACACACATCTAATCTTAGCTCCAGTCACATATGACCAATACTACATGACACATTCATACATTATACATACATGCTAATTGCTAGCCATTTTCTTCTCTGCATTACAGCAATGCGATACATTCCAATACTTTCCAAAAACAGTTTACGAAATATAATGCTTTTTACTGGAATCTTGTCAAGAGCACAGTTTACAAAATATTACTGCTTTTAATAAGGATCAACATCATCAACACAAATATATTCGATCAGCCTATAGCTAATTACTTATAGCTTGTTGAGACTCGGGGGTTATTCATTTAGTTCAGTCAACTTATCGTTTAACCCTTTGACTCCCACATCCTGTCTACCAGCATCCTGCCTTGTCAACCGTGCTAGCAAAAGAAAAAAAAACTTAACCCTTTGAGTTTGACTCCCTCAGCCTATCCACCAGCTTCCTGCAGTCAAAGGGTTAAGTTTCAGCAGTTGGTGGATAGGGTGTGGCAGTTAGAGGGTTAACAAGTTAGTCCTGACAGCTTACTTCACTTGTATTTATTTTATCCCCTCTCCTCTTTCAGCTGTGATTTCATGCCTTCTTTCTCAATATCTAATCAAGTATCTCCCTTCACCCTTTCTATTTGTTTAAGGGGTACTGTTTGTCTAAAATCATTTACATGATTGACATTTAACCGCCAACCACACACATATACACATGCCATATGCATGACCCCTCTCTCTCTCTCTCTCACGCATGCATGCACGCACACACACACCCACAACACAAAAATGACAATGTCAAACTGGAAACCAAGGCTGATATACAGCCAAACCGAAAACGTTGATGACAGGCTGAATGAAAGAGACTGATACTGAAACAAACAAATACAGCATAGTGTTGATAAACACACACACACACACACACACACACACACACACACACACACACACACACACACACACACACAGTCAGGGGGTAGGAGGTATATAATAAGCGTTCCCCAACAGATCTGCTGAGAGGGAAGATGAACCACTTGAGGCTAGTTTTGGGGTCAAGGCCACGATGAGTCCCAGACAGACAGTGACAAGTTGCAGGGGGAGGGGAAAGGGGTCACAGGGGGTTATCAAGTGAGATGGATGGAGAACCTTGGGCCATCCTGACTCTGCTGCTTGGGTCGAAGATAGTGACAAAAGGGGAGGGAGGAGGAGGTGAGTAGCCACAGAGAGATGGAGGGAGAAGGGCATGGAAGGAGAGAGATGGGGGTGGGGGCAAGGGGGAGAGAGATGGTGGGGGCAAGGGGGAGAGAGATGGCGGGGGACGTGGAGAGGCAGAAGTGGAGGGGGTAGGGAAATACAGAAATGGGGAGTTGGGGTCAAGAAAAGGTAGATCCAAAACAAGTGCGACTGCCTGCGCCCAAGCAAACAGGAACCAGAAGAACAAGTAAACCAAAGTGAACGCCTATTCAACACAACAAGACAAGACAAGCGCAAATTTTCGGCCAACCGGCCTTTGTCAAGCGCGAATGCACGGTCACAAACAGACCACAAACAACATCAAACAACGGATAATAAGAAGAGGACTAAAAACTTCCCTGCCGCATCGTCCAGTGGATAAAAAGGGACCAAATAAAATGCCCCTGTGTTCATGAGCAGTAGTGTGTAGAGATGGGGAGTGGGGGCAAGGAAAGAGAGAGATGGAGAGGAAGGGGGCAAGGAAAGACAGAGACGAGAGGGGAAGAGGCGTAGAGCGGGCAAGAAAAGAGATGGGGCGGGGGGCAGGGAAAGATAGGTACGAAAGAGGAAGGCAAAGAAAGGCAAGCTGGAGGGGGGCAAGGACTGATACAGAGTGGGGGAGGAGGAAAGCTGATAGAGACGAAGGGGGGAGGAGTAAAGAAAGACAGAAATAGAAAAGGGAGGAGGGCAAAGAAAGACAGAAATGGAGGAAGGGGGGGGGGGGGGAACAAATATGGTTAAACAGTGACAGGCAAGGAAAACTATAAGGGGGAGGGGGGGGGGGGCAAGGAAGGACAGAAATGGAGGGGGAGCAAGGAAAGAGGGATGGAGGGGCAAATGATGATGAGATGGAGGGAAGGGGGAAGAAGGCAGATGGAGGGGGAGCAAGGAAGGAGATGGGGGTAGGGGAGCAAGAGGAATGAGATGGACGGGGAGCAAGGAAGAAGAGATGGAGGGGGAGCCAGGAAGGAGTGAGATGGAAGGGGGCGGAAGTAAGGAAGGAGAGCTGGAGGGGGGGCCAAGGAAAGAGAGAGACGGAATAGAAGTGGAGAAAATGAATGGATGACGCCATGTGGAATGGAGGTTAAGGTGTCAACCACATGACCTTGGATCATACTGAAACTGCTGCTAGGTCGGAAGCAAATAGCACTTGACAAGTTGGGGGGGGGGGGGGGGGGTCGAGCTAGTAGTGACATCGAAAGGGCTGTGAGGAAAGAGGCAAGTATTATTAAGTGGGAGAGGGTGGGGGTGGGGAAAGTGTCAATCAGGATCATCATTAGACTGCAGCTGAGTAGCAAATTCTCTCCCCCCCCCCCTCAAGCAGGGGAGGGGGAAAGCTGGAAGGATGTGTGTTAACCCTTTGGCTCCCGCACTCTATCCACCAACTGCAAAAAATTAACCCTTTGATTCCCTCACCCAAGGAAGCTCATGGATAGGGTGAGGAAGTCAAATCGTTGAAGTATTTGCTTTGCTAGCATGGCTGACAATGCAAGATGCTAGTGGACAGGATGTGGGAGTCAACAGGTTACAAGACTAAGAGTCAACAGGTTATAAAGAAAGGAAGCGAGGATGTATACTTCTATTAATAGAATAGAACTTACAAGGGGGAATGAGGAAGGCTGTAGTACGTGTGAGTGTGTGGAGCGTTGGGGGTTGAGTAAGACTTGACGTTAAGCCTGGGTCCTGGGACAATCTTGAGCGTGTGACTGTGCACAGTGTGTGGTGAAGGAGAAGGGAATGACCTTGCACAATAGTGTGAAGAATTAGGGTCACTGTACTGAGACAAGCAGTAATCTAATTATCTGGCCTTGGTTTTCACCTCTTCAGACTGCCGGAATATATGTGCTTCGGTTTAGATGCAATCAAGCTAATTCGTATGTGGTACAAAGGGAAATCTGTTCTAGGACTTAGGCGCAAGTCAGGCAATTTCATACATGTTCACATCACCATTTTGGTTAATGATCAGGAAGACTGTCAAACTAATCACACAGTTTTACAATAAAAAGGGTCAGGAATCCTGATTTTTAGTTGATACCGTCAGAATCATCAGCACATTTACACTGATAGTGATAGTGAACAGATTAGATTTATGTTGCAGAGAGTGTTATTCAAATCTACAATTCTACTTATTTAGCATTAGAAAGCTCCACTGAGCAACAAACCTGAATCTGTCAACTAAATGGATTCTGAAATCATGTCCAAAGAAGTTGACAGTATCTTCTTGCCAACGAGAAAAGTTGTCAGTCTTAAGTTTATCACCTTCAACCACACAGCTATCATGATACCCCTATTACTACTATTACTAATTCAATTTGTACAGCGCAAAAAAAAAATTCAAATGAGAGAACACTCACTGCATTTTACAAAACTGAGAGAGAGGGTGGATGGGTGTGGGAGGAGGATTAATATCAAGACATAATGCAATGCAAACACAGCTGAATACATACAGTAAAACATCAATGCAGCATAAACATAGTTCATCAAAAATTACAATGTTTTTTACTTATCAGTGTGGGGTTTATGGACATGGAAATACATATATACACATATAAGCGTGTGCGTGTGCACCCACACCCACACCCACACTCACACACACTCTGCAATATGACTGGACCTAGAAGAGCTGCAAGCATTCTCTTTTTTGTTTTCTCTAAAACCATACATTTTCTTTTTGGTTTTCTCAAAATTCATATGCATTTTCTGCTTTGTTTTCTCAAAAATCAAAACAGTGTCTTCTTTGTTTTCTCAAAATTCATACATTCTCTTCCTTGTTTTCTTCATACACTCTCTTTCCTCTGACTGGATCATCTTGAGACTGCAGCTAGATGGCAAAGTTGGGAGGTTACGGGTGGGAGAGGGTTCACAATCATTTCAAATTTCATCATAAATTACCTTCTGCTCCAATGGACACCAGTTTCACTCCTTTGGAGGCAATGAAATCCAGCGCTTTGTTGACGTTGGCGATTTTATGGAATCTCATTTTGCCGCGATCAGGTCGGGGCAACTGTTCTCCAGAGATCACTTCTAACAACAACATCAGTTTGAGTCCATTGCGGAAGTCGTCCTCGATGTTTTCGATGCCCGTGCCAGCTTTCCGCAAGTGTGAGTTGCACCATGCTGTGAAGGTCTGAAATAAAACAAGTATACAAGTTACTATACAATGTCAGCAAACATATATCTTTTCTTGACTGTCCATTTGCACCATCTTGGGTGTTAACTGTTATGGGGAAAAAAAGTTGACAATTAGCTGGACGGCCTGAAGGGGAGAAAGGCTGTCTGACATCATTTTGATCTTCTCTCCATCACATGGTATCACTGGCATCAGTGAATTTATATTACATAAAGAATTTGTTCAATGCACAGACACTATCTTGAAAAACTTAAATTGAAATTAATCAATGTCAAAGTCTCCTCTACACCAATATCCTGGTCTTCCTTGATCTGTATCTTATCTTAAATCCATACATCTGTTTGTTGTCTATTGCTTGTTGGGCTGACTGGTGGGGATGCAAATCTGGTCAGCTGACCAAACTGCTCAATTCTTTACTGATGAATATGATACCACACACAGTGGGCTGGTGTTGCTCTCATCATTCTCTGATCTTGGGAGTTTCTAATCATGTCACATCTGATCTGATCTTGTTGACAACATTTCTTACACATATCTTAAACTGTCAAAGACGATGGTTTTGCGCCCTACTTATCAGGATCCAGGTCTAGCACTGGAATGTCCAGTTGGGGAAGAATATAAAGCTCGCCTTTGTTTCAGTACAAAATCAGGGGTGTTTCAGGTGTGAGGAAAGCTGATACCTTGCAATGCTTGCTTTCTTGATTCATATATCATTGGTTTATAACTGTCAAAAATCATCATTAAAGTGTCAACACATCAGTAATAAGTACTCTATCAACACTTTATTAACTCCTTGACTGCTGAACGTCAGAGTGAATAATAAAGCTTTCATAATGAATAAAACACAGTTTGATTGAATATGACTCTGAGTACAGTGGAGACACCTTCTCCCCAGAGAGATGGACAGCATCCTAAATTTGACACAGTGTTCTTATTGCTCTTATTCTTATTCATATTGCCAGAAGCCCAGCCGACTGCACAGAGCCACATCAGGGCTATAACCATTTCAAAACGTACACAACATCTGGTTGGGAGAAAAAGACAATAAAGTACACCTATCAATGCATGCACGCACATAATCGAAGGCTATGCCCCTGGCATCGACCATTCCATCCAATTTATCACCAGAGGACTTCAAGAAACAAACCTGAATAAATATAACATGTATGTGAACGTAACCATGGACACGAAAGATTACATATAAAAAAAATGGCCTACATTACCTAACTAGTAACATTGCTCCTGCACAGCAAATTTCCTTAGATTCAAACATGCAGTCAATATATACATTATATACATATACTTGGATATATATGTATGGTGTGTGTGTGTGTGTGTGTGTGTGTGTGTGTGTGTGGTGTGTGTGTGTGTGTGTGTGTGTGTGTGTGTGTGTTGTGTGTGTGTGTGTGTGTGTGTGTGTGTGTGTGTGTGTGGTGTGTGTGTTTATATACATGCAGTCAATATACCCAATTATTAATCCAAAGAAAAAGTATGTCAGGCTTTATAGAACACATACAGTGAATGGACCAGCAAGGCAGAAAATGACAGGAAAAGATGCCACAAAACAATGGAGGAAGGAAAAAACAGAGTGACAGAAAAGAGGAAATTTCTAGCACAGAATTTCCAGAAGGTGGGGATACTATTTATACTTAGAGCTCCCCTCCCCCCTCCCAACAGGGGAATCTGACACAGTAAATTCACTGTCACAATGGTGACAAAGAAAAAAGCCCTTTTTGACAACAGTTCTCTACACTGTAACGTGGAACACAATCAGCACCCTCAGGTTTTATAATGCAGCCAGCCACCCACCCACCCACCCCTCTCTCTCCCTTCTGGCCATTGCCACAGTGCATTCCTAAAGCCTACAGCCTACACAGCTTCAGGGGCACATATTTTGTGAGCTATACTTCATAACATGCGAGCACCGAGGTAGCAGCTGTTAGGAATCCTCGGCTCCCATATCTAGTTTACACCATACTTGACAAGCAACAGGCCCAGTGGTCAAGTGAACGTCTGACTTCCAATTGGAAGGTCTGAGTTTGTTCCTGCAAGGGTACCTCCTGCCTGGTGGATAAGAGGTTGAGATTTTTCCGATCTCCCCGGTCAACATGAGTGCAGACCTGCAGGTGCCCAAGGTTGAACCGTCTTCATGTGTATACACATCAAGTAGGCACCTTAAAGATCCTGAAAGTCATATCAGTGTCAGGTGGCTTATGGATGCTCACACCCATGGAGGACAGAGTATACAGACTGTGCAGCAAAATACCACTTTGCACAACATGGGCAAAAAATACCCAATGTGCACAGATGTTACAAAAATCGAAACAAAACAACAGACGAACAAACAAAAGACATGACAAGCTCAGTGAAAATGAATATAAATGTAATCTGCCCGTTCAAATGACAAGCCCAATAAAAATGAGTTTCAGTTGCCCTTTCTCAAGATAACATCTCCGTGCTCAGAATAAAATATGTGCACTGATGCTAATGATGCCATGTGATGGAGAAAACCCAAAATTACTTGTCGAAATGAATGACTGTACTCCACCAGTTCACAGGACAAGTCCAGTGAAAATGAATGTCTGTAGCTCCCAACAACTATTCTAATGACACACACAGGATCATACTAGACTTAGAGCTATTGTCTGTAATTATGCCTTACTCACAGGCACACAGACTGGTCAGTACAACTGTCAGTCCTTGAGACAGGGGCTACTGGCCCCACAGGTGAGTTGAGAGGGTTATAAGAACTACTGCTCCCACAATGGTGATGGAGGATTATGGAGGGGGGGGGGGAGAGTTGGGAGTATTGTTCCCACAGAAGTAATGAGAAGGTCATGCATGAACAGACAACAGAAAATGCTGTTCTTGCAACTGATCAGTGTTGTGAACAAAGATCAGGAAACGAGGGCTGTTCCACAGAAACAATGGGATATGAACAACAACTGGAACTATCCTATTACACACAGCTGACTTGTCATCACTGTAACTTTCCTAATGGGGCCAACATCATTAAAGGCAGTGTCCATCACCTCTGTCTAAAATGTAACCAGGATAAAAAATATATTCACATCTGGGTGATTGGACACCATACAACTTGATCCTTGTTTGAATCTACGCTGTTAAGTCGGATGGTAGGAGCTCTATAGTCTATGCCAACAAGGCCTCAATCAATGTGAAAGTCATAAAATGATAAATGAACAACAGAGACTACTGTTCTTACCAGAACAATGCAGTACCAATAAGCGACAATAACGATTACCTTCCCCAAAAGAACAATTGGACGGTCTTAAACAAACACGGGGCTACTGTTCCCAAACAGCAGGACTTACAGTTTCCGCATGGAACAATAGCAAGGACCATGAACAAACAGTGATGGAGTAGGTCGCGCCTCAACCACACCCCCATTAACACTCAAACATGGGACCTTCAACTTCAGGAGTTCACTGACCGTAGTTTGTACAGGAAACAAACCTGGGCTGTCCACTTTTTTATGTCTGGACAAGCGTTCTACACTAATTCAACTACTACTACATGCTAGTACAACTACTTGTGCCACTCAACAGCCAAGACAATTGGCCAGATGAGCAAATAAATAGGGTAGTTGGTGGTCAGCTGAGTGAAAGATTAATGACCAACACGTATGGAGTGTTTTATATTAGTCTGTAGTGTTTCATTACCGAGTTGTGGTCGGTCAACTTTAGAGCATAATATATTGTCAGGCAAATGCCAGGCATTTTTTAAAGTGTCTGACTCATCACTGTCATTTGTAGCATGTTATTCCCATTATGTTATTGATACTCTAGCAATTTTGTACAGAATCATGCTTTTTTATATTTCCTCAGTTTTGATACTGTATGGATTTTGTTAGTATCATGAGACTCAAGAAACACACACACACACACACACACACACACACACACACACACACACACACACACACACACACACACCCCAATTCAACTGCAATCAATTTCTTTTTATTTAAGGGAAACAAGGCAGACACAATAAATGCTTATCAAGCTCATCTGCACATCAACTTCCACAAAAACTGAAAAGCTAAAGCATGTACAACAATTTACTGCTCCCTTGGGCAAAAATAAAAAGCAAAATTTGCTGACCTAGACTGTGCCAAATATTTCACCTTCACCTTATTCAGAAACTTTTTAACCGCCACTACTGCATTTTAAGTATACAGCTTACCATCTTGTCATGCAAAGCTGAGCCCTCCATTCAAAAAATGACTTAACCATCATGTAACACTAGCAGCAGCATAAAGTTCTACGAGTAGAGCATTCACTATTCAGAGGCATAAAGTTGGTTGTCACATTTAATCCTTTGACTTCCGCACCTTGTCTAACAGCATCCTGCACTGTCAACCTCGTCAGCAAAGCAAAAACTTAATCCTTTGACTCACTCACCCTATCCACAGCTTCCCTATGCTGTTAACCTTGTAGGAAGCTGGTGGATAGAGTGACTCAAAGGGTTAAGTTTTTGCCCTTGGTGGACAGGGTGAGGGGCAGGAGTCAAAGGGTTAACCATCACTGCTGCAATAAAGCATGCAGCATACAATCTTTATGCCGCATATGATAAAGTCTTGTCACGATGAGACAGCAGACTGTACAAAATCTTGTCATGAGACGGTAGGCCTATATACATACATGTACAAAGGCAAAGAATTCAGAGATTAAAGCTCTCTCTCTCTCTCTCTCTTTCTCACACACACACACACACACGCACACACACACACACACACGCACACACGCATGCACACACGCACGCACACATGAACACACACACACTGAGGCACACACACACGCACACAGTGTATATTACACATACACACATATAAACACAGCCTTATGCTTTCAATCAGTCTCCATTATTTCAAGAAAAGCTGAGAGATGGGGAGGGGGAAATCTCACTTGCAAAGCTATTTTACAAAAAATACAAAACAAAAACCTGTAAATCTATGAACAGTTAGTGTTGCTGTAAGAATTTAAAAAGTCAAACTTGCTGAACTTGACAGGACTGTACTTTATATGTCCCCCTAAGCCCTTTCCTAATCACCTAACTGTTGATGCTGCATTTTAAGTATGCTGTGAGCAATCATGTCATAAAATAGTACTTAGTATAAGGGAGGGAATTCAGAAATCATAAAGCTGGATCACTCTCTTTCTCTCTAAAAGAAACTTGAGAGATCATATCACAAATTATGTGTGATGTTAACCCAGTTGTATTATAACTGTACATTTCTATTTATGATTTATGAACATGTGTGTATATTTATGTTAAACAGTGTTTACACCCCTTCAAAAGGATCTACTGCATATGAACAGAACATCCAGTGTGCAGTCTCTCTCTCTCTCTCCAACACACACACACACAGACAAACAAGCAAGCAAAAGCAAAACCAGAAAGAACACAATAGGCATTATGATTCATTTATTTCTGTTGTTGTTGCTTGTTTTGTTTCGTTTTGTTTTGGAAGGGAGTCTATGAAGTTGAAAAAAAAATCTTATTTTGCAATTATCACTGTGCCTCAACTTTTTAATCTTTTATCAAAAACTCAGTAAAACTCAGCAAAAGCACAAAAGTACTCACAACTTACTGCCCCATTCAGACAGTCAAACCCACTGACCCCAAGTACCAAATGCTTCACCTTCAGCCTAACCCCATTCAAAAAAGATTTAACATTTTGGCAATGCTGCAGGACATTTCTGTTTGCTTGTTTGTTTTTGAATTACCATATTACTTAAGACTGCAGCCCTAATATGGAGAGTGTGGCCAAGTGGATAGTCACCTGCCTAGGATGCAAGAAATCTGGGTTGAATTCCTGATCAGATACTTATTTTCTGTCCTTCTACTGGACCATGTGTGCGGTCTGGGTGCTAGCCTTTCAGATCACATGACAAACTGAAGTCCTATGCAAAGTATGCACTTAGCACACATGAACAATTCTACTGGCACTGGCAGAGCTGTTCATGGCAAACTTCTGTGAAAAAAAAATTCACTGCTAAAGGTGAACAAAAATACACTCAACCAAAGGAAAAAAAAAGAGGTGCAGCCATACTATGGCAACATGCTCCCCCCCCCCCCCCCCCCGGCAAGCAGCCTACATTTCATGCCAAAACAGTCCAGTGTCGTAAAAAAAATATTATTCCAATCCAACAGTAGTTAAGTGTGTAAACGTTGAACTTCCAATCAGGACTTGGGTTTGATCTGCCTAGACATCTCCACCTGGTGGTAAAAGGATGGAGATCTTTCTGATCTCCATGGTCAACATGTGTGCAGACCTGCCAGTGCCTAAACCTCCTCTGTGTGAGTATTCACATGTATGCATGCAGAATATCAAATATGCACGTTAAAGATCAAGCAGTGTAAGTCATATCAGTGGCTAGCTTACGGGAACATGAAAACACTCAGCATACATGCCCACTGAACTTCTGAAGGCTGAGTATGCAGACTGAGCAGTTACAAACCGCCTGCAAAGTACGTGTGAAATAATGTAAAAACATGCATCCAAGAAAAATCATCTGATCCAGTCCCATTCAGGTCCTGTCATAAAGCAGTAGTATAACTTCAAGGCTGAACCCTCTAATCAAAAACAAGTTAACCACGAGTGCTACATCTGATTCCTGCATGATGCAGGTGGATAAGGTGAGTGAGTCAAAGGGTTAAAATATGTAGCACACAATCTTGTCAGGGAGCACGGGTAAAGTCTACAGTACAAGCAGGCTGGGAACTAGGGAGAGAGATAAAGGTGTTTCCCTGTCATGACTGTATGGGCCCCAGTGTTAAATGCTGAGAGCTGCTCTTAAGCCCTTAGCCGGATGAGTAAGAGGCCAAGTATGCTCAATGCTGCTACCTACACCTTGAAAAGGATAAAGCTCCCAATGCTGATAGAGTCTCCGTCACAGCGCACATGCTTGCCACATGGTTTTATGGCTTAGGCAGACTTTTTCACATGTTTTCTTTCTTTTTATGACTGATTCCTTTATCGAAAGACTGCATGTGTATGTTGTGTGTGGTGTGTGTGTGTGGTGTTGTGTGTGGTGTTGTGTGTGTGTTGTGTGTGTGTGTGTGTGTGTGTGTGTGTGTGTGTGTGTGTGTGTGCGTGTGGTGTGCGTGCGTGCGTGCGTGCGTGCATGCGTACGTGCGTGCGTAAGTGTGGGGTGTGTGTGTGTGTGCATGCGCACACGAGCATACAGTGTCTGAGTTTGCTTAATGAAGGAATGCTTGTCAGATTTAACTCACAGTTTCCTTTATAAATGTCTGTCAGACTGAATCACACACCTCACCCAATAATACAACTGTACTATATTACATGTGGATATGAGTATTCAACCCAGTTTTTGTTTCACAAGCGATACACTGAAATATGGATAATTTTCAGCAAGAATTTCACCATATTTAGATAAATAGTTTGACATGTCTTTAGTTTTAGATCATCATGTGCCCTGCAGCATGGTGCTGGCAATCATGGCCCTCCATATGAGACTATATCAAAACTGTGATTATAACAAAGAGACTGGTCTTACTCTATCATTATTATCAAAATGAAAAAGAATCAAAGTGAGGAAGATGAACAATGCTGAAATGTTTTTTAATCTTTTGAAATGTTTATTTGATTCTCTGGACATATTAGTAAAATAAGGAAAGATGCAAGTCCTCAAAGTACAAATGACAGATTTAAGACTCCAAAATAATCTAATACGACAGAAAAATTCAATTCTTGTATACATATGTGTACATCGTACATATCTTAAGAAAAAAAAAAAACGCCCAAAAGATTCCAACAAGAAGAAAAATTAATCCAGCATTAAAATTGCTCCACAACAAAAACAGACATTATCAAATATACTCAGAGCCATTATTCAATAACTGAGACATTTATGGATCCCCCTACCACTCCCGTATCCAACACACAGTGTCTATCATGAAGTATGCAGTCAAAGAAAAAGTACATCTCAAGAGTTACTTCAGGATTCAATCATTGGCCTGGGTTCCAGCCCCACACCCCTTGTTAATTCATTAATGGGGTAAGTGGCTGTTTCCTGGCATGTGTGTGGCCCAGGGAAGTGAACATGGCCTCACATACACCTCTCTGCATCTTGATGTGTGTAACTATACATATTGTAAAATGTCCTCAATTGTCTTAACAAGATTAGTTTTCAGCCCATCTTCTATTACTCTACTGGAGAGCAAGGGGACCAAGCAAGATGACAAAGTCATACTGACACAAGTACTAACCTTTCTTTTGAAAGACTGAACACTACTTTTGTGTGAATTCATACTTTGCCTATTAATAATATTATACTTTTAGACCTGTACTGACCATTCTCTACCCATTGGCGGATAGCAGGAAACCAGAGGGCATATGAGCTGACAAAGATGAGCCCATAAAAGACCAACAGCAGAAAAAGAGCATCATCAGATCAATCCTTAACCCTTTGACTCCTGCACCCTATCCACCAACTGCAAAAACTGAACCCTTTGACTCCCTCACCCTGTCAGGAAGCTGATGGGTGAGGGAGTCAGAGGGTTGGTTTTGCTTAGCGTGCATAGTTGACAATGCAGGATACTGGTGGACAGGGTTCTGGAGGAAAAGGGTTTTAAGTCAAGGACAGAAAGGGCTGGTGACTACGACTACTGGTCGCCTTCTGTCCAGAGAACAGGAAGTGGTTCTGATGAGGCTCTGCACCGGCCAAACACTGGCTTAACCCTTTGACTCCCACAACATGTACACCAGCATTCTGCATTGTCAACCAAACTAGCAAAGTAAAAACTAAATCCTCTGACTCTCTTCCTGCAGGGTGGACAGGGTGAGGGAGTCAAAAGGTTAAGTATTTTGGCAGTTGCTGAATAGGATGTGGGAGTCAAAGAGTTAAGGCACAGACAAATTGCAAGTCCAAACTGTCGCCATAACCAGCCTGCCCCTGCCGCCAGGAGGACCAGACAGCTGACCACATGTTGCAGCCATGTCACTTGGAGCAACAGGAGATGTGGCTGACAAACTTCACTGACCACCAAACTCAATGGCTGCCGGCAGGAACTGGATTAAATGACACAGTCATTGCCAGATTTGACCTCACAATAATCATCATAATGGCAAGTGAAAAAAGGAGAGATCCTCCAAAAGTCTGTTATGCATTAAATTAAACTGAGTACTCTGCATTCTTTATATGTGTGTGTGTGTGTGTGTGTGTGTGTGTGTGTGTGTGTGTGTGTGTGTGTGTGTGTGTGTGTGTGTGTGTGTGTGTGTGTGTGTGTGTGTGTGTGTGTGTGCGCGTGTACATGATTGCACATAATGTAACTGAATGAACAAATGAAAGGGTCCTTTCATGATTTCAAGACTTCACAGCCATCTTTTTTAAAAGTTTAGTTTGTGCATACATCATGATCATTACATGTTATATCTAATGTAACACAGCCACTTTTCTAAACTTAAACTTGTGCATACATCATTTCATCTAATGTGAATTATAATAGTGACTTTGAACTTTCTTGGACATACCAATAATATGCCATCTATGAATCAATGGCTTGAGAAAGTATTATTAATTTTCAAATAAAATTTGGAGTATGTCTGAGGGACACAGGGGAAGAAAAGACAAGAGGGACAGAGAAGATGGGAAGGGAAAGGAGAACTTAGAAAAACTAACTAGGAGAGAGTGAGAAAGAGAGCAAGAGAAACACACAGGACATTAGAGTCTGACACATACAAGTGACAGTTGTAAAAAAAAACAAGCATTCCTCTTGCTAACAAAACACGTTATGAATCACCCTGAAAGAAAACAAGTATCAGACTATCACACAAAGAACAACACACCTCAGCTATACCCACACTGGCTAGGCATGTTTGGCACACAAAAGGGGGGTGGGGGATTTAACAAACCTGAAAGTGGTGAAGCCCCAGGTGTACTCACCATTAGATACACACTCACGTTCAACGAACCCACCCTCACAAAAGTAACATACTGGGAGGAAGAAGGATAGTCAAGCCATATTCTAAACAATTAATTGCGTGCCAGGCATTCCCTATTCACAGGGCTGTGAAAAAAAAGCATGTCAAAAAATAAAAGATAAAATGAAATGAAGCCAGACAGTAGAAAGGGATCTAGATCTGCTGTCAGTGTCACCAACAGCGAACAGATATGGAATGACACAATGGGACCTTTTTAATGGCTGACACGCTGAAATGCTCTGACTGCCTCATGAGTTCTTGACCTGGGATATTCGAATTTTCTCTACACAACTCTCTATCGTCTCTAGACACTTTTAAGCACAAGTGTGGTTTTGAACATGGAAAATGTGTTAATCTTAGTCATTCTGTTCTTTTTGTTGTTGCCGCTGCTGCTACTGTCAATGATGCTTGTCTTCTGCATACTTCAGTGGCATGTGGACATTCTTTTTCAGAATTCAGCTGTCCAACATTTTGCAAAATTTTTTCTGTCAGTTCCCATGCATGGCAATCCTCAAGGATTACTGTATCTTGTCATACAGCCACCCACAAAAACAGGTTCTGCACTAATATCAGATCGCTTCAGTAGAATTCAATAACATTCAAGAGATAGGAGTTTGCTTGAGAGAGATTTGTCACACTCAGATAAACATACACTCCATCGAAATCTGCTTGCAATTATGATTATCTGGCAGACTTTGAGAGCCTGTGCAAATGCGCTGGCTAGGTCTTCAAATGGGGAGATATGGAGAGAGAGAGAAGGTACAGGATATATTTGAAACTAGTATAAGATGAAACCACCAGAATGACTGACGCATTGACATGAGCAGTAAACAGGCCAGTTTTCATGTTGTGGGCTGGAATGGAACTCAAGACAAGAGATCTTGAGTCCACAGCTCTTATGAAAGGAGCCAGCCAGCACACTGAAAACACACAAAAACAAAAACAATGGTATTGGTCTGCTCCAACATACTTAAGACATGCTATACATTACAGATGTCACAATCATCTGAATTTAGGAAATAGCAGTTTCTCCTTCCAAGAAATAAAGAAACTAAATTATACTGAAATACAACTTTCTTTTCTAAGGCTGACTTTCAATAACATGGGATGCCTCCAGAAGCAGGGCGAGGGTAAGGAAGAGTCAAAAGTCACTCAGCAAGCATAAATAATCTAATGGCTTTGAACTAGAAATATGGACTGATACATGGTCTTTTACACCCAGGGGATAGTGATAAAGAAAGCAGGCTTGAAGATGATACAAGGACCCAGTAAACAAGCTCCTACAGTTATAGACTACCAGACTATAGATTACCAGACTACCACTTCATCCTCCTTATCTCACTTTCAGTTTCACAACATTCAATCTTGGATTGCTTGACCTCTTGTCTTAGCCACACACACGTATTTGAGAGTTTACTAACATACAAAATTTCATCAGAATAAAAATCCTGACAGAAGTAATCTGGTGTTGAAAGTTTAAATGTTTATTCTATAATATACAGAATTGGTGTTGTGGACAATTTTCACACACACACACACAAACACACACCACACACACACACACACACACACACACACACACACACACACACACACAAGCATGCACATGCATGCATACATCATAGTAATATTACCAGGAGTACTCTAGACTGCAAAAACCCGGCAATATAATATTAATAGCTTAGTAAATGCGGTTGTAGCAGTGGAACTAGTACTTAAAAATAATGCTGGCGAGAGTAAATTTTATACACAGCCAGTACAAGTCAACACCAAAAGAAGTACAAACACACCACCAGGAAAGCACTTAGGCGAACCCTACCCTATCATAATTCACAATTCAACCCTGGAACTTGCAGTGCTAGTACTAAGTTCAGACAGTTGACGCATATTTAGCCAGAGACATGAACCGAGAGACAAGTAACTTACTCTGTTGAACATGGTATACATGTTTCACCGTGGTGGACTAATCCCCACTGCACAGAGTACAGCAGTGGGCTTTGGAACAGTACAAACAATACATTTTTGTTGTTGTTGTGACTAGCCTATTAAGCACACGAAAAACTGACCGGCCAGACTTATTAACTTATAATTAAGCGAATTAAGCGTGAGCTTGATCAACAACAAAAATGATGCTGTGCCGTTCTCTTTGTTCATGTCTTTGTGGCTTAGCTTACAACTTGTGTTGGTACAACAGCCTAGACTGCCTTGAGGAACTATTTCTACTGGGAAAGCCTTACTACCACAGTGAGATCAGAAGGGCTTACGTAAGGTGATAAGCTGGTTAGCCTGTTGACAATCCTCGGGACCTGCCGAATTCACTGGATCATGTGCTGAGTGGCCACCTTTCACACACCTGTCTGAGGGACCTTAATTGCCCTCCTCTCCCTCCGTCATAAACGTGGTGCTTCTGGGTTCCCCCTTTTGACTACACTGTGCAATGTGACTTATCATATGCCTACAATGATTAGCTGTGTACATAAGTCCCGGTCAACTATCTCAAAGTCACAGACTGTCTTCACTCTACACTGACCGACTATCAACAGTAGGCCTATACTTGTAGCTGAGTTTTACTGAGCTATAAAATCAAGCTGGTAGTTTATATTACACAATTCAAATGCAGATTATGTATATCCAGGAGGCAAAGAAGGAAGGAGTAGCAAAGGGAATGAAAAAGCATGAGGCGAAAGACTGAAAGAACCTAATGAAAAACAGTCACTTGCTTGATGACCCCCTCCCCCCCCCCCCCCAAATTTTTTTTTTGTGTTCAAGTTTTTGATGTGTATGTGCATACATGCATGCATGCATTAATGTGTGCAAGCACAGAATAAACACACACAAAAAAGCAAAAATGTAATGTACACACATTCATAAAGTCCTCTCTCTCTCTCTCTCTCTCTCTCTCTCTCTCTCTCTCTCTCACACACACACACACACACACACCTTTACCCCACCCCACAGAATCCCTACAGTATACTACAGTTTTAAACAATCACAAACAACCAACATTTTGCCAACACACAGCATGAACAAATTCAAAAGACTGAAAAGCCTGTGACACAGTGACACAGCAGGTGCAGAGTATCTTGACAAAGATCTAACAACTGAAAATGAACCGGTCTATCACAACCCTAAAGTCCCACAGCATATCCCCTCTTTCACACATGTCCACCACCTCCCACTACCACCACCCCACTTCTCTCTTGTCCCTACCACACCCCATGCAACCTTAACCTTGTGTCACAGTCAGTCATGTGTGACATCCCAAAAGGGGATAGTTATCGCAGCATTGTAAGATAATTCTCAACTGTCTATATTGTGCTGGTAGGCTGACTGGCTGGTTCAGTCAACAGACAGCTCTGTGAACTGTATGATTTGATCAGCGATATCTCAAAAAGCTCCAAGTTCTCCAGCCTCGACAGCTGAGTTCAAAAGAGGTCAACCAATTGTTTATATAGATCTACACTTGATAGATCTATATGTTAATTCACCATTCTACTGGTTTCAGTGTAGAGATGAACACTCCAACTGTGTGTTTCTAGTTATAGACATTCAGTTGAGGACATTTTCATTTACTTATTCATTTATCTTTTCATGTATTTATTTATTTTTCGGGGGGAGGCAGGGGGATGGGGGAGAGACATGGGGACAGGAGGGAGAGATAAAAAATGAAACAGTCCATGGATGAACATCTTAAACAGTGGCAACCCACAAAATTTGACTAACTACACATGCACTTGTCCAAACGATCATCATTCCCTGATTTGGTGAGCTGTCTTATTTTCAAAAAAATATTCAAAAATTTTAAGCATCTACCAGTTTTGGCCACACTGATTGCCTCCTCTGGTTGATGGCCCCAATGTTTATTGTACTCTTCATATTGACAGCCCCAGCGGACTAAGACACATAGGACTGGGAGGTCTAGGGGTGGCACTGCCATGGAAGGAACTGGGTTTGATACAAATTACAGTGACACAATGACACTTGACAGTGTGCTGGCCTCGTCTTCTAGTTCTACTCAGCTGTTCCGAAGGAGAGCTGAAAATGTTGGTTAAGAGGCCCATCCCTTTCTATCCTGTCTGCTGCTGCATCCCACAAGCGCCCTTCCAAAACCAGAATTGTCATGGGATTAAAAAGACCACAAACCCCTTGCTCTCTCTATCAAGACCTCAAAAGCATGCACAGGGTTCTGCGTGGGCTTGAAGTATCATCCAACACCATTACTGGCAGATTTGGGTGGAGTACACATGCTAAGCTGTAGCATACACGATACATTGTCTGTGTGTGAACAATCCCTTTTCAACCAATTTATCATCCAAATTCCATTTCCACTGTCTACACAAACAATTCCCAGTCTAGACTGAAACTGTACTGTTCTTTTCATTGTTCAGTCTTCCTAATCCTAAGTTCCTTTATAACCAACTGTGTGTGTAAGGTGTGAGGAAGTGTGTGTGTGTGTGTGTGTGGTGTGTGTGTGTGTGTGGTGTGTGTGTGTGTGTGTGTGTGTGTGTGTGTGTGTGTGTGTGTGTGTGAGGTTTTGTGTGGTGGACAGAGACTTGAGAAGATGAGACAGAGAGAGAAAGAGACTGACAGACAGATATACAAGTAAAAGTAAAACATTCTTTAGTTTATTTAATCAGAGACACACTACTTCCTAAATACTGTGTGTGTGTGTGTGTGTGTGTGTGTGTGTGTGTGTGTGTGTGTGTGTGTGTGTGTGTGTGTGTATGTGCGTGCGTGGGTGCGTGCGTGCGTGCGTGCGCGCGCACGTGCGTGCGTGTGTGTGTGTGTGTACATGTGTACATATATATATGTGATGTGCACATGGTGTAGAGACATTTACTGTATTATTCATAAATGTATTCTGTAACAGTGTTAGTCTCAGTATTCATCTTGATCAAGGCTATTATTGTTATACATCAATATCATCCATTGGATTTAACTTTCTGAGTAATTTAAATTAACACTAATAACAGTCTACTAGTCTAGAAACAAATCTAGGCTGAACCTTCATTTCAAGAATACAAAAAAAGACTGCTAGGAGGACACCTTATCCAGGATTGGGTTGATAAGAAACAAATGAGCACTTGCTGTGACTTGACCTACTGATCCACATGGTATTGTATCATGCCTTGCTCAATCAGTCACTGCTGTCTACCGACAGTGTTTTGAGGTGACAGCTTGCTCAACTTGTTGCTTCCAAACAAATAACAATATGATCTGATTTTGCCATCTGCTCACATACAATATTCAGCACAATACTCAGAATACAGATCACACTAAACTATAGCAATCACTGTTCAGTGCCATAATTATCTTGTCAAAATAACTGTGAGGAAGTGCTTTCACATTAAAACTAGCCTCTACTACTTCTATACTTTACTATTTCTAGTTTTCATGTATTTTGGGCAACCAAAGTTCAGAAATAGCTCAAACTAAAGATCTGTGGTTTGAAACATTCACACACATCACGACAGGTGCACTAAGTATAGATTCATGTCTGAAACTGGCAGTTTTTCAAGTTTCCCCATTTCTCAAACTGTAATAAATATATATATATATATGCATGATACCAAAACATGGATTTGTTGCTGTTGTTGTTGTCCTTTTGGTAAAATTCCTCATTTCCTAAAACTATATTTCATCAACTTGATCAAGTAAGTGTGTACCAATCTTGACAGGCTTGTCAAATTTCCTTGATTTTCAAAACTACCACTATGAACTCTGATTCATAAAGTAAAGAAAATGGCAATCCCTATGATTCACTGAATAGAATGACTAGCTGGAAATTTGTGCAGTCCGTCTTTGTAGCAACAATGTACAATGTCTGTTACCGTAAGTCACCCACAAAGTGAGCTGGTGTTAAGTATTTACTACATCCTCTTTCTAAGTCCATGTCCTGGCTAAGTTCTGTGAACATTTCATTTACACTTACAACACTACTACCAGTACCACTATTACTAATTTCCTGTGTTGAGTACAATTCAAACTAAAGGTTGCTTTTGACGTACATTAATTACAAAGTAATAATTGGTGCTGCATAGCACATTAGCAGCACAGTTTACAAAGTACTATTGTTATTTAATTACTTGTTAATCCAATGACTTGGTCAGATATATTGTGTATGGGGGCTTTTTGTTTCTTTACATATTTCCTGGTCAGTACACTGGCTGCTTTACAGTTTATCATACTTTATGGTTACTTCACACACACACACACACACACACACACACACACACACACACACACACACACACACACACTCAGTGACTCACACACAAACACTCACACACACACACACAGAGGACATCTGTGACTGTATAGTGTATTACTGCATGCTTGATAACACACTTGCAAACTTGTCTGAGTCACACAGCAAACATGGACCACACATTTCAAAGTACTGTGTTATTCAACAAATTTTAAAATCACGAAAAAATAATGGTACCAAAAAAAAAAGCAGCACTTATAAAATGTCTTGACAAAAGTACACAATCATTATCATAACTACTGACACTAGTGAAAGCAGAAAACACCATGAACATGATCCTGAATATGATTAAGTCACTTGACTTTGTTCGCTTGTTCATGAATACAGGCAGAATTTCACACAGCTATAGATTAAATTTTCCACAACATTAAAAGCCAATGTAGGTCAACAGCCCAACTAACAGACTATAAAGGCTAAATTTAAGTGTGCAGAAACTCGTGTGTTTTGTGTGTGTGTGTGTGTGTGTGTTGTGTGTGTGTGGTGTGTGTGTGTGTGTGTGTGTGTGTGTGTGTGTGTGTGTGTTGTGTGTGTGTGTGTGTGTGTGTGTGTGTGTGTGTGTGTGTGTGTGTGTGTGTAAGTCTGTGAACATATCCGTGTGTAATGTGTGAGATTTTGAGTGTGTGTAATGTGTGTGTAAAAGTGATTGTATGCGTATATTGTGAGTGTATGTCTTTGTGTGTACACATCTGCATGTAACATTACATGTACTCATGTATGTGCCTCTGTGTTTATGCGTCTATATGTGTACATGTGTGTACGTGAGTATATGAGTGTGTGTCAGCGTGCATGTGTCTGTAACTGTGTTCTGTGAGTAAATGTGCATGTGTGCTTGCATGACACTGTGTGTGTGTGGGTGTACAAAGACT
The DNA here is from genome assembly GCA_030674185.1 of Monoplex corrugatus. Classification (NCBI taxonomy): domain Eukaryota; kingdom Metazoa; phylum Mollusca; class Gastropoda; order Littorinimorpha; family Ranellidae; genus Monoplex; species Monoplex corrugatus. The sequence continues at coordinate 15,972,250 of JAPXFY010000012.1, forward strand.
GAAGGAGCGGCCTTCAGCCGCCTTGTTCACAAAGTCCACTCTCAGCCACATCTGTACACACAATTTTCTCAACCACCAACACAAAAAGCAAAAACCATTTTATCAGTTTCCCTGAAAAGGAACCATGGCCCCCCCCCCCCCCCCCCAGTGTTTTCCCTGCTCACCAAAACATTCTTGCACAGCCTCCATGAGTGAGTGAGACACTGACAGTGACACCGACCATTCAGCCTGCTTCAATTTTCATGCTTAGTTTGCTTTCCTCTATTCTGCCTTGCTGCCCCCAGTTCTACCCAATTTACCTGTGGTTGACATCATTCCTCTAGGCACAGTTACACATTCCTGGCATACATCCAGCCTTCTGGCAGCTGTTGTGTGTGTGGCGCGCACAGGAAGTGTTTTCAAACACACCTATTTTCTATTTCTGTCACCTTTCACTTCACAGGCATACCATAGTATCTGATATGACAGCAGCAATGTTTGGGATAAAGTCAATTAAAAAAAAAAAAACACGCTTCTCAGGAATTTTTTAATTTACCTCAAAAATTTAAGTTTCAACACAGCCCCTTTTTTTTTTATCCATAAATTATATAACGAAAAGCAGTTGACTTCATAATCAAAAGGACTTAATTAGTTAACAGTGAATTCATGTAACTTCTACAGTTTATACCATACTATTTAGCCCTACATTTAATATTTTAGCATACCAGTTGAATATTTAGCCTATAAGTAATCTAACCATATAATAGATAATTTTACTATCCTTTCCCCCTCACCAAGATGAACTCATGAAGTAAAAACTTAAGTTTTATTAAGTACTAGCATAAGTCAAGTTCTGTTAATGTACAATGCCTTACGCATGTGTAACTTAAAGGTTTATTTTCAAATTAAGAATAATATGATTTACACCACTTGTCTGTGACTGATAGAATCAGTGGTAACTTGTCAATTTGTATGGTTCTGAAATAAATGACAGTGGAACATCCATAAATGTAAATTTTCATCAACTATGATCTAAGTGACATGCGAGTAATATTTTCATTTAAATAAGAATTAATACTTTTAAAACTAAAACATCAATAAACAAAATATCTCAAATGTGTGATTTTGAGTCAGTATGTGTATGTGTGTGTCTGTTTTTATGTCTGTGTGCATGCACGTGAGGATACAATACATGTGCCCATGATGTGTGACACCGCAGGCATGTGTGGATGTATTATATATCTAATCTATATAGATTATGAAGCACAACATATGACACTGCATTTAACAATATTTTTCACAGCTTTCTCAGTGTTTCAGTGGGCAAATTTATCTCATGTGCCATGTTCTGTTTATATTGTGTCTTCATATCTTTACATGCACACATATATATATAATATACATATATGCTGTTTACAATATATCATGGTACTATAATCCACACTCACATTGTTCTGACAGAGCAAATGAAATAAGATATCACAGTGAATGTGAAACTGCCAAGAGATGAAACTGCAAGAGAGAGAAAGAGAGAGAGAGAGAGAGAGAGAGAGAGAGTGTGTGTGTGTGTGTGTGTGTGTGTGTGTGTGTGTGTGTGTGTGTGTGTGTGTGTGTGCATGCATATTGTGTGTGTGTGTGTGTGTGTGTGTGCATGCATATTGTGTGTGTGTGTGTGTGTGTTGTTGTTGTTGTTGTTGTGTGTGTGTGTGTGTGTTTTGTACATGTGTTTGTACGTGTGTGTGTGTGTGTGTGTGTGTGTGTGTGTGTGTGTGTGTGTGTGTGTGTGTGTGTGTGTGTGTGTGTGTGGTGTGTGTGTGTGCCTGTGTACACATTTAAGCGTGCGACTTGAGTGTACATCTACATGTCTGTGCTAATCTAACACTAATACCAAAAATACAACCACATGCATTTTATAAATATACACATGTCACAGATTTCAAAAGTACTCTGTGTACAAGATAGAAAGTAGAATGTAGAAGGTGTGTAAACGAGTGGCAGGCTTCTGAGTGTGTGTACATGCATGTACAAGTGTGTTGTGTGTGTGTGTGTGTGTGTGTGTGTGTGTGTGTGTGTGTATGTGTGTGTGTGTGTGTGTGTGTGTGTGTGTGTGTGTGTGTGTGTGTGTGTGTGTGTGTGTGTGTGTGTGCACGCGCGCGCGCAAGTGTGTGTGTTTGTGAGCACACGAGTGCGGGTGTACGCACATGTGTCTATATGAATCACTGTAACCATGTACATTTGTACTATCCATGTTTATGTGTTAGTGTGAAATGTGTGAATATGAAAGTTGATAAAACCAACCATGGGAATTGAATGTCCATTATCACTGTGACAACTACAAAATGTGTGAGGATTTGTGAATCATCTCTTACTCTTAGTAATCCAATGAAACACTTCTGAAACAGTGGATCATGAATCTGTTTACAAATTGCCAACATTAAAGTCTTTCAGTATCTTGTATCTGTAGGCTAACTATTTAAAGTATTGGTAGGCTGGCTACTAATGTTGTTTCAAAAATTCCTGCGATTGATAGTCTAAATGAATTAGCCTATGGATCAAAACTGTGCACAGTCATTTGAACTAAAGCCTAAATAATACGCAGCAAAGTAGACCAAACGCAAGCACAATTTACAGAAGTGCTTTAATCTGGTTTCACTTTAGGCCAAGGTTCTTAAGGCTTCCGGGAGTTTATGATCTTGTCACGGTGGAACGGGACACACAAACACACCAAACCGGCTTTCCATATTGTGTGGGAGGGGTGTCAGGTCCTATAAATACTTTCAGATCTTAAAAGACATGCTTCAGATTCCTGATAGTATGTTATACTATCAACGAAACTGGCATGCTAAACTGCGTTATTAGGTAACTGATGAAGTTAGCCATTTCAAAACGACAGAAACCACTTGCGGAATACAATTTGTCACAAGCCCCGCCCCTTCAATGTTTCCTCCATATTAGGTGTGCTATCAAAATCTTATCGGAGTAATGGCGGCCGCCAGTGAATGTCCCACAAACGTCAACAATATCAAACACTGTCACTGCCAGTGGAAAATCAATCGACTTCTACCATTAAAGGAATCATTTGCATTCTGTCGGACTTGTATAATGCGATAGCAGTATCCTAACCCTAAACGGTAATGTCAGCGAAGCGCTAACAAGCACTGACCTTCTTCTGCTGCTTCTCCCATGCCGGGTCCAGTAATCCTTCTCTGTCCCATTCCTCTTCTCCTTCCATGTAAGCATCATTGTACGGATCCCCCATCATTTGGGACATGCAAGGGAGCTCTTCTCCTCCCCGACCTCGGACAGGTTGTAAAGAATATACACGTAATTTTGTCCTGAAATAAACTTGGGCAAGGCTCGCAGTCGCTTGTAAGGGGCCGATCACCACCCCGCCAGGAGAAACTTGTCACGTGACCACGTCGGCGGAAGTGAACGCTGCGAACTCTGTTTCGTCATCTGTTGTATATGTCAAAGGTCAAGCAGGCGCGTTGCCCGATGACAGTTGCGCAGTTTACGTTAATTAATTTTGTCGTTATCGCTGGGTGATACAATGTAATTAATTCATGTGTGACTAGCTGATCAACTGCAACGCCAAACAGCAAATGTCTTCTTAGCTATGTGCAGTTTGTTTAGATTGCTTATTCATTTATTCATGCTTTTTATTCAAACGAAGGGGAAAAACAGACGTAGCATACAGAGACCTAATATGTAGCAATGAAAAACGAAATCAGAACAGTCGCAGGTGCAGTCAGTATGTCAAACCAATCATAGACAGATATCCCGAAACACAAGTTGATCAACATTTCAGACTGACCAAACTGTTCGTTTTTTTTAAATGAGTTTAGGGGACTGACAGAATGTATGGGAGATTGAGTGTGGTAGGTTGGGAAAGAGGGATTCGTCGCACCGAGAAAGTTCCATAATTATGGGCTGCGTCCAAATCTGTCAGCAATTATCTGGCAGATTTCTTGAGCAGGTACAAAAGTCAACGTGCCGGCAAAGTCTTAACCCAGAGAGGTTGGGGAGGGGCAGATCTATAAAACACTAAGCTCACACCACCAGAATGATAGAAACATTCAGATGGGCACCAACCTGGTCAGTTTTTAATGTTTCAGGCTGGGATTGAACCCGAGACATCAGTCAAATCTTGAATCCACAGCATCTATCAAAACAACCGGCGACCTTCAAAGATTGTACTGTTTTCCATGTTGTTCTGTTTTTATTGTTTTAGTATATTAATATTCGTTGTTCAGTCCTTTTAGACGACTGAAAATGTTATTGTTTAGTTCTTCAGTTGCTGATGTTGATGTTCATGCTGTTGAGTTCATGTTGACGTGGATGTTGTCTTTTCTCTGGTGTCCTATAGATCGAATGAAATGTGTAAGTCGAAAAGAATTAAATATGAACACATACAGGCCTGTGCTTACTACTTTTGTAGTAAGAACTCAGTGTTAGTGGGTTGGAGCAGCAGGTAAGTTTAAGTCTTTTTCTCATAATTTTTGTATCTGGTGTTTGTTTGTTTATAATCTTACGCTTGACAAAGGCCGGGCCGAAAATTTGCGCCCGTCTTGTCTTGTATTAGATACGCGTTCGTATTCTTCTTTCGTGTTTTTTTCTGGTTCCTTTTAGATTGTAGAGGTGACAAACATTCCTGGGCATCCGATCCACGTATGAGTCAGTATGGATTTGCATTTGGGAAAATCAAGGAGCAGAGAATGTGGCCGTTGTTCTTTCTTTCTTTCTTTCTTTCTTGTATGTTTTCTTTTTTTTTTTCTTTTTTTTAAGATGTTTCAAGCAGATAATCATTGACTGTAGGCGGTATGACTGGAATGATCATATACAATCTAGTGACAGATTTTCCTCATACAGGTTGTTTAAGACCCAACTGCACTGAACCATACGTTTTGTTGTGTATAAACTGATTTATTAATAAGCAAGCACCGGCAGAATTGAGATGTTGTATGTCAGAAACTGTAATGCATTCAAGACGATATAAAGCAAATGTTTTAAATTATAAGATATACACCCTGTGTAACTAACGACATTGAGTATGAAGTCCATTTTGTTTTGACCTAAGAAAAGATTTAATCCACAGACTGTGGGTTTCCCCACAAGAATAAAGTTAGTTCAACTTCTCTCGACAAAAATGAACAAGCAACAAGAAATTTAGCATTGGTTTTATAAGATCTCTTGAAGGGGTAAAAGGCATTCCATAACTACCCATATATTTGTGCATTTCTTCCTTTATCTTATTGGTATGTTGTTTTCATGTGAACGTCTAAAAGTTCTAATGAGTAGTGTCTGCAAGACTTTGTCAAACTTCTGTAGAACTTTGTTTTTGTATTTCACACCCCTTCATGAGGGGCAATGGCCTAAATGAATAAATCATCGGAAGTCGGAAGGCTGAAGTCTGATCTCTCTCCTCTCCTCTTCTCTCCTCTCTCTCTCTCTCTTCTCTCTCTCTCCTCTCTCTCTCTCTCTCTCTCTCTCTCTCCTCTCGCTCCTCTCGCTCTCTCTCTCTCTCTCTCTCTCTCTCTCTTCTCTCCTCTCTCTCATTTTCTTTCTGTCAGTGAGTGTGTGTTAAATATAAGACCTTTTTCTTTCATTGCGTAACGTTACATATCATTTCAAGGGACGAGCTCACAACACTGAACATTTTTTTTCGGTTTTCTTTAAAGCATTCCGAATTTTCTCAGACGCGTTAATGCACGCTGTTTCGTCCACACCGCACAGTGTGCATACTCCATCTTTGGTGGGTGTGTTTGCTGGGTGGTTTCATGTTCTCACAAGCCACTGAACTAACAGACCTACATATTCAGTCCAAACTCGTAAAATGCGTGCATGATCTTCTGCCCGCGTATACACACGAAGAAGGCTTATGCACTGTTTGGTCTGCAGGCGTGTTGACGTGGGAGATTGGAAAGAAGTTTCCTCCCTTTACCCATCAGATGGGATGCATCCAGACAGGATCGAACCCCAGACCTTCCTATCGAAAATCTGATGTCTTACCCACTTGACTACAACACCCGTCGAATATCATTGCATGATGTCGATCGTTAACACAGTTTTATGTACCATCATGTTGACCTTTTTAACCTTTCCCCCTCCCCTCTCCACCTCCATCCCTCCCGCTCTCTGTCTGTCTCATCAGCATTTAGTATAAGCATTAATCTGAGCGCGCGTGTGCGTATGTATGTGTGTGTTTGTGTGTGTGTGTGTTCGTTCGTTATTTCTTTTAACGTCTATTCACATAAGAGCTTTTAGACAAATGTGTGTGCATGAGTGGTGTGTGTGTATGTGCATGTGCGTGTGCGCGGCATGTGTGTGTGCGCGCGCGCGTGTGTGTATGATTGATGCGTGTGTGTGGTGTGGGTGTGTGTGTGTGTGTGTGTGTGTGTGGTGTGTGTGTGTTGGTCACACACACACGCACACACACAGAGTGCGAGTGTGTGTTTTCCCAAAAGGAAATTGAAAACGTCCGCGTATACAGCAGACAAGTCAAAGCAAGAGAACAATGGACTTTGTGATAAACCATACAGACGGGAAGAACTAACTACCATTGTTCTGTCGCTCTCCCGTACACAGCGCAACAGTGTTCTGGGGACGGAATTAATTTGTTTATTTGTCTGATACGTGACAAGGAAATAATGACTTACGTGGCAATTACCGACAGACAACCAGCTATCGATTGTGGAGCAATAGGGCTGAAAAGTACACCTAGAAAGTTCCCGATTCACCTATTTTCGATTCACCTACACCCTATTTGCCTATATCTACCTGAGATGGGTGATCCCGATATGCCTATTGCCAGTTTGCCTAAATACTACTAAAAACTACTCGATAGTTAACTTTGCACACCACACACACACACACACACACACACACACACACACACCAACACACACACACATCTACACACACACACATTCTATTCAGTTTATGTCTCTATGTGACAGCATATGGCCAAAACCTAAATGCATATATGATGCTACATCCAGCGTGACCCTTTCACCAGCTGAGCTAACGGGGCCCCAAGTGAACCGACACTATGACACTATCACAGTATCACAGCTTGAATCCTATCTGTGACGGGACAGACCGTGGCCTTCACGAAGAAATGTATGTCGCGAAGGCCATGGACAGACTCACCGGAACCTTCAGCGACTCCAGAGACTGGAGTTTGCCTAAGAGGATATCATCGCATTCGGACAATTCCATACAAGCTTCAACAACAACAAAAAAAAAAGAAAAAGAAAGAAAACCACTAGTTACGCAGCAAGCTTCATTGAACCTGCGCACACAAGGGCTTGAAATGGCGAAGGGAACGAGACCCATGAAACGCTGACACCCAATGACTGGAGCATTACTAACCCTTTGACTCCCGCCCTATCCACTAAATGCAAAAACTTAACCCTTTGACTCCCGCACTCTGTCCACCAGCTTCCTGTAGGAAACTGATGTGGATGACAATGCAGGATGCTGGTGTGGACAGGGTGCGGGAGTCAAAGGGTTAATAAAATGGGCAGCGAACAAGCCAGCTTTTATGTGGATGTCACTCAAAACATGACATTGACATCTTGAGTTCACGACTCCATGAAAACAGCCAGCCTGCAATAACTGTGGCCCACTTGAATCCACGACTTAACATTACAGTGGAAATCCACGACTCTAATGTTACAGTGGAATCCACTACCTAACGTTACAGTGGAATCCACGACACTAACGTACAGTGGAATCACTACTCTAATGTTACAGTGGAATCCATTACCCTAACGTTACAGTGGAATCCACGATCCTAATGTTACGGTGGAACCCACGGCCTAACGTTACAAATCCACGACCCTAATGTTACAATGGAATCTACGACCCTAATGTTACAGTGGAATCCACGACCCTAACAGTACAGTGGAATACACGACCCTAACGATACTGTGGAATCCACGATCCTAACGTTTCAGTGGAATCCACGACCTTAACGTTACAATGGAATCCACGATTCTACTGTTATAGAGGAAACCACGACCTTAACGTTGGAGTGGAATCCACGACCTTCACGTTACATTTGAAGCCACGACCTTAATGTCATATTTTATCCACGACCTTAACGTCACAGTGGAATCCACGATCCACTGTTACAGTGGAATCCACGACCCTAACATTACAGTAGGGCGCTCTAACTAAACCAACTGAGTTAATGTATAGTGTGTATGAATGTATCAGTAATGTCTACCACTTCAATTTTTTTAAATTTATTATTCTATTTTTTTCTTTCTTTCTTCTTTCCTTCCTTGTTTCCTTCCTTCTTTTTTTCTTTCTTTATTCCTTCTTTCTTTCTTTCTTTCTTTCTTTTTTTCTTTCTTTCATTCCTCTTTCTTTCTTCTTTCTTTTTCTTTCTTTCTGTCTGTCTGTCTTTTTTCTTTCTTCTTTGCATTTCATTAAGGACGGGTGCGTGTGTGTGCTATGTTTTGCACATACTGTGCAGGGCGTATGTTGCTGCACAGTCTGCTTGCCCAATATTTGGTGGGCGTGCGTGCTGGGTGTTTTATATGTTTCTGTAAACCAGCCACTGACATGGCTCACGGGATTTGCAACCACATTCATGATGTTCTGCGTGTGTATACGAAGAGGGCTTGGCACTGGCAGGTCAGCACACGTGTTGACCTGGGGAAACCCTGAAAAATCTCCAACTTTTACCTATCAGACGAGAGACATTCAGGCAGGATCGAAAGCAGACCTTCCGATTGAAAATCCAACGTCTTACCCATTTGACCGTGGCACTCGTCGCTTCAAACAGTATTGCCAACTGTATAACTTTCATCGGTTCATGTCTTTTGCATTTTATCCCAGGCCAAGATCACCTGAAGTACCCCCCAAGTTCGGCAAAGTGTGTGAGCTACTCGTATAGGCCCTGATAAAAAACTGATTCTGTGCGCTTTCTTGTGAGTGCGTGCGTGCGTGCGTGCGTGCGTGTGTGTGTGTGTGTGTGTATCTGTCTGTGTGTGTGTGTATGTTTGTGTGTGCGTGTCTGTGTGTGCGAGTGCGTGTCTGTGTCTGTGTCTGTGTGTGTGTGTGTGTGTCTGTGTCTGTGTCTGTGTCTGTGTGTCTGTCTGTCTGTATGTGTGTGTGTGTGTATATGTGATGTGTGTGTGTGGTGTGTGTGTGTGTGGCGCGCGCACGCGCGTGTTTGTGTGTGTGTATGTTTGTGTGTGTGTGTGTGTGTGTGTCTATGTGTGTGTGTGTGTATGTTTGTCTGTGTGGATGTGTGTGCGTGCGTGCGCCCGCGCGCACGCAGGCACTCATATGCGTGTGTTTCAAAACAGATTCCTCTCAGCCATAAACATTTCAAAACTGCAGCCATCTGGCACTGCTTTCAATCAAATAACGGCAGCCGCCATCTACAGTACAGGCCACGGACCTCAACCCTTTCAGTCCCTCACCGTATCCATCAACCTCCTGTAATTACAGTCTAGTAAAGGACAGAAGGGGTTAACTCACTCAGGTGGAGTGTGTGGCCCAGGAAGTTCAAAGTATCTGTCTGGGAAGCAGGATCCCCCATCAGAAGGGTGGGTGTTTTTTCTTACCCCTTTTAAGGAAAATTAAACTTGAACGGTGGTCTGGTTGCTATTCTTTTGCTTTGGATAATAAATTGAGGTCTGATGTGTAGCATGCACTTAGCATATATGAAAGATCCCTCGGCATCCAAAGAGTTGTCCTTAACAAAATTTCATTGGCAATAAAACAAAACAACAACAACAACAACAAACCAAACCAAACAAACAGAACAATACACAAACAAACAGACAAACAAACAAACAAACAAAAAACAACAATCAAGAAACACACACAACAAACAAAACCACTAAAAACACATTTTCACAGGAAAAACGAAACAAAACAAACAAGTAAGAACACAAGAACGCGCGTGCAACAATGAGGAATAAAAGATAGCGCCATATTATGGTGACATACTTTCCCAAGGAACAGCAACTGACATTTTTCAGATGGGAAAACTCCAACCTAACTAACAAAGTCATAGACTCGTAATGAAAGGTATCGTCTAATGAGGGACTGAAAATGTCAGTCTGAATAACAAATGAAAGAGTTAAAGTTTGAAGAGGCAGTGAAAGGTTAAAGTCTGAAGAGGGGGAAAAAGGATTTAAGTCTGATTACAGTACAAAAAAAGTAAAAATTCTGACGATGGAGGGAAAGGGTTAAAGACTGGTGAGGGAATGGAAGGGTTACAGTCTGATGAGAGAGTGAAAAGGGTGAAAGTCTGACGACGGGATGGAAAGAGTTAAAGTCTGACGAGAGAGTGAAAAAGGTTAGAGTCCGATGAGGGAGGGGAGAGGGTTAAAGTCTAATCAGGAAATGAAAAGGTTAACATTTGATGAGGGGGTAAAAGAATAAAAATTGATGAATGAGGAAAAACAATTAAAGTCTGAAGAGGGAAGAAAAAGGTTAAAGTCCGATGACAGAGTGAAATCGTTTAAGTCTGATGAAGGAGCAAAAGGGTTAAAATCTGATGAGGGAGGAAAAGAATTAAAGACTGATGAGGGAAGAAAGGGGTTGAAGTCTGATGTGTGAGGAAATGGGTTAAAGTCTGAGAAGAAAGTAAAATCGTTAAAGCCTGATAAAGGAAGAAAAGAGTTAAAGTCTGATGTGAGAATGAATTGGTTAATCTGATGAGGGGGGAAAGGGTTAAAGTCTGATGATTCAATGAAAGGATTACAATCTGACGAGGGATTGAAAGGGTTAAAATCTGATGATCCACTGAAAGGATTAGAATCTGATGAGGGAGGGAAGGGTTAAAGTCTGATGAGTCAATGAAAGGATTAAAATCTGATGAGGGAGGGAAGGGTTAAAGTCTGACGAAGGAGTGAGAGGGTCAAAGTCTGAAAAGGGAATGAAAGGGTTAAAGTCTGGTAAGGAGCGAAATGATTGAAGTCTGGTGATGGAAGAAAGGGTTAAAGTCTGGTAAGGCAGTGACATGATTGAAGTCTGGTGATGGAAGGAAAGGGTTAAAGTCTAACGAGGTAGTGAAATCGTTAAAGTCTGATAAGGGAAAAAAAGGGTTAAAATTTGATGAGAGGGAAAAGGGTTAAAGTCTGATGTGGGAGTAGAAGGGTTAAAGTCTGACGAGGGAATAAAAGGGTTAAAGTCTGATGAGGGAGGATAAGAGTTAACCCATCTCCGTACCCATTGGCTCAGGCCACACAGTGCAAACTCCTAATTGCTCCTGTATTTATTTTGCCAGCAAGAGTTGATGTTACACACGTGACGCCAGCAAGCTGAGGTTGAAAACTCATGCACGCTGTTCTTGCAATTTGTTAGACTTGTAGGAAGCAGGTGAAAAACATGAAAGCAAGGAGAGGGAGGGAAAGAATTACAGACAGGAAGAGAAACGAGGGATAATAATAGAAGAAAAAAATGATAAAACGAAACGATAAAAAAACAACAACACTTGAAATAGAAAGAAGGAAGAGAAGAATACGAAGGAGGGGGAGAGAAAAGAAGAAGAAGGAAGAGGAGAGAAAGGAGGACGAGGAGGGGAGGAGGAGGAGAAGAAGAAGAACTGAGAAGAAGATGGAAGAGGAGGAGGAGGAAGAGGAAGAAGAATATGAAGAAGAAGATGATGATGATGATGATGATCTTGATGATGATGACGACAATGACGAAGAAGAAGAACTGAAGAGAAAATGAAGGAGAAGGAGGTAGAAAGAAAGAAAAAAATGAGAGAGAGATGGAAGAAGGAAGACAACGCATGTATAAAAAAGTGACAATTTATCAAAAGCGACATGAAGCACTAACAACAATAACATCGAACCTTGCCACACACTACACACACACAGAAACGAAAGAGAGAAGGAGACAGCGATAAGAATTAAAAACAAAACAAACAGATAAATAAACGAAACGCGTGCAAACATCACATACACCACACCACACACGAAAATAGAGCGAGAGAGAGAGAGAGAGAGAGAGAGAGAGAGAAAGAGACTTATACTCTCACACACACATACACACACGCTTACACTCTCACTCACTCACACACACACACACCACACACACACACACACACACACACACACACACACACACACACACACACACACACACACACACAAACACACACACACACACACTCACTCACACATACTCACACTTACACACACACACACACACACACACACACACACACACACACACACTCACACGCACACGCACACGCACACGCACACGCACACACATTTACACACTCACATACACACACACACATAATTTCACACTCACACACACACACACTTACTCACAGACACACACACACACACTTACACACTCACACACACACACACATAAACACACTCACACATTCACTCACACACACACACTCACTCATCACACACTTCATTCATATCAACTCATCACCACACTCACTCATACACACACACACTCACTCATCACACCACACACACACATCACTACTCACACACTCACACACACACAACACACACACACACCACCACACACACACTCACTACAAACACACACACAATTCATACATACACATAACTCACTCACACACACACTCATACATTAACGCGCGCGCGCGTGTACACACACACACACACAACACACACACCACACATCATGGCACACGCATACCATCAGATCTCTGTCAGAGACTGTACTCCGGTATCTTGCTCCCATTAGTTTAGTTGTGGAAATGTGATGACAGCCTTTGCCTGTCAAAACATACCATTATGTGAGTGTCAGCTGTCTGCCTTAACCCTTTGACTCCCGCACCCTATCCACCAACTGCAAAACTTAACCCTTTGACTCCTCACCCTATCCACCAGCTTCCTGCAAGAAGCTAATGGATAGGGTGAGGGAATAAAACGGTGAAATTTTTGCATTACCAGCATGGTTGGCAATGTAGAATGCTGGTGGACAGGGTGCGGGAATCAAAGGGTTAAAAACATATAGACTAATAAAAAGTTGTCCAACCATTCAAACATTCTCCCTTTTCAAAGGACATAACTCTTGAGAGTCACGTAGGAATTATCTCCCATATTGCAGAACTTCTCAAATCCAACTACGAGGAGTGTTCTGAGCTTACGGTTTTTGTGCTTTGTATCTGCTTCTATGCTAGCTGAATGGGTAGCGCAAACTGTACTGGATTTGAGAAGTTCTGCAATATAGGAGATAACTCCTACGTGACTCTCAAGAGTTATGTCCTTTGATTAATATCATAAAAATTCTCCCTGCTTCCCTCTTATTTCTTTGGTATTCTCCCTTTTCATTTAAAAATCATCAGTACAGAGAGAATCCCGATGTTGTGTTTCTCACAGTCACTGTGACCTTAACCCTTTGACTCCCGCAGCCTGTCACCACCAACATCCTGCTTTATCAACCATGCTAGCAAAGCAAAAACTTAACCCTTTGACTCCCTCACCCTATCCACCAGCTTTCTGCAGGAAGCTGGTGGATAGGGCTAGGGAGTCACATGGTTGTTTTTGCAGTTGGTGGACAGGGTGCGGGAGTCAAAGGGTTAAATAGGCAAAAGAAGACAAAAAGCTTGACGTGAAGCGCGAAATGCCGTGGACCGTCACAACAATGAAGACAATGTAACCATTGTCAGTTCCTGAGACTGTTCTGTTCACACACCTTGTGGTCAATGTGATGATAATTTTGAAAGCACTTTGTGTTGTCTGTGTGACTGTGACTTTGGGGCCGCGGCTACAGTGGTCAACAGTTTTGGTCCAAATTTGTTAAAGATCCACTCAGAAACAGACAGAAGATCTCGCTTATGTAATTATTTTTGTCACAGACAGACAGACAGACAGACAGACAGACAGACAGATCCACTCAGAAACAGTCACGATCTCGTTAATATAATATTTTTTGTCAAAGATACAGACAGACAGACAGACAGGCAGACAGACAGACAGGCAGGCATGCAGACAGACAGATAGATATGCACACACAAACACTCACACATACACAGGCACACACACACACACACACACACACACACACACACACACACACACACACACACACACACACACACACACACACACACACACACAACACACACACACACACACACACCTCCATCTGATATGAAACAATCTCGTAGTTTTTTTTTAAGCGAAAGTTTTTTTCTAAGAACTTTATTCTGATAAGTCCTACTATACCTTTACATCGTAAGCTGCAGTAACTTGCTGTTGTGTGGATGTGTGTGCGCGGCATGTGTGTGTGTACGTGCGTGTGTGTGAATGTAAATGAATGTATGTATGTATGTATATATGCATGTATGTATGTATGTATGTATGTATGCATGTATGTATGTATGTATGTATGTATGTATGTATGTATGTATGTATGTGTGTGTGTGTGTATGTGTGTGTGTGTCTCTGTGCGTGTGTTTGTGTGTGTGTGTGTGTGTGTGAGTGGTGTGTGTGTGTGTGTGTGTGTCTGTGTGCGTGTGTTTGTGTGTGTGTGTGTCTGTGTGCGTGTGTTTGTGTGTGTGTGTGTGTGTATGTGTGTCTGTGTGCGTGTGTTTGTGTGTGTGTGTATGTGTGTCTGTGTGCGTGTGTGTGTGTGTGTGTGTGTGTGTGTGTGTGTGTGTGTGTGTGTGTGTGTGTGTGTGTGTGTGTGTGTGTGTGTGTGTGTGTGTGTGTGTGTGTGTTCTAAAACATCAATCGGTGATTAGAATGTCTTTAATTCAACCCGCAGACGTAGTTAGCGATACGTAGCCTACATGTTTTAGATTAAAGGATAATAACATTAAGACTTTTTCAGCGTATGTGATCATCCCACGGCCTTCCCAAAGCATCATCATAGCATCTCTCTCTCCCTGTCTGTCTGTCTCTCTCTGGGGTTTGCCCTTTGGGCCCCCGTCTCATTGGGTCCCCGTCTCATTGGGCCCCCGTCTCATTGGGCCCCCACACTTTTCTGTAGTAATAAGAAAACGTGTCATTGGGCCCCCGTCTCTTTGGGCCCCCGTCCCTTTGAGCCCCCATCTCTTTGAGCCCCCGTATCATTGGGTCCCCGTCTCATTGGGCCCCCGTCTCATTGGGCCCCCACACTTTTCTATAGTAATAAAGAAAACGTGTCATTGGGCCCCCGTCTCTTTGGGCCCCCAGCATAATAAACAAGATAATTATGTTCCCTGCTGCTGCAAATGTGTGTGTGTGTGTGTGTGTGTGTGTGTGTGTGTGTGTGTGTGTGTGTGTGTGTGTGTGTGTGTGTGTGTGTGTGTGTG
>JAPXFY010000012.1:15997496-16002496 GCA_030674185.1 Monoplex corrugatus
TTTATTCATTTGTTTACTTGATCGTTTATTTATGTATTTATTTATTTATTTCATTGTTTATTTTATTTTAGTTTACTGCCTGTACATACTTACATTACCGATTTTGAATTTGTTGAGATTTCAGTTTAGATGATTTCAATAAATCGCAGCAGATGTTATTGTCCTAATGATGATCTTATTTGTTTGTTTCATTTTTTATTAATCTATTTTTCTGTAGGGTTGGGACTTGGGCTCTAAATATGTTTTATCGTCAATTTTATAGATATGCAAACAGATAAGTTCTTGAATGGATCAGCAAAAATAGTTTGCAGTGTGATTGAACAAGTAATCTTATATATTGCATACTTTATCATCAGCTTGACGGAGTGCGCGATCCGAAAAAACGAGTATAACTGTGTTTGTTTGATTAATCAGACAGCTGTTTTAATCCTTTCTTGGTGACAAGAATCCTAACTTCAAACAGTTATGCGTCCAATTGGACCGTAATCGTAGACTGCACAGGTCTACTTTCACATTCTTGCACAACAGGGAGGCAACCCGACTTTCTTATTTCATCGGATTGATTCACCATTTACCCAGTTCGTCCCTAGCATAAATAACCCGTTTTCAGTTTCCAACCTCAGATCCTGTTTTGTGACTAAGACACTCACACAGACGTTAGACCACAATGAGTCGCAGTGCGGTAAGTACATCGGCGCTTGACGAGTGTAGATTTATCGACTTGAAAGGGCGTATCACTGGTATTCAACCGACGAACCGTATTCGGTATTGACTTGAGGTAACTTGTTTGCAGTTTGGGAAATACCTTCGATTGTGATCATTCCTTTTTATTTGTCTTCAATCTTTGTGCAGTAGTTTAGATAAAGGCTAGAGTCAGTTGAATCTAATTCTACAAGGACCATGGAATATATCATAATTAACTCCTTCATTGTTTTGCTAGTGGTATCATAATTATAGCCTAATCACAATGCTATTTCAGTATTTGCCAACGGATTTTTGCACGGGTAGGGTAATAATTAACAAAAAATTATAGTATGCAAATTATTGCATGGAATTAATCATAACCCTTTTTTCTGAAAGGGAAATGAAAAGACTATCCTTTATGATAGTTTTAACTGTATTTGATTCTTTGTGATAGTTTTAACTGTATTTGATTCTTTGGTTAGTGAAGAATGGGCCATAAAATTGACAAATTTCACACAATCTATTGTTATACATGATTATGGATTAGTAATTTTAAAAGCAAAGTATTCTAAGAAAACATATATAAAAGTATTGAAGATATGTCTCCAAACCCTATGTGCTTATGAAGTTTTGATTAGAAACACACACACATACACACACACAAAATACCCCCACACACTCACTCATTCTCTCACTGCCACGCCCACCACTTTCTTTTCGTTTCCTCCCAAACAACAGAAACACCGACAGAAGACAGAAAACTCGACAATTTTGAAAACCATGTGTTGAGCTGACCATGGAACACACGCTATGTATAACTTACTATAAGTGTGCTTCACAGACTAAATGTGCTGGCCCACCAGCTGAAAGCTGTAACAAAACCTCCATCTCCTCATCACTCTCCCCCATCTCCCTCCCCCATTACCCAGTCTACAGTGTGGGTTGGTCAGAGTTCCCCTAAACCATGTCTCAGTTTGTAGTGTGATGAAATAGCTAGAACCTTTGGCAACACGCTGTCTTTCTCACAGCATTTGGCCCAGTGGAAGCATCGTGGTCAGCTATTGTGGAAGAAGGGTCAACATCTCTGAGGGGGTAGTTACAAATGCTGCAGTAGTTACCATAGCAAGGTGTGATTGGCTGCTGACCTCATGCATAATTCATGTAGGTGGACAGAGCTTTGTGATTCATGTGAATTGGGATTCCCCAGCTTAAAAATAGAGGTAGGAAAATTCTTGATGTGATATGAATGTATATTATATACATTGTTGGCAAATGAGGTACACATTGTCTTAAGGTATACATCTGTGGCACTGATGAGGTTTAAACTTATTACAATGGATATGGGGGTTCGAGGGGAGTTGGTAGAAGGTGGGGTAGGAGCAGGGTGGTGGTGGTTGCAGGCTGTGGAGGCTGCAGTCCAGCCAGGTCCTGAGTGAATGTTTTTAGTAAGGACACTGCGTTGGCTGGTGTTGGTAAATGGTTCCTCTTGGTAAATGGTTCCTCTTGGTAAATGGTTCCTCTTGCCAGTTCAGTTATTGAGTTAGTAATTGTTGGAGGGAAGAACAAAAAGGAAAGAAATAGAGTGGGGTGAGGGATGGCTTAGAGCTATGTTTTCTCGATGGAATCTGTTTGTTCATGGGATCAGATGGTGGTAAAGTGTGGGGTGGTTGATATCCACCAGTCCATTACTGACCTGATACGGCATCACCAGTCTGTTGTACTTGTAGTGCCTGCGTTGCTCCAGGCTGATCTACTTAACATTAACTTGTCAGCAAGGAGATGAATGCAGCTGGTTTCTTTTTTCTGAATCTTGTTTTCATTGTCTTTCTAACATGACACAGTGACTTATGAAGTGCCCGACGTTGTATCCAAGTTGGTGTTGCAAATGTGCTTTGTTGCTTTATGTTGGATGTTTTTTGAGGGCCATGATGTTAGAGTCCAAAGCAATCAGGCGTTTTTATTATTGAGGTATAGTTGGCTGGTGACATCTTGATTTTGAAGTGTGAAGTTCGTCAGGCTGTAATACTTCACAGACCTTAGAATATTCATTCTTAGTGAAAGGGCATGGCATTTCTGGCATTTCTGCTGATTTGTAACATGCTAATTTGTTGGACTTTTCCAAAATATCGCACTTGTCTGTTTCTGTGGTATAAGGGGTGTGTGTGTGTATGTGAGTGAGTGTGTGTGTGTGTGTGTGTGTGTGTGTGTGTGTGTGTGTGTGTGTGTGTGTATATGTGTGTGTGTGTGTGTGTGTTGTGTGTATTTGTGTGTGTGCATATGTGTGATAAGTGTGTGTGTGTGTATGTGTGCGTGTATGTGTGTGTCAGGGGTGCAGATCACGTAGAGATGGGGGTAAATCACGTAAGGAAGATGGAAATCACGTACAAAAATTATGTCAAAAGGGTATGAACACGTAAGACTTTGTCGTCTTGAGGGTATGATCACGTAAGCATTTTTCCTCTGCCGGTCTCATCACGTAAAGGTTTTGAGCCGTGGGGGTATAGACCTATCGCTCCGTTCGCTCGCCTAGCCGCGGCGGGCAAGCTAACGACGCGACCGACATCGCTTAGCTTGCCCGCCGCGGCACATGCAGCATTGGGGTCGGGCATTACATTAGCGGTAAAAATAGTAACTAGGCTACGTCACACTTTTCTACAACTCTTTGCCTGGGCCAATGAAAATGCAGTTACTTGAATCAGAATCAGTTCACATTAAATTTTGTAATATGGAAACATTCCTCCTGTGTTGTCTGTGTCAGTGTGGAAACTGGCATGTGTCACTGTAAAGAATTGATCTTTATTCTAATTTAGTAGAAGGCCATGCTGCTTGCTTTTTTATAATTTAATTTATTTAAACCATTAGGCCAAAAAATCACTTGGGAAAACAAAATACCGAGTCTTTGCATCAGTGGCTCATACCCCCAGAAATTTTGGCAAAGGGTATGAAAACTCCCTAAAAAAATTATTGGGGGTATGAAAACCCTCAAGTTTTTTTAGTGGGGGTATGAAAACCCTTGACTTTTAGAAGGATCTGCACCACTGGTGTGTGTATGCATGTGTGTATGTGTGTGTATTTGTTGTGTGTGTGTTTGAATGTGTGAATGTATACATGTATGTGTGTCACTGTGTGTGTGTGTGTGTGTGTGGTGTGTGTGTGTGTGTGTGTGTGTGTGTGTGTGTGTGTGTGTGATGTATATGTGTATATATATATATGTGTGTGTGTGTGTGTGTATGTGTGAGTGTGTATGTGTATTTGTTTGTTTGCGTGTGTGTGTGTGTGTGTGTGTGTGTGTGAGTGGGTGTGCGTTTGTGTGTGTTTGTGTGTGTGTTTTGAATGTGTGTATATGTGTGTTTGCTTGTGCATGTATGTGTGTGATGAGTGTGTGTTTACTTTTTCTTGATTTTCTTGTCAATTCAGTATGTGTTTGTGTGTTAGTATGTGTATCATTTTTGTGTGTATCTGTGTGTGTGTGTGTGTGTGTGTGTGTGTGTGTGTGTGTGTGTGTGTGTGTGTGTGTGTGTGTGTGTGTGTGTGTGTGTATGTGAGTTTTGACTTGTTACAGGATCAATGTGATTAAATAATTTGAATTATGATTTTTCCTCATGCCTTGCATATATGTCATATGTCTCTGTCAGTGACATAAAATAGATCAGTGCCACATGTCCATTTACTGTGTTGTGTAAAATGCTGTATCTATTTCAAGGCAATGTGTTCACAGAGAAATCCATCAGTACAGTTGTCCAAGGCTTTGTCATGGCTTCTGCGACATGGAGCAGAGAAGGAGGGATTCAAATTTCTTTCAGGTAAAGACCTAATTACTGGGTCAGTGTGTCAGCTTCAGTCTGTCTATGTCTGTCATTTGTCTCCACAGTCTGTCTATGTCTGTCATTTGTCTCCACAGTCTGTCTGTGTCTGTCATTTGTCTCCACAGTCTGTGTGTGTGTCATTTGTCTCCACAGTCTGTGTGTGTGTCATTTGTCTCCACAGTCTGTGTGTGTGTCACTTGTCTCCACAGTCTGTGTGTGTGTGTCATTTGTCTCCACAGTCTGTGTGTGTGTCATTTGTCTCCACAGTCTGTGTGTGTGTCACTTGTCTCCACAGTCTGTGTGTGTGTGTCATTTGTCTCCACAGTCTGTGTGTGTGTCATTTGTCTCCACAGTCTGTGTGTGTGTCATTTGTCTCCACAGTCTGTGTGTGTGTCATTTGTCTCCACAGTCTGTGTGTGTGTGTGATTTGTCTCCACAGTCTGTGTGTGTCTGTCATTTGTCTCCACAGTCTGTCTGTGTCTGTCATTTGTCTCCACAGTCTGTGTGTGT
>JAPXFY010000012.1:16007496-16014996 GCA_030674185.1 Monoplex corrugatus
GTTGTGTGTGTGTGTGTGTGTGTGTGTGTGTGTTGGTTGTGTGTGTGTGTGTGTGTGTGTGTGTGTGTGTGTGTGTGTGTGTGTGTGTGTGTGTGTGTGTGTGTGTGTGTGTGTGTGTGTGTGTGTGTGTGTGTGTGTGTGTGTGTGTGTGTGTGTGTGTGTGTGGTGTGTGTGTGTGTGTGTGTGTGTGTGTGTGTGTGTGTGTGTGTGTGTGTGTGTGTGTGTGTGTGTGTGTGTGTGTGTGTGTGTGGTGTGTGTGTGTGTGTGTGTGTGAGAGGAGTGAGTGAGAGAGAGACTCAATGGTTAAATCATTCCTAGATATGGATGTAAAGTTTTGTGTGTGTGTGTGCGTGTGCGTGTGCGTGTGTGTGTGTGTGATTTGTGACTGAGTGAGTTTTTATGTGCATGTGTGGGTGTGTGCACATGTTTTGTATTATTGCCATTTCCAACCATTGAGCCCACGGTACAGTGCGAAACATATATGTCTAAAGACAATGTTGCTGTATATCCTGCAGTGAGAAACTCACAAAGTAAGATGACAATGAGCAGGATTTTCTTTTGTGGATATTGCCTGTTGTTTAGGCGAAAATATCAGTCATGATACACATGAAGAAAAGACACACACACGCATGCACGCACGATAAAAAAATCACTTACAGTATTGTGAAGTCTGAATTTGTGGGCCAGTCACAATCTTTCAGCCTCCATGTGAAATCTGAAAAACTTTGTGCCTGCAAGATTCAGATGGATGGGTCCATGTTCATCAGACCTGGCAAGGAGGCTGAAAATGTGACTGACCCATGAATTTGCATCTTGCATTTGTGAATATCTTTGGTAATTCAGATGACAAATTTAGGATGTGATGATTGATATTAATAATTGTTCTTATTTTTGTGTCCTACACTCCCCAGGTGTCAGATCTGGACCTAGAGCCTATCACCAGTGCTGACCTCTATCCTGTGGTTGTGCATGGCACTTACTACAAGTTCTGGGACTCCATCCGTCACCAGGTACATTTTACCTTTTTTTTGTGGTCACATGTCATTCGCCACATTAAGGGTTACAGAATCTGGGCGACAGTTTTTCGCAGTTGGAATTTGGAGCTTGTTCAAGAAGGGATTCATCACACTTGGATGAGTTCATGTGCGCTCCATCCAAATCTGGCAGACTTCCTGAGCCTGGCAAAAGCCTATGCACTGCAACGTCTTGAAAAAGACTGGACTCTAAACAGTGCTGTAGTGATGATGATGATGTGGATTATAATCATGATGCCATGAAGTTTCATCTAGGGTTGTGACTGGACTGCAGTCGGCACTCCTGTCTGCATTTACTGTAGGTATATGTTTGTTCCCCAGTTCTTTACGTTACTTGTGTTTTAAGTAGATACTTGTTAGTGCAGAGTTAGAGCTGTCATCTTCTAGTCTGCCTGCATGAATTTTCACAGCTGTATATCACACCTGGGAAACTTTGTGCATCTTGCCTTCAGCCTATCCAGCTGTGAATGGATACCTGACTTACTTCAGAGTTAAGGAAGATAAAGTAGTCAGGGAGAGGAGATGGGCACTGCTGACATGATGCTGACCATAGAAAATTTGAGGCTTTTATACTCAGAATAATAGCAAGACATGTACTTTAAAAAGTGTTCTTTAATACCTCTTACAGTAGTGGGTGTGTGTGTGGTGTGTGTGTGTGTGTGTGTGTGTGTGTGTGTGTGTGTGTGTGTGTGTGTGTGTGTTTGCCACCCAACTTTTTTGCATCTCTTCGGTAGGTTGTCACCATGTCCATTTTGGGCTGTTCAGCACACCATCAAACCTAAATTCATTCACACAAAATCCCAGTGCCAGGAAGTCGATAGGAAGCAGTGAGACAAATGGCCATAAGTCACCCACATCAGAGGAGACATTACACTATGGCCGGATCATTGTGGTGATGTTCAGTTACTGGTTATTTTAACTGAAGCGTGGACTCAAGCTCTGATCAATGTCTCAGATGACAACTGTACAAACAACAGATTCTGCCAGAGAACACAGTGGTCAGCAAAACTGATCAGTAACTGGGAGGCCATGGCTTTGCATCCCATTCAGTCAAAAATGAAAACAAAACAAAAAATACTGAGGGATTTTTCAGCCCAACCAGTTCCTATGCAGAGCTGAGTGCACTACTGGCTTGTTGAAAAGGCTTGTCTCACCCATTTTACGCGTGTGTTGCTTGGAGTTGCTCTCAGATTTTCTGATATCTGTGCAGGTGTCTGTATTTCTCAGCCTTGTTGATACCAGGATTTATTGAATAAAGTAAGAGCAGAGTACGGCCCTGTCACACATCTAAATTTGAAATGGAGCACCACAGCACTCTTACTCTCATCATTACAGCATTGTGGAAAATTGTCCCAGATTCTGTGGCCCTTCATGCCCTGCTATCATGGTGAACTTACTTTCCGTGTGTTTGGAAATGTGCTGAGAGAGGCAAATAAACAACATGGAGGTAGTGACACAGGAATGATGCAGTACATGGGAAAACCGAAAAAGAAAAAAAAAAAAAAAAAAAAAGAAAGAAAGAAAAGAAGAGATCAAGCCTTTTCACAAAAACAGTGTTAACAGGGGGACAGTCATTCAGCCCAGCTGTGTGACTGAACAGTGAGGATTGCTGTCATTAATATGAAGGATTAGTATGAGGTGGCCACAGTAAGCTGGATCACTACAGCCCTCCTGAGTTTGGAGTTTGCTCAAAAGGGATTCATTGCACTCAGACAACATTCCATATGTGCTCCATCTCAAATCTGCCAGCAAGCCTGCTCAAAACCATTGGCAAAGTTTTGAAATGGGGAGGGGGGAGAGCGACCTATGAAACATTAAGTTGACATTACTACAATGACAGAAACATTATATGGGTAGCAAAGAGGCCAGTTTTTAATGCTGTACACTGGGACTGGCAGGTCTGAACACATCATTCTGGGAGATAAAAAAAATTGTTCACCTTTTACC
Source organism: Monoplex corrugatus (assembly GCA_030674185.1). Lineage (NCBI taxonomy): Eukaryota > Metazoa > Mollusca > Gastropoda > Littorinimorpha > Ranellidae > Monoplex > Monoplex corrugatus. The sequence continues at coordinate 16,010,478 of JAPXFY010000012.1, forward strand.
CACCAGGTACCATGAGACGTTCAGTCTGATTGAACCCAGGACTGTCTGAGTAGAAGTCTGATGTTTGTCCGCGTAACTGTTGTGTCGTCTTGAGACCTTCTTTAGTATGCATGTTGAATATGTCAGGGGGTGGGAATTTTTCTGAGATCCATGGATTTCCGTGGCAGAAAAAATGAATTTTTTTCAGATTACATGGGCCCTTTTCCTGGAAAATCCATATCCAGTTCCTTTTTTTTTCAAAGTAGAGTAAGTATGATGAGTATAATTTTTGTTTTAATATGTACACACAGAGTAATGAAATCATGCAGAAAACACTCTTTTGAACACTATGTATGTCTGATCTGAAGCCAGAAAATGCACAGATTGCAGGGATTTTAGTTCTTTAAAAAGTGGGAGCGTAGACTCCTCCCCAACCCCCACCCTCCCGATTTCCTCATTTTTCTTTTCAGGCAGTCTCACCCTTGTTGTGTGTTGGCTTTGTCTGTTGTGTGGGTGATGGCCATGTGATGTGAAAACTTGTCTGATGGCAGGGAGATTTAAACTCTGGTCCAGCACTGTTGGTTTGCATGGCCAGTGTATTTTGTACTGAAAGTTGCCTTGTCTGTATTTTACACACTTCCAAATTGCATTGTATTTTCTTATGGTGGGTGCTGTATCCTTTGTCAATATTTACTGTTCTTGTTATGTGCATTTTGCCTTTGTTCAACGTTTGCTTGCTTGATTTATTGCAGAATTGTGTGCATGCACACACATAGGCACACACACACACACACACACACCACACAACACACAAACACAAACACAAACACAAACACACACACACACACATACACACACGCACACGCACAAAACACACACACACACACACACAACACACACACACACACACACACACACACACACACACACACACACAACACATAGCACGCGCACACACAACCACACACACACACACACACACACACACACACACACACACACACACACACACACACACACACACACACCACACACACACACACACACCACACACACACACACACACAACACACACACCCCAAAACAACACACACAACCACACACACAACACACACACACACACTGCTCTTATTTCTCCAGAGTCTTGTACTTAGTCCTCTTGGAGTTTTTGTTATGTAATTTTGAGCAATAGGCTGACAAAAATAAAAAGACATAAATACGGTACAGCTTTCAGAATATGTGTGAACAGGGTCTGAGGAGAATGAAGAGAACGCATGTCCACTTTGCCGCAGGGGTGCCTGGTGAAAATGGAGTCATCAGTGGTAAGGTTGTACATTATTACACATTATAAGATTTTTGTTTTTGCCCCCATTTTCTGCATCAGCTGTATGTCACCACCCCCACACTGTTCATTTCAGCTGTCCATATTATGTTGCAACCCACTGAAACGGAGGTCACCATGACATCAGGGCATGAAGGGCCACTGAACTGGAACATTTTTATCATAATGCTGTGATGGTGAGAATGGTGATAGAGTTCTATACTGGACTGATGTCGTGTGATAGAGTTGTACTTTACACTTTTCTTCAAAATATATTACGGTGCCAACCAGGCCTAAGAGTTACAGACACATGCAGTGTTGATGAGGAAATTTGAGTGACACCTTCCATGATGCGTCCATAAAATGGATGAAACTTGAATGTATGGTATCAGTCTTCCCACTGAGACCATAGTGCACTCAATTCTGGTAGGAGGTGGTTGAGGCAGAAACCCCCCACATTGATTTGACCTGATGAGGGTTTGACCTCAGACCTTGGAATAATCAGTCTACTGCACAAATCATTTTGCCACGATGACCGACTGATCATTATGAAAGAATTTAGTATTAGATTAAGAAAAAAACATTGAAAGACAAAAGTTTCTGTACAGTTGAATGCTGCAGCCTGTTTAATCTCTTATCAGCTATTTGAAGCTTACATTTACAGCATGGGCAAGAATAGCAAGGTTTGTTGTTGTTGTTGTGGTGTTTGGTATCTTGGCGGTAGTGTTGTCATGATAGTGAGACTTTTGTGACGGTGGTTGGTGTGGTGGTAGTGGTGGTCATGTTGATGTTGATGTTGTGATAATGATGATGTTGTTGTTGTTGTGGTGGTGGTGGTGGTGGTAGTGCTTTTATTGTTAGTGATAGTGGTGGTAAATGAAATTGAAGAATGTTTCTTGAATATTGTTTCACTCGACTTCCGGTTTGATAACATAATTAAACCATGCAGCACATTTTCTGCAATGTTTAGACTGGTCTGTCACAATTATTACAAATTGCATGTTCATAACAGCTTTGTCAACAATCTGTTTTACTTTGATACTTTCCTGACAGTAGAACTTCACCTCTTTAACTGTTTTCCTCTTAAATTCTTCCAATATTTGGTGTTGAAGAGCCCAAATAAGTGGTGTTGGGTTAGTGGCCATTGAAATGGCACAGAGGATTAGACAGCAAATTAAAACAACCCCCCAAAAAAAACCCACAACCAACCAACCAACCAACACCAACCAACAACCAACCAAACAACCAACCAACCAACCAACCAACCAACCAATCAACCAACCTGTCAGAGAAACAAGCAAAAACAACAGTAAAAAAATCCCAGAATCAAACAAAAACAAAGAAAGAAATCTAAATCATAGAGAGTGTCAGTGTTTGAGCCAGTAGGGACAAAAAATACTTACAAATAGAATCAGAATTCATAATTATTATAAATAAACAAGTCAGGCGCAAATTTTCGGCCAACTGGCCTTGGAAATAATAATTACAGTATTGGTAAATAATAATTACAGTATTCATATGGCACCAAATCTTGACAGTCCAAATCAAAGCGCACTGATGCACCAGACATATGCATGTGATCAGTGAGGACCACCTAACAATATACAAAATAAACCTGCACAAGAGGTAGTTGTAGAATTCATTGTTGGGAAAAGAGGTGAGTTTTTGAGTTGGGTTTAACCCTTTGACTCCTTCACCCTGCTTTGTCGGCCATGACAACAAAGCAAAACCTTAACCCTTTTACTCCCTCATAATATCCACCAGCGTACTGCAGGAAACTGGTAGATAGGATGGGGGATTGAAAGGGTTAAATGTTTGCTGCTTATGGACTGGCTGTGGGAGTGAAAGGGTTAAAAGCAGAAGGGGTAGGTGTTAGGCAAAGGGCGAATGGAAGTCTACTCCAGGCAGATGAAACAGCAAAAGAACGCTGGCCAACAGTTGATAGTTCAAATCTAGGAACCTGAAGGGAAAGAGTATCTGAAGCTGAGCACAAGGTGCGAGTTGGCTTATAAATATTGATGTTGTCACAAAGACATGATGGAGCAGACTGGTGAATAGATTTGAAACACAAGGTGTCCAGCTTATAGTCAATTCTGTTTATAGCAGGCAACCAATGCAGAGGGTGAAGGAGAGGACTGATATGACCAAACTTGTTTTTTGTGAGGACAAGACGAGCAGCTGTGTTTTGTATGCGTTGCTGATAAAGGAGAGAAGAAGCTGATAGGCCAGAGAGAACAGCATCACAGTAATCAAGACAAGATAAAATGAGAGATATTACAAGCTTAGATGCAGCCTCAGTTGAAAGATATTTTCAAATATAACCATTGCGCCAAATCTGGTATAGCACAATTGGCATGTCTGCATCATAAACTTCTGCATAGAAAGACTGTTGTCCAAGATCACACCCAGGTTCTTGACAGAATCAGAGAGAGGGATGATGTTTGTCAGGCTTCTACAAAAGTCATTCAAAATAAAATATGCAAAAAAACTCAGTGGAAAAAACAGTTGAAGACTTCCTGCAGTGTCAGGGAAGTCTTCTACCGTTTTTTCCACTAAATTTTGTGCGTTACTTCTTTGTTGTCTTTTGTACACACTTGACAGAGGCCACTTGGATGCAGATTTGCACCTGTCTTGTTTTGTTATTTTAAGCACATGTTCTGATTCTATTTTTGCATATTTCTGGTTCCTACACAAAGGAAAAAGCCTCCCAATATTTTCCATTTATCTTGAAGTCTTTCAGTATTGTTTTTATGTCTGACTCTTGATGTAATTATGGTTTGACTTTTTTTTCAGGTATGCGAGGATCATGTGACCTTATTATCTATCTAGACTTGGAAAAGGCACTCGCAGGTATGAAAAATGCTTGTATTATTGGTAAAATGTGATGTAAATGTAAACTTAAATGGCACTTAAACTTAGTGTGTGTTTGATGTGTGTGTAGCAACAAGACTGCTTCTCGGTCAGATGGAATATAAACTTGATATGTATATGTATATATATATATAGCATCAACACTGCTTCTCAGTCACATGAAATAGAGGTATGATATGAATGTAGCATCAATACTGATTCTCAGTTATGTAAAGTATTAGTTTGACATATATGAAACTGTGCATTAAGATTGTTTCATGGACAGGTGGATGCAGAGATGACTCAGTTTGTCTGTAAATTATGTATCATGTTTATGATTTTGTTGTGGATTTTTTTGGTTGCTCCATT
>JAPXFY010000012.1:16017496-16019996 GCA_030674185.1 Monoplex corrugatus
TAAATAGTATCCCCACCTTCTGGAAATTCTGTGCTAGAAATTTCCTCTTTTCTGTCACTCTCTTTTCTTTGTTTCTGCCTTGTTGCTTTGCTTTCTGTCATTAGTACCTGTCGTTTTCTGCCTTAATGGTCCATTCACCTGTATGTACCATTCACATCCTGCAGCGCATTCAAAACAATGCTGCACGCCTTGTACTAAAAAAGAAAAAAGCTGACCACATATCTCCTCTCCTGGCACAACTTCACTGGCTCCCTGTATCAAAGCGCATACAGTACAAACTAGACACCATGTGCTACAAAAGCCTCAATAATGCAGCCCCCGATTACCTGTCAAGCCTACTTGAGATCTATGTTTCCTCACGTACCCTCCGCTCTGCCTCCGATCCTCTGACTTTTCGCTTTCCACGCACTAAGCTCAATACCTATGGTCCACGAGCCTTCTCTGTTTCTGGTCCACTTTCCTGGAACAAACTTCCTCTCTCTGTCCGTCAGCAACCTACTTTTGTCTCCTTCAAGTCCGCTTTCAAAACTCACCTTTTCTCCTCTGTATAAAATCCTGACCTCACTCAATCCCCTCTGCAGCCTGTCTCCACTCGGAGGGGAACAACATTGTAATATATAATTGTATATAATATGCTCTCTATAATTTTCCATTGCTTTTATTCTTTCTCCCCATTTTAGCCGTGTGCGTGTGCGTGTGGTGTGTGTGTGTGTGTGTGTGGTGCGTGCGTGGTGTGTGTCTGTTTTAGCGCTTAGATTTGATTTTATCAAGATTTTGTGCTATACAAATTAAATATTGTATATTGTATTCTTAGGATTGATGATTGAGTACATGTATTAAATGCATTCTTGGCTCTAGGGAGATGAGATACGGGGAAGCAATTTTAGGTAATTTATGCCTGTTTTTATATATGTTTTGGTGTCCTTATGTATGATTATATTTGTATTCAGGTGTTTTTTTAAAATTTTCCCTGTGCGATAAATTGGACGGAGTGGTCAACACAGGGGGCATGTCCTTAGATTATGTGCATGAATGCATTGATATGTGTACTTAATTTTCTTTTCTTTTTTTTCTTCTGTTGGAATTTTGTATGTTTTGAAGCGGCTATAGCCTTGATATGGCTCTACGCAGTCGGGTGGGCTTTAAACAACAATAACAACAACAACACACTAAGTGGTAGATCGGAAAATCTCATTACACACTAAGTGGTAGATTGGAAAAGCTCCTTACAGACTAAGTGGTAGACTGGAAAAGCTCTTTACACACAAAGTGTAGATTGGAAAAGCTCTTTACACACTAAGAGGTAGATTGGAAAAGCTCTTGACACTTTAAGTGTGGAAGTGAATAGGAAAAGCTCTTGCACACTAAGTGGTAGATTGGAAAAGCTCTTTACACACTAAGTGGTAGATTGGAAAAGCTCTTGACACTTTAAGTGGAGATAGGAAAAGCTCTTTACACACTAAGTGGCAGATTGGAAAAGCTTTTTACACACTAAGTGGTAGATTGGAAAAGCTGTTTACCACTAAGTGGTAGATTGGAGAAGCTCTTTACACATTAAGTGGTAGATTGGAAAAGCTCTTTACACACTAAGTGGTAGATTGGAAAAGCTTTTTACACACTAAGTGGTAGATTGGAAAAGCTCTTTACACACTAAGTGGTAGATTGGAAAAGCTCTTATACACATTAAGTAGTAGATTGGAAAAGCTCTTTACACACTAGGTGGTAGATTGGACAAGCTCTTTACACACTAAGTGGTAGATTGGAAAAGCTCTTTACACAATAAGTGGTAGATTGGAAAAGCTCTTTACATACCAGGTAGTAGATTGGAAAAGCTCTTTACACTCTAGGTGGTAGATTGGAAACACTCTTTACACACTAAGTGGTAGATTGGAAAAGAACTTAACACACTAGGTATAGATTGGAAAAGCCCTTTACACACTAGGTGGTAGATTGGAAAAGAACTTAACACACTAGGTAGTAGATTGGAAAAGCCCTTTACATGCTAGGTGGTAGATTAGAAAAGCTCTTTACACACTAGGTGGTACCCAGGCAGTTTTGAACTCAAACCTTCCTATTCGAAGTCTGATATCCTGACTACTGGCTGTTGTGATTGTCTGGTGGTGTGTTTAACCCTTTTGCTCCTGCAGCCTGTCCACAAGCTGCAAAAACTTAACCTTTTCACTCCCTCACCCTATCCACCAGCTTCCTGCAGGAAGCTGGTGGATAGGGTGAGGGAGTGAAAGGGTTAAGTTTTTGCTTTGCTGTCTTGGGTGACAATGCAGGATGCTGGCAGATAGGGTGAGGGAGTCAAAGGGTAATATGAAATGAAGTGAGATATACTGGGATGTTATTTATCAGTTTTTATTGTTATCTTGGAACAACCGAAGGTGTTGTTGGGCAGTTTGTGCCTGTCCTGGCATGCAGACTAACATGAATTGAGATATGCATTGACGCAGCACAGACACCTTTTTTTTTTCAAAGAAATGTTTGTGTGCAGAGG
>JAPXFY010000012.1:16024996-16054996 GCA_030674185.1 Monoplex corrugatus
GTCTGCTTTGTGTGAATGTGTACACATGTGTTTTTGTGTGCTTTTTATGTCTGCATTGTGTAAATGTGTACACATGTACAAGTTTGTGAGTTTGTTATGTCTGCTTTGTGTGAATGTGTACACATGTAGATCTACATGTTTGTGTGTTGTGTCTGCTTTGTGTAAATGTGTACATGTTTGTGTGTTTGTTATGTCTGCACTGTGTGAATGTGTACACATGTACATGTTTTTGTGTTTGTTCTGTCTGTTTTGTGTGAATATGTACACATGTTTGTGTGTTTATGTTGGCATTGTGTGAATGTGTGCACGTGTACATGTTTATTATATTCTGCTTTGTGTGAATGTGTACGTATGTACATGTTTGTGTGTTTGTTTATGTCTGCTTTGTGTGAATGTGTACAAATATGTGTTCGTGATGTCTGTGTGAGTGAATGTGTACACATGTATGTGTGTGTGTTTGTGATGTCTGGTGTGAGTGAATGTGTACACATGTATGTGTGTGTGTTTCTGATGTCTAGTGTGAGTGAATGTATACACATGTATGTGTGTGTGTGTGATGTCTGGTGTGAGTGAATGTATACACGTGTGTGTGTGTGTGTGTGTGTGTGTGTGTGTGTGTGTGGTGTGTGTGTGTGTGGTGTGTGTGTGTGTGTGTGTTGGTGTGAGTGAATGTATACACATGTATGTGTGTGTGTTTGTGATATCTGGTGTGAGTGAATGTATACACATGTATGTGTGTGTTTGTGATATCTGGTGTGAGTGAATGTATACACATGTATGTGTGTGTGTGTGTGATGTCTGGTGTGAGTGAATGTATACACATGTATGTGTGTGTGTGTGTTTGTGATATCTGGTGTGAGTGAATGTATACACATGTATATACACATGTATGTGTGTGTGTTGATGTCTGGTGTGAGTGAATGTATACACATGTATGTGTGTATTTGTGATGTCTGGTGTGAGTGAATGTATACACATGTATGTGTGTGTGTTTGTGATGTCTGGTGTGAGTGAATGTGTACACATGTATGTTTATGTGTTTGTGATGTCTGGTGTGAGTGAATGTGTACACATAATTATATATATGTTTGTGATGTTTGGTGGAGTAAATGTATACACATGCATGTGTGTGTGTGTTTGTGATGTCTGGTGTGAGTGAGTGAATGTGTACACATATATGTGTGTGTGTGTTTGTGATATCTGGTGTGAATTAATGTGTACATATGTATGTGTGTGATGTCTGGTGTGCATGAATGTGTACACATGTATGATTGTGTGTTTGTGATGTCTGGTGTGTGAATGTGTACACATGTATGTGTGTGTGATGTCTGGTGTGTGTTATGTACATGTGTTTGTGTGTGCTTTGTGTGAATGTGTACACATGTAGTTTGTTACATGTGCATTGTGTATATGTACATAATCATGTAGTTTGTGTGCTTGTTATATATACTTTGTGTGCATGTATACACATGTAGTTTGTGTGCTTGTTATATTTACTTTGTGTACATACATAGTTTGTGTGCTTGTTATATATACTTTGTGTGCATGTATACACATTAGTTTGTGTGCTTGTTATATTTACTTTGTGTACATACATAGTTTGTGTGCTTGTTATATATACTTTGTGTGCATGTGCACACATGCAGTTTGTGTGCTTGTTATATATACTTTGTGTACACACATTGTGTGCTTGTTATATATACTTTGTGTGTATGTGTACACATGTAGTTTGTGTGCTTGTTATATATACTTTGTGTGCATGTGTATATGTACACAATCATGTAGTTTGTGTGCTTGTTATATATACTTTGTGTGCATGTATACACATGTAGTTTGTGTGCTTGTTATATTTACTTTGTGTACATACATAGTTTGTGTGCTTGTTATATATACTTTGTGTGCATGTATACACATGTGTGCTTGGTACACGTGCTATGAGTGAATGTGTACACATGTGTTTGCTTGCTATGTGTGATTTGTGTCAATGTATACACATGCAAACACAACCACACATGCCAGATCTTCATAAAAATGTTTATTATGTACACTTTCAGTCTTTGGTACATGTGCGGCAAGTGGACTGATAACAGGTGTGCATGTGTACACACACACATACACACGAGCGCACACACACACAACATGTGCACACACACACATGTGCACACACACACACTCACACACACAGATCAAATACACAGAACAATTTTGCGCAGCATTACAAATCGCTTGTAAAACTTGTAAACAGTATAAGAGATTAAAGTAAATCTGATGTAAAAAAATTAATTGCAGACCACATTCAAAAAGACATATTTTGATGAAATCTTCCTTCAAATAAAAAAGATAAACCTGACCCGTGGTGTTTACAAATGCTCTGCATTTGCCTTTGAAACAAGGTTTCAGATAATTTATAAAAAAAAAAAATACAGATCCAGTGTAAATGCTGGACATGCTACCAAAGGTCACTATCACAAGAGTCTTATTGCATGGGGAAAAGAATTTGGAATTTGGAGTTTGTTCAAGAGGAATTTACAGCACTAAGATGATTCCATATGCAATTATCTGCCAGACTCCCTGAGCTGTGCGAAACCCGATGCACTGGCATTGTCTTAAAATGGGGAGGGGGAGGGAAGTTTCAAGTTCCTATTGCTTTATATAGTCCAGATGATTTCTACAGCCATATCAAGACTAACACCATGTCAAAAACAACTTCAAATATAATTAAAAGACAACAGTTAAAAAAACAAGCGCACAATTATCCTTTCAATTGTAAAGAAAAGGTGTGCATGGGGAGGAATGGACGGAGAGGAGCCTATGAAACACTAGGCTGACACCACCAGATATGAATGGGAGAACATAAGATCATGGATAATAAGGCATAGAAGAGCAATTATAAGTTTTTATATGAGTCACTTGTCTGGGATTACTAAGACACTTATCAGATCATGGAGGAACCAACATACACTATCCACAGATTTTAAAAAACACTACAAACGTGGTGGGGAAACCAATATTGAGTCACTATCACATGAGTCCTGTTGTGTGGGGAAACCAATACTAAGTCACTATCACATGAGTCCTGTTGTGTGGGGAAACCAACACTGAGTCACAATCACACGAGTCCTGTATGTGTGGGAAACCAATACTGAGTCACTATCACATGAGTCCTGTTGTGTGGGGAAACCAATACTGGTCACTATCACATGAGTCCTGCTGTGTGGGGAAACCAATATTGAGTCACTATCACATGAGTCCTGTTGTTGGGGAACCAATACTGAGTCACAATCACATGAGTCTGTTGTGTGGGAAACCCACACGAGTCACTATCACATGAGTCCTGTTGTGTGGGGAAACCAATACGGTCAACAGACATGACAGATCTTGCAAATTCTATACACAGCCATGGTCTCAGGATCTAATATCTCGAGTTCAATCCTAGCCCACAACATTTAAAACTGGCCTTGTTCGCTACATATCTTAATGTTACCATCATTTTGGATGTGTCAGTTTAGTGTTTCGTAAGTCCCTCTTCTCCCCTCCTCACTTCAAGACCTCACTAATACATTGGGTTTCGCGCAGGATCAGGAAGTCTGCCAGATAACTGCTGCCAGATTTTGGTGGAGCACATATGGAACTGTCCAAGTACAATTAATCCCTCCTGAACAAACCACAAACTCCTAAACAACACTGAGATTTGAAATGCAACACCGCAATAACACTGCACAATTTAAAACAATATAAAAAGAGGAAGAACAAAACACCAGCCCAAACTCTGAAAAATGAACAAAACACCAGCCCAAACTCTGAAAAATGAACAAAACACCAGCCCAAACTCTGGAAAATGAACAAAACACCAGCCCAAACTCTGGAAAATGAACAAAACACCAGCCCAAACACTGGAAAATGAACAAAACACCAGCCCAAACTCTGGAAAATGAACAAAACACCAGCCCAAACACTGGAAAATGAACAAAACACCAGCCCAAACTCTGGAAAATGAACAAAACACCAGCCCGAACACTGGAAAATGAACAAAACACCAGCCCAAACACTGGAAAATGAACAAAACACCAGCCCAAACACTGGAAAATGAACAAAACACCAGCCCAAACTCTGGAAAATGAACAAAACACCAGCCCAAACACTGGAAAATGAACAAAACACCAGCCCAAACACTGGAAAATGAACAAAACACCAGCCCAAACTCTGGAAAATGAACAAAACACCAGCCCAAACTCTGAAAAAAGAACAAAACACCAACCCAAACTCTGAAAAATGAAAATATAATGGCTGCAACATCATCATCATCATCATCAGGTGCCCTGCCGCATGGCGTTGGTGATCATGGACTTCAGTGACTTGGTGTTCATTTTCCAGAGTTTGGGCTGGTGTTTTGTTCATTTTCCAGTGTTTGGGCTGGTGTTTTGTTCATGGACTTCCATCTGTCTCTATCTCTTGTTGCCCCTAGCATCTCTCTCGTCCCCAGCCACTCTGCAAGTCCGTCCAGCATTTTCTCCCTGGGTCTACCCGGTGCTCTCTTTCCCTCCACCTTTCCCGTTGTGACCAGGTGCTCCAAATCCCCCTTCCTCATAAAATGGCCTATAAATGTTGCCTGTCTTTTACTAATCTTCCTTATGAGTGATCTACTTGTGTCTGCCTCCATCAAGACTGTCTCATTTGTTTTCTTTGCTGTCCATGGAACTCTCAACATTCTTCTTAGAAACCACATCTCGGCTGCCTCAATCTTGTTCTGGCTTTGTTTGTTGACTGTCCACGCCTCACATCCGTACAACAGTATTGGTTCTATATAACATTCAAGAACTCTCTTCCTGATGTTAATTGATAGGTATTTGTTGGTAAGAATGCCTATCATCTTCCTGAATGCTGTTTTGGCTTGGCCGATTCTGCCGGCTATTTCTGATGTGCATCTGCCGTCTGATGAAATGATCGTTCCCAGGTATTTGAATTTATCAACCTGTGTCAAGGTTGTACCATTTGCTGTTATTTTGCATGAGGGGATTTCATGTTTTTTACTGATCACCATGACTTCAGTCTTCCTGCTGTTTAGTTCCAGCCCCTTACCTTTGCTTTCTATTTCTAGTATATTCTCAAGGTTTTGTAGGTCCCTTTCACTTTCTGCAATTGCATGGTGTCATCTGCATATCGAATGTTGTTTATCATTTTCCCTCCAACCTTTAATCTAGGTTTCTCATTATGTTTTTGCTGTAAAGTGAACACAGATCTGGTGACAAAACACAACCCTGTTTGACTCCTCTTTTGATGTTTTGGAAAGAGCTTACAACATGTCTCTGAAAAATACATAACATGAAAAAAATGTGGTTTTCTGAGTTAGTATCTGTATGTCTCACAGTGACAACCTGCATGCATTATGTTGTTAACTATTACAAAGTCATAATCGACCAGTTGCTCTATATTCTGCCCCTTCACTTGTTTGTTTTTCTTCAGTCATTCATTTGCAGAATTTGATAATAATAATAATAATGTTTATTTGTATAGCGCATATTCCATATAAAAACATGCTCACCAGTGCTTTACATTTCGCAAGAAAGGCAAAAGGTGATAAAAAATGTTCACAATTACATACACAATAAGATAACAACAAACATTAAAGCTATACAAGTAAAAAGACACATAAGAAACCACAGAATATTAAAATTTAAACACTGACTTATGTAATGAAGAGAGATTAACAGATTTTTCATATGAATAAAGAGGCATACTGTGTTTATATATTGCTGCGTGTGTGTGCTTGCGTACGTGTGTGTGTGTGTGCGTGTGTGTGTGCGTGCGTGTGTGTTGCTGTGCGTGTGTGTGTGTGTGTGTGTGTGTGTGTGTGTGTGTGTGTGTGTGTGTGTGTGTGTGTGTGTGTGTGTATGTGTGTGTGTGTATGTGTGTGCGTGCGTGCGTGCGTGTGTTTGTGTGTGCGTGTGCTATGTTTGCATGCGTGTGTGTGTGTGCGTGTGCTATGTTTGCATGCGTGTGTGTGTGTTTGTGCATGCAATAGTTGTACATAAAATTATAATCAATATTTTGAATGAAGATAAAAACAGAAAAATTCTAATCCATATACAGGAAAAACATTATAACTTCAGTATTACAGCATTAACACCTTGACAATCAAAATTACCTCACAAATTATAAACTATTCGCATATCATACATCACAATTTACAAACAAAGATTTAAAAAAATTTCTTAAAGTATTTCAGTCTCTTTCCCACTCAATTTCTCCCCTATCCCCTCCTCAGCTGTACACATACAGTGATACACACACATGTTCACTCAAGCACACACACACACACACACACACACACATATTCACTCAAGCACACACACACACAACACACACACACACACACACACGCACGCACACACACACACCTTGCTCTATAGGCCCTTATACAAAATACTGTTATACAGGCAGGAGAGATTAGTCTGATGACAGACTTGCAAACTAAGGCTCTTCAGGTTAGATGAGTTTGAAAGAGGTGGGTTTTCAGGTGCCGTTTTAAGGTTGAGAAACATTTAGTTTTTCTGAGAGACAGTGGTAGAGAGTTCCATACATTTGGGTCAAAGACAGAGAAAGATTTTTTTACCAAAGGTGTCTAGAGAGAAGCGAGGAACAGTCAACAGTGAGGTGTCAGAAGAGCGGAGCGTTTGAGAAGGTTTGTAACTCTGCAGGAGGTTGGCAAGATAGGATGGCATGTTCTCGTGATAGATACACTGAAAGCAGAGACAGGCAACTTTATATTGAATCCTAGCCTTTACCGGGAGCCAATGAAGTGTTCTAAGCAGAGATTTTGCACTCTCACGCCTGGGCTTGCGGAGAACAAGGCGAGCTGCGTGGTTCTGTATGTGCTGAAGTTTAAATAGTTGATTGTCATGGAGACCTGCGAATAGAGAGTTACAATAGTCCAGTCTAGATAGTATGAAAGAGACAGCAAGCTTGTTGGTAGCATCAGTGGAAAGGAAGGAGCGAATCTTACCTATTCTGCGTAGCTGATAGTACAGAGTACGGTACAACTGTTTGACATGGGCTTCCATAGACAGTGTTTCATCCAGGTAGAAGCCAAGGTTTCTAACAGTTTGTGAGAAAGATACATCACAACCAGAGATAGACATGGGGGCAAGAGTAACCTGATTGACATTTGACTTAGTACCAGTAACAATAAGCTCAGTTTTATCATCATTCATCTTCAGCTTGTTTTCACTCATCCACTTGGAGACATCCTCTATACAATCTCTCAGACTGCACGCAAGAGCATCAAAATCTGATGGGGCAGAGGAGCTATGCAGCTGTGAGTCATCCGCAAAGAAGTGGTATGAGTGACCTGACTGATGAATGATAGCGCTGAGAGGTTGTGTATACATAGTGAACAGGACAGGTCCCAAGACAGAACCTTGTGGGACACCACATTTCAGCACAGATGGATTTGATGATTCTACCTTTGGACTGAAACATGTTCAGTGTTATACGATAAATGACATTGTGCATTGTGGAGGAAAAAAAAAAGAAGCAGTTTAAACAAAAAAAAGAAACCTGAAATGGAAACCTCTGCCATGCTGAAACTCATCACCCAACAATAGCAGCAGTGTGGTAGTAAGTACAGCTGACCACAGCCTGTTTCCCTTTTGACTCAAGCCCCTCCACCCTCTTTGGAATGTCGCTACGGAATAGATATCTATGACCTTGACCTTCAGGATGGCCCAATCGGCCATCGCTCCCACAACCCCATGTGTACACATTTCCTTCTGCTGACGCGGCAGTGCTGTGAATTCCACCAGAACAAACCACAATAACCTTTTCCTCATTGAAATGGGAAGGGGAGATAAGGGTGGGGGTGAATCTACTCTCCTGCTCACCCACTCCTAGTTTCCCTTTGTAGCCATCACCCCAGGAGTAGACTTGACCCTCGCGCGTCAAGGCCAAAGTATGGCCATGGTGCTCGCCTAAGCTACAACTGACTTGTGTCACCTGTACCCCATCAGGCAGAGTGACTTCTTTGGGTTTAGTCCTGTCGGACAAGTGTTTCTCACCCAATCCTAACGCTCCATCACCACCTTTCCCACAGACATACACCCTTCCCTCTGCGGTAACAAAGGCGGAATGGGAGTATCCTGCGGAAGCCTGAACAATGACCTTGTCCTCTAGAGCCTTGATGACGTGAGGTGAGTCCACATTATCGACGGACCCGTGCCCCAAAACCCCGTGATGTCCGCTGCCCCAGGACAACACCTTTCCTTCCTCCGTCCAGGCGAGGGTGAAGTTGTAGCCGCAGGACACACCAGCCACTTTGTGTTGGCTGGGGGAGAGGAGGAGGGAGGGTGGTGTGGTGTTGGAGGTGGAACCTGTGCCGCAGGGTTTACGGTGACCCCACACCAACAGACCTCCAGAGGTTGTGACTGCAGCACCATGCCATGAGCCACATGAGATCTGAAACAGAAGAAACTGTGACTGTCACTGGCCACCATCATCTGTATGGTCAATGGAAAAGGCAAAGGAGAGGGAGGGATGATTGCATGCAGCAAACAGACAGAATCCTCTATCTCTATGTCATGTATGTTTTTTTACCTGTTTGTGGCCTGCAACCTCCATTTGGACTCTGATACATGAATGAGCTTTTCTGTTTCTGGCCTTTGTTTTACCCTGCCAGTAGGGCAGCCATACTGCATTTTCTGGGGTGTGCATATTGGGTGTTTTTGTCATTTCATAAGCCACTGAATGCTGACATGACTTTTAGAACCTCTGATGCATGCATCTGATGCTCTGCATGTGTATAAATAACAATAATAATACTACTAATAATAACAACAAAATAATAATAACAACAATGACGACGACAACAACAACAACAACAACAACAACAACAACAACAACAATGGTGATGGTGGTGATAATGATGATGATGACGACGACGATGACAATAATGATAATGATGACAATAATTACAACAACAACAATAATAATTATAATAACACCAAATTGTGATACTTAAATCAAACTGAAGCACACACTCTCATCAGTCACTGGAGCATTCACTCACAATGACCAAAACTTAAGGGCAGAGTGGGATGAAAGGGTGGGCACATAGAGGGGAACATTGCTGGACAGAATGGTACGACTTCAAAACAGACTACAAAAATATACAAATTCAAGCATACCAAAGGACACCAAAACATGTATAAAACCAGGCATAAATTACCTAAAATTGCTTCTGCATATCTCACCTCCCTAGAGCCAAAAATGCATTTAATATGTGTACCCAATTATCAATCCTAAGAAAAAGTATGTAAGACTTTATGGAACACATACAGGTGAATGGGCCAGCAAGGCAGAAAATGATAGGAAGAAATGACAGAAAGCAATGGGACAAGGGAGAAACAAAGAGAGTGACTGAGACAATAATACTCAACGGACCAGGAGAACAACAACAACAATGAAAAAACACAATCTTCACCTGCTTCACTTTTTCTGGCAGAGCAGCTTTAGCAAAGGAACTACGGTCTGCCTCGTCTCCTGTAGCAAGTCGGCCATATTTGCCGCAGCCGGTGGTGAACATGTCTCCATCTTGGGTCAGCACGGCGGTGTACAGGCCCCCACACGATATCTGTACTGGGCTGCCGACCTTGCTTCCACCTGATGCTAGTTTGACGCACTGAGGGGTGTGTTCCGTTTCCTCTTTCCCTGTGAGATGTATAAAATAAAATGACTAACTCATAAAACGAAATATTATGATAATGATAATGAGATGATGATGATTACAACAACAATAATAATACTAATACTAACAATGATAATAATTATAACAATAACAACAATAATGATATTACTACTACTACTACTACTATTACTACTACTACTACTACTACTACTGATGATGATGATGATGATGATGAGTAATAATGATAGTAATAACAAATTACAAATAAAATATTTAATAAATGTACTGGATTGCTGGCCTTGCTTCTATCTCAGATCAGTGTGATATACTGAAGGGTGTGCTGTTTCCCCTTTACTTGTGGGAAGTATAAAAACCAATAAATCAATAAATAATCAAATTCATAAATGGCAGGGGACAGGGGGTAGGGGGGGAGGAACAGGGGAAGGAAGATGTACAAGACAGCAAGCCTTGCTTCTAGCTGAAGTCAATCTGATATGCACAGAGAATCAAGTTCTGTTTCCTCTTTCCCTTTGGAAAAACATCATGATGATGGTGATGATCATGACGACGACGACGATGATGATGATGATGATGATAGCAACAACAACAATATGATGATGGTGATGATCGTGGTGATGGTGATGATGATGATGATAATAACAACAATGACAACAACAATATCAATAATACTAAAAATATGATAATAATAACAGCAAATAGGTACGTGGATAAATTCATTTTATATAAATGGATAAATTCATTATTTTTCTTCTATACATAAAAACATCAAATGGTTGTGCAGAACAGTCACTCTTGCTTGCACCTGGGCCCACCTGTTACGCTGATGGATGTTATTATTATTATTATCATTATCATTCATCATTAATTTTTAAAGCCCTGCTAACCACGCAGTCCAGGCTATTACGTACTGTCTCAAGACACACACAACACCTCAGTGACGCTGGAAAAAATAACCATCTGGAAAAGAAAATTAACTACATACATCAATGCCTTCGCACACACAATCCAAGGATATGCCCCTGGTGCTGACCATTCCGCCCAATTCATCACCAGGGGATTTACAAAAACAAACAGAGAGACAGACATACAAACAAACACACACACACACAAACAAACAAACAATCCTGACTGCAAATGTATAAACACACATGAGTACACTAAAGCATATATAAAAACTGGCCTAAATAACTGAACATCACATTTCTTTAGAGTAAAAAAGGTTTAATAGAAAGTATGTGAGGTTTTATTGAAACACATACAAGTAAATGGACCAGCAAGGCAGAAAATGATGCAAAGAGTTGTACTCTGTTTTCTCTTTACTTGTTACATAGGAAGGGAAGTAAATACAAATATTCATATGAATACATAATAATAATAAATGAATAAAAAACAGACAAATAAAAAAAAGATAAATAAGTCAATGAATGAATGAATGAATGAATGAGTATAAATACACAATGATAATGAACAAACAAAAAAAGTACAAAGACAAATTAAGAAAATATGTAAATAAAAGATAAACAAATAAGTCAATAAATAAATGACTGACTGAGTGAATGCATAAATAAATAAATAAGCAAACAAACAAACCAACATCTTTAAAAATGTGTACTGGACAGCCAATCCGCTTCTACTGGAAACAATATAGGGCTCTGCTTGCTGTTTCAAGTAAGAATGAAAAAAATTTAAAAAGAGAAATCAATGAACAGGATAACATAACAATAAATACACAAAATTTGTTTACATAAATGAAGACATAGTCACACAGAGACATAGTCATACAGTCAAAATGAAGCATGCTTGTACGCACACAGACACACACACACACTTACATGCACACAGACACAGGCATGCACACACACACACACACACGTATACACACACACATACACACACACGCATGCACACACACACACACACACACACACAAACATACACATCCATATGTGTGTATATCTGTGTGTGTAAGTCTGCGTGTGCGTGCACATGCAGCTGCCTTTCCAAATGTTTTGTCTTTTTTCCAAATCCACTTATGAATAATATATTCTTTCTTTTCTTTTCTTATTCATGCTTCCCTATTTACTGTACTGCTCCTGTGTCACTACTGCCAGACCATTTGTTTCAGCTCTCCAACACACTTCCAAACCCACTGAAACTGAGGTCATCACGAGAAAATGATGTGAAGACCCACAGAATCTGGGAAATCTTTGACAATGCCATGATGATGAGTATGGGGATGATAAGGACGATGCTACAGGGTTCTATTAAGGATTGAGACTGTGTGAGAGGGTTGTACTTTATGCTTAGACCAAACTGTAATTTATCTTTAGTTTTATATATCCTGGCATCAACCACACTTGAGAGTACAGACATCCAAGATGTTGGTCAAGGAATTTGTGTAGTTCCAGTCTTCCCAAAGAGAAGGAATGTGTGTAGTTCCAGTCTTCCTAAAGAGTCCATAGTACCCCCATATCTAGGTAGGTGCTGGCTGAGGCTGAAAAATGCAGTAATACTTGTTGGACTGATGAGGTTTCAAATAATACTTGTTGGACTGATGAGGTTTCAAACCCACAACATTCCAATTAGCTGTCCATTGCTGAACTATTTTTTGTTGATGTTTCTTGAAAAAAAAGGTGCTTCTTTTGTTTCTTGAAAATAAAAACAGTTAATTAAAAAAAATGGTACAAGTTCTGTAAGTTACAGCAAAACAGATTCAACAAAATATATCCAAAACAGACAGGTGAGATAATCAGGCGAGATAATCAGATGGACATCTTATCCTCATGGGAGGTCCAGGTTCAATCTTGTCTGGGTATTTCAAGCCTTGTGGGTAAAAGGTGAAAGTTTTATTGATTTTCCAGGTAAACATGTGTGCAGACCTGCCAGTGTCTAAAACCTGTTTGTCACTTGCCCACAGAGTATCAAATATGTGTTAAAGATCATATAAGCTATGTCAGTGAACAGTGGTTTAAGGAAACATGAAAACACCCATCATGTACACCCACCAAAGATGGAGCACGCAGACTGCAGCAACATACTGCCTGCACAGTGTGGACAGAACAACAAGCACGCGGACATTCAACAAAACTGAAATGCTTAAAATAAAGGGGGAAAAAATTTAACAGTTCTCACCAGTTCCCAACTGTCCTGATTTTCCTAGACCCCAGGTGAATACTTTTCCTCCAACAATTTGTCCTGCGGGCTTGCTGCCTGCTGCCGCACCTGCATCACTAGGAGCTGAGGCACCTTCTGCAGGACTGCTCATCTTTCTGTGTGCAACAAAAAAAAAAAAAAGTCACAAGTATTTTTCAATGAAGTGAGAACGAAGTACAGTACTGATGGCAAGAATAATTCAACAGTCACATTATAGTCAAAATCTAACTCTTCATTACAGTCAGAATCTCTTCATTACAGTCAGAATCTAACTCTTCGTTACAGTCAGAAACTAACTCTTCAGCACAATTAATCAATACACAGGCTATACTACCCTGCTGATCATGACACATAACACACTGTTATGACTTGGTTAGAACACATAGGATATTCTGGAACATATGTTCATTAATAAGCATAACTTGTTTAACAAACTATAAAACGTGAAAAACAACAAAACAAAAATAAACCACCACCACACCCCCCAAAAAAGGCAACGATACAATCCAAAATTAATTTTCGTCAAACATGGATTTACAGTTAATAAAATAATACTGCTTGACAGAAAACTGTGCTAGATTAAAGTGAAGTTTTTGCAAGATATTCTTCTTCTATTATGAAATATTACAAGTTAGCTTTGTGGGCAAGCCTGGTTAATACTAGGAAATACTATGAAAGTAAGAATAGAGTACAGTCCTGTCACGCAGTCTTATCATCATAGCATTGTGAAAAATTGTCTCTGATGTGATTTTGTGGCCCTTCATGCCCCACTCTCATGGTTACCACAGTTCTGGTGGGTTTGGAGGTGTGCTGGATAACCGAAACGAGTGGAGGTGGAGTGATATTGGAATTATGCAGAGCATGGGACAGCTAAAACAAACCAACGTCTAGACTGCACACACACGCACGCACGCACACACGCGCGCACGCACACACACATACACACACACACGCACGCACACACACACACACACACTCTCTCTCTCTTTCTCTCTCGCACACATACACACGCACAAACAACTGTCGACAAAAGTTGAAAAGAAACAAACAATAACAACAGTTTGACCAGGATCTGGTCATTACCGATTTAGCCCGTTAGTAATTACAATCTCGAATGAACACTTGTAGGTAAGTGAACGAGCAGCCAACTGACACGGCAAGTTATAACCAATAACTTGAATAAGTTACTTAAGTAGATGTCGAAGTGGATCCGGAAGCGAGTTTAGTCAAAATTTAGTTAGCAATGCGATTTAATTAATGAATCCACATACACACCAACCTGCGCAAAACTCTGGAATGAACGCGGATGCCTCACCAATGGGCGATGTCATGTGTTATTCAGTGGATCGTCTGATGTATCAAGTCAGTTGAGAATGTGTCCCACTATCAGCGCATACTGCGTTTGTCAAGCATGAGTGGCGCACATAGAGCTACAAGAGCGACTATTCTTATTGACTCGTACAAATACAAGCTAGGTGTGGTGAACTCCCGTGTCATGTGTAAATGTCAGAATTTGTGGAAGCCTGAAGTAGATGGTGAAAAATCCTCAATGTCTTTAATCTGTCACACACACACACACACACACACACACACACACGCACACACACACACACTACACTGCATTCTCGTTTTAACAACCAAACAAACAAACGACTCAAAACTTCTTTTTCGTTCAACATCTCAAAGTTGTTTTAACAATGATCTGTTGAAGTTTGTGGTTGAGGGATTCATCCTACTGGGTAAATTTTAGAGGCGCTCCATCCAAATCTGCCAGCAATTATCCAGCAAAATTCAATGCACAGACAAGTTCTGAGGAAAAGGAAAGTTGAGGGAGAGGGGAAGAAGGAACCCATGAAACACGAACTGACACCACCAGAATGACGGAAATATTAATATGGGCTGATTCCAGATCAGTTTTTAATATTGCCAACTGGGATTGAATTCGAGACATCAGATCTCAATCCATGGCTCTGTCAAAACAACCAACCAAGTGCACAGAACAATTGGATCAGAGTAATCAGCTATCGAGTATTCGCATGATTATTTCTCGGGTGTAAACACGCACACACACGCACGTACACACACACACACACTCATCGCGTTTAAAAAAAAAAAATGTTGCAAATGAAAAGAAGAGGGAGGGGGAAAAGTGATGGGGATTTATTTTGGAGTTCGTATGGCTTAATCTACACGCTTTGATTTCCTTTCATTACAAATTTATTAGTCATGACAAACTCCCTTGAAGCTTTGACGTGGGCGAATTCAGACGAACGGTTTGCAAACCGAGATCCCTCATTATAATAATTCAGATCGTATGATGTCATCTATAAAGCACTCTCATTGGCGGCGGCGTTGTTGTTTGCAGTCCTAGTAGATTTATCGTTTTTCATTGGCTGTTATTGTCGTCTGGTCTTTCTTTCCAGACGTTGAGTAGATCTAAATTCTCCAGCCGGCGCTGTGAGTTTGCTGCTAGATTTAGAGAATAAATATCGCTTGACATGCAGTTCAAATAATGTGAGTATTTGGAAAATGTTTCTGGTATTACTGTTATTTCATTTTATTTGATGTCTCATTTTTTGCACAGCCTCACAAAACAATATCATGAATATGGAAATCAGTGTCAAAATAAGTAGACAGGTATTGAGGTAGGCCTGTTTAAACTCTAGATATCTATCAAGTTTGGACTAAAGTTGACCGAGAAGTGGCAGGTACTGGGGTAAAAAGGTTTATCTGGCAAAAGTTTTGTTTTGTTTTATAGTGATTTGTCGGAACCAAGTGTCAGGTATGTACTATGTAGGCTGAGCCAAAAATCTTGCCAGGCTGAACTTTATTCATTGGATGCACATTATTGAGACACTGAGTATTGTTGAACAGAGGTCAACTAGATCCAATTAAATTACATTTTTGTTAAGTAAAAAGAGAGGGCGGTAGGGGTGGGGGGTGGGGGGCAAGGGATAGTCAGACTGCAGCTTTACTTGTCAAAGAAATATTTTACATTTGGGATTTCCGTTTTTCCCCTGTTGTTGTCGTTGTTTTCAAAATGATTTATCTGTTATCATTATTGACTTTGTTGATGTTATCAAACCTTGGCATCACTTGTTGGTGTTACACAGGGAGATGGCATAGAACTGTTGTTAAAGCGGGTACACGTACTGATGGCGCAGAGGAGCACATGACGCAAAAGAATCAAACCATTCCTATACGTATTGATACATTCCCACAGCTGTGAAACAGGTCAGTGTTTTGTGGCTGTTCTAGGTTCATTGTCCAGTCGTGTTGCAGTGTGTGTGTGTGTGTGTGTGTGTGTGTGTTGTGTATGTGTGTGTTTGTGTGCGTGTTGTGTACTCGTGTATATATATATATACATATACATACATACATACATACATATATATATTATATATATATATATATGTATATATATATATATATATGTATGTGTGTGTGTGTGTATGTGTGTGTGTTTTGTGTATGTGTGTGTGTATGTGTTGTGATGTGTGTGTGTGTGCGTGTGTTGTGTATGTGTGGTGCGTGTGTTTGTATGTGTATGTGTGTGTGTTTGTGTGTGTGTGTGGTGTGTGTGGTGTGTGTGTGTGTGAGGGAAAAAGAGAGAGAAAGAGAGAGAATGTGTGTGTGTGTGTGTGTGTGTGTGTGTGTGTGTGTGAGAGAGAGAGAGAGAGGAGAGAGAGAGAGAGAGAGAGAGAGAGAGAGAGAGTGTGTGTTTTCCTTGTAACCACTGTAATCATGTTGCCTGAAAGATAAAATAACCTACCTTGTGCGTTGGTATTAACGGGCAGTGCTGATTTGCAAGTCACAAAGGGCGGAGAGAAGGACGCAACTTTAGTCGCTTGTAAACATATATATATTCATATTATTAGATAGGTAAAGGTTATATAGAACCAATACTGTTGTACGGATGCGAGGCGTGGACAGTCAGCAAGCAAAGCCAGAGCAGGATTGAGGCAGCCGAGATGTGGTTTCTAAGAGAATGTTGAGAGTACTATGGACAGCAAAGAAAACAAACGAGACAGTCTTGATGGAAGCAGACACAAGTCGATCACTCATAAGGAAGATTAGGAAAAGACAAGCAACATTTATAGGCCATTTTATGAGGAAGGGGGATTTGGAGCACCTGGTCACAACGGGAAAGCTGGAGGGAAAGAGAGCACCGGGTAGACCCAGGGAGAGAATGCTGGATGGACTTGCAGAGTGGCTGAGAATGAAGAAGGTGGGGGAGATGCTGGGGGCAACGAGAGATAGAGATGGTTGGAAGTCCATGGTCGCCAACGCCATGCGGCAAGGCACCTGATGATGATGATGAAAGGCTGATTTACAACCCTGAAATCAAATGAGAATGAGATGGTAGAGACCACATCATTTCTTTGGGCTGGTATTATGAAGACTATGTCAATTTTCTCTCCTTTGCTGCTTTATATTTCCCACTCGGTCAGGTACCAGTTCACAACTGGGTGGACCGGGTGGGAGGCCACACACGCAGCGTTTATTCTCGAGCTAGATTTGAACTTGTGCAATCAGATTGGTAGGTGGGAGCTCTGTCTCTATGTCAGCCAGGCTGCCGGTTGTCGTTGTTGTTGCTGTTGTATTTTCATTATGTGTTTGTGTCTCTAACTATGTGTGATGTGTTTTAATGAAGGGAATATATTTCAGATTCACAAGAGAGAGAGAGAGGAGAGAGAGAGAGAGAGAGAGAGGAGAGAGAGAGAGAGGAGTTCATACTTTTATTATTCATAAAGACCATAAGCCCCTGTTGAAAGGGCACTTAAAGTGATGTGCACAAAATGATATAAATGCCATAAAAAAAAATACTGACAGTTAACGAGAAGATGATAAACTATGCATTGGATTATGATAGTTTTCTCCTTGATTAAAAAAAAAAAAAAGAGCGTTCCGATTTTCGGAGACGCATGTACGGACATTGTTTTACACACATTTTGAAGCGGTATGTTGCTGCACAGTGCTCATTCTCCATCTTAGATGGGCGTGTATGCATGCCAAAGACATAACAAAGATTCTATTTATAACGTCTTTGGTGTATGCTGAGTGGTTCATTATTTCCAGGGACCACGGGACACTGACATGACTAACAGAATTTTTAACTTGCATATTTGATGTTTTGCGTGCTCATACACAAAAGAGATTTAGACACCGGCATAGACCTGGGAGATCGAAAAAATTCTGTGCTATGCCCACCCGGTGGGAGGTACGCAGGCAGGGTCGAACCCAGATTTTCCGATTTGAAGCTCGACGACTTACCCACTCGACTATTGCAACCGTCTCCGTTTTCTCAAATTCTTTAAGCAGAAATAAATTAACATTCCTAAAATGTACCTGATCTTCATTTGCGTGGTATACATAACGGGGGAGAGAGAGAGAGAGAGAAGAGAGAGAGAGAGAGAGAGAGAGAGAGAGAGAGAGAGAGAGAGAGAGAGAGAGAGAGAGAGTTGCAAACACTTTGTATTTCTTAAGGATAGTACTTATTAGCATTAGGTTTGAGCGAATCAATATTACAGCAAGTTTCTACCGTTCTATACATTAAAGCATGGACACATGAAACCAAAATGCATTCATTAATTAATGGAACGAAATGGAAAAAAAAAAGTTGAAGCACTAAAATATTTAAATCAGGACATTAGAAAGAAAAGCAAGTACTGCAGCAAACAAACACGCAAGCAAAGGTGGAAGTAACAAATAATGATGAAGTGGCCACCTGTATAACTGTCTGTCGCAAATCCATGCACATAAAGTCTTGCAAATGGACTGCAAATAGATACGTGTGTTTTTGTACAGATAGGGCTCAAAAACAAGAGAATGAGTGTCTTGATTTTCAGGAGTGGTCGTAAAGGAGAAAGAGAATACCATTGCAGAGGTAACAGCTTTGGACTGGGATAAGAAGAAACTGTGTAGTGGGATATGATTTATCGGCACAGGACATGCAGAAGAGGAAGTTTAAATGGAATTGTGGAAAGATTATTAACGTTGTTTCAAAGAAATATCGCGTGCATGATTTGATGTTGCTGGGTGATATATTTCAAAGAATTTCTCCAGAGAAGGAAATGCTTATTTTGGGTATGTTTGATATTGGTCTTGGAAGAAGAATCTCGTTTCTTGACTTTGTATAATGTGTTTAACATGGGATGACTAGCTCCGTTAATTTAAGCATTTCGAAACAGATCTGTGTACAGTTTTATACATTTCTCTGCTATTGCTATACTTCAGCTTGTTTCCTAGTGATAATATTCCTGTTGTTTAACGTTTTTTTTTGTTTTTGTTTGTTTCTGTGGTTAGGGAGCTGTAACATGCGAAAATTGACCCAAAATCTTGCCAGTTAGCCTGCCATTTCTGAACTCAGTATTTATAGTAAATACTTTTTCTTTTAGCTTGCATGAAGATGGAAAATATAGCCTTGGCGCTACTAATGTGCACAGAAAATCGTAATGACACGAATCTAGTTTAATTGCATGACGTCAATGAGAATATGATGTAACTAACTGTGTGTCGGAAAAGTGAATCCTAGCACAGACCAGCTTAGATGTTATGTCCGATCAAAATTTATGCCAATTTGATATTTGTGTATGGGGACAAGTGCATGCCATGCAGGATAGTTTGCCGTTGGTCTGATTGTTTCAAACGAGGAAAACCGACTTGAAAGACAAATATTGATGTGGACGTTCAGTTGAGACTCCAAAGAGACAAACTGTTCAGGCTTTATAGACAGCAGATGAAGATGATCCACACATTTCAGTTCGTGAAACCTGAAATAAGTGAAACTTTCATATGGCACAGTTGAACGGATACTGCGGTATGATCTTGAGGTGAGGAAAGTAGCTGCCAGATGAATACATCTTCTGACAGAGGACAAACAAACAAAAAAACAGGCAACCAACTAACCAACCAAACCAACCAACCAACCAACAAACAAACAAACAAACACCAACCAACCAACCAACCAACCAACCAACCAACCAAAAAAACCCAGACTGTTCAGAGTTCGAAGCGGTTGCTTGAAAGTTTTGAGTTAGAGGGCCCCAAAACGACAATGTGACGTGATCACAGTCAAAAACGTGGACCACCCATAGCGTCCCCACAAAACGGTTCAGTCAAATGTGAATGGACGCGAATCACGAAAGACCGGTTGTTCTGAAATCTGGTTTTCAAAACTTAAGAGACTTTTTCCCCCCATTTTCTTCAGTTCTCATGTCTCTGTTGTGGTCGATAGTTTGCCTGAAACGTGGAAAGTCTACTTTCACTGCTAGATACTGTGTGGAAAGTGTTTTCCCAAAGTCAGTCCATGAGCAACGTCTGTATGTGGGCATCGGCAAACACTCCTACATGACAACGCAATCGTCCTAAAAGCCAAGATCACTGTGACCTATCTCCATTCCATCATTCAAGTTCACCCTTACCCACCCTACTGTTCTGACTTCACCCTGCAACTTGTGGTTGTTTCCTTTTCTGTTTTTCGAAGTGGCAGGTCGTTTGCATCAGTCCTTATACTAGAAATTTTCCCGCTCTTGTCGGCAAAGAATAATTTTTATGTGTTTCAACTTCGCTGCAGCTAGCTCATACTGTTGATGCGTAGTTAAAACGAGATTTGATGTGGGCATTCAGGATAACTGTTTTGCATCTGTATTCATAAAGTAAGAAAGAATAGTAGGGAGAAATAAACCCTTTTACAGTTTCATTAAAATAATCAGAATGGGCGTTCCATGTTAATATTTTTCTTCTCTTTATACAACACATACACAGAGACCTGTTCTATATTTATAGTGATTGTAATCTAAAGATAATTGAAGGTATAGTTAAAAAAAAGTAATAGTTTTGATAGTTGGTGTTTTGGGTGAGTTGTTATTACCCTCAGACATCTTTAAAGATGTCGGTGTTATTACAGTTAAATCCGTTTTTGTAAGATTGACCTATATAATGATTTGTATCAAAGTATTCTTAGAGAGAGAGAGTGAGCGAGAGGTTTTGCAAGGGAAGTAACTTTCACTGGTCTAAAGCTGTTGTAGTGAAGCTGCAGTTGCTTCCCATATTGAGTAGTGTGGTAAATTAATCTTGATAATATCTGTGTCGCAGAATCAATAACTGATATAAATACAATGGAAATTATATATAATGTAGTCATACAGTAATTATAACTTTGTCTGGCACCGAAAGGTTTAAATAGAATTTTTTTTTTTAGGGGGGGTGAGGGAAAATGTCTAGGGTACAGGTATTAAAAAAATTGGAAATCAGAGGTATCACTATCAGGCTATTTTGAATAAACAAATTATTAGTATTAAACGAGAATGACTGCCAGGTACCGATTTGCCGAGCAAAACAAATGTGAGTATATTGCTACAGCAATGGAAGGAACATACGAATACAAAGAAGCAGACAAAATGGACCTTTCACTCAACAGAATAAACGGCCTGGTCTAAAGTACGAAAAGGAACTTTGAGAACGATAACGGAAGTCGGGAGGAGGAGGGGTGGGGGGGGGGGGGGAAGGGAGAAGAAGAAAGACTAATGCAGGTTGAGGAGCAGCCCCAGGAAGCCCTCCCAAAGTTAGTTCAAACGAGGCGGATGGCATAACTGAGGTCTGATTTCTTGAGTTCAAATCCAGCCTGCAACATGACAACTGTGCTTGTGGTCCATTGTATTTTACCAGTCATTTGGTAGTGTAAGCTTAGTGTGTCACCGTCCTACTGTCCCATGTCAAGACGTAGGCAGTACGTGTAGTTTGCAAAGGCTCGAACAATCTGCCAGAATTCTTTCACTCCCTCAATTACTCACCAGCTACAAAAAGTTAACCCATTCACTCCTTCCCCTTACACTTCTCCGTATCAGGCTTTCCAGCTCGTTGCTGACCATCAACTCTTTCTCTCTAGCGACATCCATGACTGTACAAGCGGATGGATAAAAGAAAGACGAAATTTAAAGATCATCATTACCAGGAACTCGTCACAATACTGAACAACAGCAACCAACAAACTAACCATCCAACGACCAGTGAATCAAATAAACGACAGCCACTTGGCCCTGGTTTTTAGTTCATCTTATCCAAAATTGGAAATTTCCTAGAATGATTTGAGCGTCTTTGCACCTTTCCTTCTCCCCCTCCCACTTTCCAACACTCGGATGAAAGACCTTATGACTTCCATTTCAAATTTCACTATACAAATAAAAATAATTGCAATTGGAAGTTAACATTTTTGTAGCCAGTAAATAAGCCATGTACCATGCTACATGTGTTCAACTACCAGACAAACAAATTTTAATTTATACTAAAACTTCGAAATTGCAGGAATTCTCATACAAGTCTGAAAAATCATGGCAATTCTGTCAGAAAATTGGGCGGTGCAGCGAATCGGGTTTAAAGCGAGTCAACCAGTGATGTCTCCGGTGAAATCAGAGATTGTTCCCCTTGGGCCATTTGTCTCCAGACCTCATTTTCGACCACACATCCCACAACCGTCTCAATTTTCAAAACCAGCCTTTGATTCTCATCCAGTATATAAGGGAGATTATTTTATATTACTCGGGAGGGATTTGTGTGTGTGTGTGTGTGTGGTGTGGTGTAGAGTGCGTGTTTGTTGTTTGTTTGTTTGTTGTGTGTGTGAATGTATGTCTCTCTCTCTCTCTCTCAGTGTGTGTGTGTGTGTGTGTGTGTGTGTGTGTGTGTGTGTGTGTGTGTGTGTGTGTGTGTGTGTGTGTGTATGTAAGTGCATACGTGTGTGTTGTGAATGTGTGTGTGTGTGTGTGTGTGTGTGTGTGTGTGTGTGTGTGTGTGTGTGAGATTTCTTGGCATATTTCTGAATGACGCTTTACCAAGATTAATTTTGGTTCTGGACCTTTGAGTAGTCACGCAGATGTAAATTTGGAAGCAAGGTGTAAACAACACCAAAGCCACGCGGTCCAAACAAATGCGCCTAAATCAACACGTTTAGCAGAAAGTGTGTGAACTGCACTTTATCAGGATGAATTTCTGACAATATTTAAAGTATGTTCCTTCTGGTATGACACTAACAATCTACCATTATCCTCGATGAAAGTCAAGTTTTGCTTCAACTGAAGTTTCTTCACGGTCACAGTTAATTGATATTCAAGATCATTTGTATTTCCATGATCGCATTGCCTGAAACAGTTTGCTTTTTGGCTACATGTATTGGTGGTGTATGTGAGTATGTGGCCTAGGTATTCAAGAAATTGTCCGCAGAGGTCAAGACAGAGCGGCCTGGAGGAAGATGGTGTCATCCAAATGTGCAGCGGCCAACACCGAGCCCGGTGACGCAGACAGGTGAGATATGTGAGTGTATTGTTACAATCCTATGAGAGGAAAAGAAAGATTGTCTTTCTTGCAAACCGGGTGCGAATAAACAAAAACAAGCAAACGAAATAGACCTTTTCTTCTGCAAAATTAAGTATCTCATCCAAAATACAAACCGAAACAGGAGGACAACGAAAAAAAAAAAAAAAAAAAGAAAGTAAAACGAAAGACTGCTGGTGGCTAGCGGGAGTGAAGGGGGGTGGGGGCAGTTGCGTTGTCTTCCTCAAAGGTTTCTGTTTCGGTTTGTATTTTTGACCGGACACTATTCTGTCGAGTGAAAAGTCTATTTCATTTCCTTGTTCGTGTTTGTTCTCACTTTTGCAAGGGAGACAACCTTGCCTTCCCACTTTCGGGTCTGAAACAAATATACTTACATGGTTCTGGCAGTTATTCTCTTCCTATAAATACGTGTATTTATGCACCTACGGAAAGTAGATTTTTGTACAAAACTTTGTCGGAGATAACTTGCAGTTGTCGTAGATTTTTTTTTTACGTATATTGAGTTTTTACTGCACATGGGAGTTTGTTTTATGGTCTCAGATTACTATCTGGCCCATCACTCAAGGTTTAGTGGAGAATGAGGACAAATTACTGTCTCAAGTGTGATTGGAACTTGGCACTTCTCGTATTCGAGGCAGATGCTTTAAACCACTAGGCCAGTGATTTACTAAAATCTGAAAAGTCATCTTTTCCAAAATGCTATGATTTTCATGATGATGAAATGATAATAATCATAATCACAATAACAATAATAATCAGAATACATGATAATGATGATTATTAATGATTGATAATGACACTAGCACAAATTATTGTTATTGTTATCATTATGATTATCATCATCATAATTAGTCCATCTTGTGTTTGGGTAGCAGGTAGAGTTGATGTTGCTGTTTTTGCTGTTATTTAAGTTGTCAGCCTGGCTGGAACTGCCATTCTTATTCTAAAGATGCCGGGTTTGCAGAAGACTGCGAACTGATATTCGTGTGGAACTGACTCGCTGTTAGCTGTTTAGTGTGTGTATGTAAGTTTTTGATTGATTGATTGACTTGTTTTTTACGTTAAAGATATAATACGATGCAACTTTGTTTGGTTGATTTACCGTGTCTACTGCTAGGAAAATCTGAATTAAAACAAATATAAGAGTAAGTATGTAAGTATATAAGCAAGCAAGCAAGCAAGCAAGCAAGCAAGCAAGCAAATTCAAGCAAGCAATACTACTACTATTACTACTCGTAATAGTAATAATCATGATGATGATGATGACGACGATAAGCAGCAAGCAAGGGCAAGGAAGCAAGCAAGCAAGCAAGCAAGCAAGCAAGCAAGCAAGCAAGCAAGGAAGCAAGCAAGCAAGCAAGCAAGAAGCAAGCAATACTACTACTACTCGTATTAGTAATGATAATCATGATGATATTGATGATGACGACGATGACGACGATACGATGATGGTGATAATGATAATAATAATGGTGGTGGTGGTGATGATGATGATGATATATTAATAATAATAACAACACACCTACATATTGCGTTCAGGTACTTTAAGCAAACAACATTCATAAAAAAAACACAACAATAACAACCTAGAAATATAGTGGTTCACATAATTATTGTCTCTTATAAAACAAGCATTTCATGTGATAATAATTTCCTTGCACACATGCACTAAATATACATAAAATTACAAGTTATCACTAGTTTAGTAAACAGCATCTTTTAATAAACAACATACACACATGTATCGGTGATAACAAACACACACACACACACACACACACACACACACACACACACACACACACACACACACACACACACACACATCACACACACACACACACACACACACACACAAATAATATACACACACGTATGGGCGAATATGCACTAAAAAGCTAATGACAACAAAGTTGACAATTTGATTACAGAATTTTATCAAAAAGAATATTGCGAAGATTTTTTGAAGGGTATTGTTGGGATAGTTGTGTAAGGGAGTGGGACAGGCTGCCTCATTCTAAAGACGAATACCAAAAAATGAAATAGTGGATTTGACAAGATCAGGTCTTGGTTATGGTAAGTTGAATAGATGTTTTCTCGTGTGACAAGATGACTGTCTTTTTCTGGAAAAAATACATGTGTTAAACAGAAGAGAGAGTGTATGCGCGTGTGTGTGTGTGTGAGCGTGCATGTATGTGTGTGCGTGCGTGTGTGTATAAGCGTGCGAGCATGTGTGCGTGCGTGCGTGCGTGCGTGTTTGTATATATGTGTGTGTATGTATGTATGTGTACATGCGTATGTGTTATATTCTGTTGTCAGCTTGAAATGCATCTGTGGACACACACGAGCATGCACTTGCGTACGTCCAGACTTTTACAGAATGTATAATTCCGATACGAAGTTTAAGAGAAAGGTTCCCGTGTTCTTTTTGCTGTTCAGTAGTAAGTCTTTTTTCAAGTTAAAGGATGACACAATACAACAGTGTGTGGTTGATTTTTCATGTCTATTGCTACAAAAATCTGCTTGTCAAAGCAGATTTAAAACAAAAATAAATGTAAGAAATAATGATAATAATGATTACTGCGGAGTGTGGAAACATGGAATATTTAGGTTTCTATCGAATCGTGCGATATGTTCAGAATCCTTTTCTTTTTTTGTTGTTTCTATCACAGTTTTTGCATCTCCCCAGTAGCGTTGATCCGACTCCGATCGTTCCAATTTCACACACGCCACCAAACCCTTATTTAGGCAGTTAATTCCGGTTTTAAGACAATTGTCAGACTGTGGGTCTCTTGTGAAACATGATTTAACGTTTTCAGGAAAGATTAAGTATTAATTGCTTAATCAGTTAATGGAATGGCCGCGACAGTTACAGGACCATTTAAGAAATTGAGTCCACGGCTGAACTTTTCAAGAAACGAGGTCCACCATTTCTTGAGAAATTTCGATTTCGATTGTAAAGCTTATATCATGATCTGGTCTGGGAAAGGCTTTCTCTAGCTTGCTTTAAAATTCTGGGTTTATTCAAGTGGCATTCATCACACTCGGACCATTCCATGTGCGCTCCACCCAGTCTATCATCTGTTATCTGGCAGACTCCTTGAGCCTGCGCAAAAGCCTGTGCGCTGGCAAAATCTTGAAATGGAAGGGAACGGAGGGGGAGGAGAGGAATCCGATACTATGATGCACTAAGATGGCACCACCAGATTGATTGGAGTGTTAAGATGGTCGGCGAGCAGGCCAGTTTTCATGTTGCAGTTCGGGAAAGGCCTCCAGATAGGCCTTATCAAATCTTGAGTCCATGGCTCTATTAAAAGAACCAGCCACCCACTTCTTAGTGGGGCGACCATCCCAGCGGCATATGGCCTTCCCATTACTATGGAATTAGCTGCGTAATAAGCTAGGCTTGCCCGGACTAATAAGCAGTTCCCAAACGACTTGCGATGGTTTCTTGTCAGGACGGGACGCTGACGGGATGGCTCTTGGCAAGACCTCACCTGTTGGCATCTCTGACACTGCTCTCTCTTGGTTCACTTCATATCTATCAGACAGAAAACAAACTGTTTTCATCAACGGCACTTACTCTCAACCTACATACCTGACCTGTGGTGTTCCACAAGGATATGTCCTTGGCCCTGTTCTTTTCACTCTTTTCACCTCCCCCCTGTCCACCATCATCAACTTCCACTCTATAAACCACCACTTCTATGCTGATGACACCCAACTTCAAAAACAGTGACTTACCTGACAATGTACAACGCCTCTTGACTCGCGCCACTGACTGTTACTCGGACATTAAGAACTGGATGACATGCAATAAACTTCAGCTCAACGACGACAAGACAGAAGCTATCCACATTGGCACCCGTCAGAAACTTTCCCAGCTGCTTCCTCTTTCTCTTCCGTTATATAACACATCATCCCAATTTCTGACTCAGCTAAGAACCATGGTGTCTACCTTGACTCTAACCTCTCCATGAATAACTTTGTTTCTCAAACTGCCAGATCTTGGTACTATCACCTCCATCGTATAAGCCTGATCGGAAGTAGCTTTCTGTCGAAACAACTGCAAAACTCGTTCTCTTCTTCATAATGTCTCGCATTGACTATTGCAATTCACACCTGTCTGGTCTTCCCGCCTCCACCATTCACATCCTGCAGCGCATTCAGAACAATGCTGCACGTCTTGTACTCAAAAAGAAAAAAAATGACCACATCTCCCCTCTCCTGGCACAACTTCACTGGTTCCCTGTATCAAAGCGCATACAGTACAAACTAGACACCATCTACTACAAAAGCCTCAATAACACAGCCCCCGATTACCTGTCACGCCTACTTGAGATCTATTTCCCTCACGTACCCTCCGCTCTGCCTCAGATCCTCTCACTTTTCGTTTTTCACGCACTAACCTTAATACCTATGGTCCACGTGCCTTCTCTGTTTCTGGTCCACTCTCCTGGAACAAACTTCCTCTCTCAGTCTGTCAACAACCTATTTTTGT
The DNA here is from genome assembly GCA_030674185.1 of Monoplex corrugatus. Taxonomy (NCBI): domain Eukaryota; kingdom Metazoa; phylum Mollusca; class Gastropoda; order Littorinimorpha; family Ranellidae; genus Monoplex; species Monoplex corrugatus. The sequence goes on from JAPXFY010000012.1 coordinate 16,052,680, forward strand.
CTCCTTCAAGTCCGCTCTCAAAACTCACCTTTTCTCCTCTGCATAAAATCCTGACCTCAATCAACCCCCACTGCAGCCTGTCTCCACTCGGTGGGGAATCATATTGTAATATATAATTGTATACATGTTTTCTATTGATTTCTTTTTTTGTTCTACTTTGAGTAACTTACACATAATTTTCCGTTGCTTTTCTTCTTTTTCTCTATTTATAGCCATGTGTATGCGTGTGTGTGTGCGCGTATGTGTGCATGCGTGCGTATGTGTATGTTAAGCGCTTAGATTTGATTTTATCAAGATTTTGCGCTATGTAAATATTGTAATTATCATCATCAGGTGCCCTGCCGAATGGCGTTGGCGATCATGGACTTCCATTTGTCCCTATCTCTCGTTGCCCCTAGCATCTCCCCCACCCTCCTCGTCCCCAGCCATTCTGCAAGTCCGTCCAGCATTTTCTCCCTGGGTCTACCTGGTGCTCTTTCCCTCCAGCTTTCCCGTTGTGACCAGGTGCTCCAAATCTCCCTTCCTCATAAAATGGTCTATAAATGTTGCCTGTCTTTTCCTAATCTTCCTTATGAGTGATCTACTTGTGTCTGCCTCCATCAAGACTGTCTCTTTTGTTTTCTTTGCTGTCCATGGAACTCTCAACATTCTTCTTAGAAACCACATCTCGGCTGCCTCAATCTTGTTCTGGCTTTTGTTGACTGTCCACGCCTCACATCCGTACAACAGTATTGGTTCTATATAACATTCAAGAACTCTCTTCCTGATGTTAATTGATAGGCATTTGTTGGTAAGAATGCTTGTCATCTTCTTGAATGCTGTTTTGGCTTGGCCGATTTTGCCGGCTATTTCTGATGTGCATCTGCCGTCTGATGAAATGATCGTTCCCAGGTATCTGAATTTATCAACCTGATATATATATATATCAGGTTGATAAATTCAGATATATATATATATATATATATATATATATATATATATATATATATATATATATATATATATGTATGTGTGTGTGTGTGTGTCTATGTGTGTGTGTGTGTGTGTGTGTGTGTGTGTGTGTGTGTGTGTGTAATATGTGTATACATATATATACATGTGTGTGTGTGCGTGTGTGTGTGTGTGTGTGTGTGGTGTGTGTGGTGTGTGTGTGTGTGTGTGTGTGTGTGTGTTTGTGTACATGTATCTTCTGACGTAGCCATCAGACGGGGATATGAGCTGCTTACAGTCGTAGCACCCTGCGCCTAGGTAGTCTTTTGGCCATGAGCTAAGGCCACAGAAAACGGTTATTCACTCACTCAGATTGCTGGATGCCGTAGTACGACTTGCCTTTTCACCGAAATTGCCTTTTCACCGAAAGAGCACACTGGGTAGTAAATGGCACATCGTTCGATTTCTCTTGGATGCGTGACTGCATGTTGTACTGCCCATACTATGCAGGTGGCATGTAATTGTACACTCCGTTTCCGTTGGAGAGCATGTGGGGTATTTTCATGTTTCTATTTATAAGCTATCGGACACTAATATGATGTGAAACCAAGCAAACAGCAGAAGAAGGCCTGAAGAAAATAGATAACTGCGGACTGCCAGGCAAATACAAAGTCTGGTGTCTACAGTTCATGCTGATACCAAAGCTGCTGTGGCCACTGCTAATCTATGACATTTGCACCAGCACAGTCGAAGCAATGGAAGCCAAAATCAACAAATACACAAGAAAATGGCTCGGTGTCCCACCTGGTCTCACTGATGTTGCATTCTACTGTCGTCAAGCAATGCTGAAGCTACCTCTCAAATCCATAGTGGAGGAATACAAAGTTGGAAAAGCAAGACTGTTGAGCATGCTGGAGGAATCGGAAGACAATATCGTGAGATCAGTTCATCCAAAGCTGAGAACTGGCAGAAAGTGGAAAGTCCAAGAGGCTGTAAACAATGCCAAGAGAAACCTCAGCATCAAAGAAATAATTGGACACACGCAAACCAACAGACAGGGACTGGGAGCAACAAAAATGCAGTGGTGGTCCAAAGCCAAAGGGAAGGAAAAAAGAGACATGATCATACAGGAGTTGAAGGAAGAAGAAGATGTCAAAAGAGTGCAGAAGGCAGTCCAGCAAGGTCAACAGGGGCAATGGACAACATGGGACAGTGCACTCCAAAGAAGTCTCAGCTGGAACGATATGTGGCACATGGCTCCTCTAAGGATAAGCTTCCTCCTCAGATCTGTATATGACCTGCTCCCCTCGAATGCAAACTTAGTGAAATGGGGGAAAGCAGACGACCCAGCATGTCCACTCTGTCAGAAGAAACAAACAGTGGAACA
>JAPXFY010000012.1:16062496-16104996 GCA_030674185.1 Monoplex corrugatus
AAATTGAGCTGCCCTGTTTTGGATTCATTGGAGTTTGGATAGTTATCGTCAGAAAGTCCAGCTAAGAGACACTTACAGTAGTCTAGTCTGGATAGAATGAAATACACACACAGATTGCTTGTGGTATCAGCAGAAAGACATGGGCGTATGTTGCTTGTTCTGCTTAGTTGAAGATACAAGATTTTGCTCAGGTAGTTAACATGAATTTCCGTGAACAGGGAGTCATCAGTAAAGACACCAAGGTTCCTTGACAGACAGTCAAGATAGACGGATACAGACAGACAGACAGACAGACAGACAGACAGACAGACAGACAGACAGACGACGACGACAGACAGAAAACACACTCTCTCTTTCTCTCTCTCTCTCTCTCTCTCACACACACACACACACACACACACACACACACACACACACACACACACACACACACACACACACACACACACGCACGCACGCACGCACAGTGAAATGATGGCCTTGCGGGTAAATTGGCCCACTGGGAATGCGAGTAAACCTGAGGGCAGGTGTTCGAATCCAGTCAAGACAGGGATTTTTCTCCTTCTACCTTCCCCCCTTTCAGCAGATCTTGAGAGATGGTCTTGGTGCTAGTCTTTCGGATGAGACAATACAACGAAGATCAAAGTTCAGCCTGCACTTAGTTCAGGTTAAAGATCCACTAAGTACAAACAGGTTGTACCTGGCAAAATACGTTTGGAAATTCAGTCTGAAACGTATGCAAAAATACATGTACACGCAGAGAGAGTGGCGCCGTACTCTGGTGACGTATTTTCCCTGTGGAGAGTTACCCACATTTCATATGGAAAAAATTCCATTGTAACGAAAAGGTATCTAACTCTAACCCTAACACACTCACGAACACGCAGACGCACTCCATATCAATCAAAATCGTTTCATTCACTTCCATCACCACCCTCTTTTTTGTTTTTTGTTTTGTTTATACTAGAACATCAAAGTCAGTAATTTGTCAGAATAGTTTTGTGTCAATAGTGTTGTCTGTCCCTTCATGGAGGTCGACCCTCAAGACATGTCGACACGGTCCATAAAGTTGGTGTAATATAACTAGAGGGGGCAAAATGAAAAGGTCCCATAACCTTGAGGTTGTAGGGGATTGAGGTGGTAGGGACTAAAACTTTTTCTGGGCCAGCATTATGAGGGCTGTGCCCATCTTCTCTTCCTCGCTGCTTTACCATCCCTAACGTTGAAGAAGGTCAGGCATCCACTGACAGCTGGGTAAACAGGAGTTTGGAGTTTGTTCGAGGAATTTATCGCACTTGGACAGTTCCATATGCGCTCCAACCATACCTGCCAACAATTATCCAGCAGTCTTCTGTTGAGCGTGCGCAAAATCTCATGCGCTGGCAGGGTGTGGAAATAGGGAGAGGAGGGAAGAGTCAGTGAAACACTAAGCTGACACCATCAGAATGATGGAAACATTCAGATGGACAGCTAACTTTTTAATGCTGCGGGCTAGGATTGAACTCGAGATATTAGATCTTGAGTCCATGGTTCCATTAAAAATATGCGAGGGTGAGGGTTGTCGGTTTAACTTTCGGGTGGTGAAAAGGAGCACAGATGTAAATAAATTGTCAACTCAGCAAAATTCTGCCTATGATAGCCTTAGCATTAATTTCTACCTGTTTTGTCTGATTAACGTCTTTCTATCTCGAAATGGTGACAAGGCAAGTTAACGATTGTTGTTTGGTAAATCATGTTGTATTCATGTGGCGATCGTTTACTTGTATTCCTGTGCTCATATTGTACTTTATGTGTTAGTAGTATGTTCCTGTTTCTGTATTTATGCTTGTGTTTTAATATTGTATTTGCTTTCGTATATCAGTATTGTATTTATGTGTTGATAGTATGTTATTCATCATCGTTATGTGCCTTGCCGCATGGCGTTGGCGATCATGGCCGTACATGCGAATGTATTTTTTGTCACTGCAAGTATATCTCCCATCCTTTCTGTCTTCATTCACTTCGCAGATCTATCCAAAATTTTCTCCTGAGTCTATCTGGCTCTCTTTTTCCTCTAGCTTTCCTGTCATGACTGGGTGCTCAAATTTCTCTTGCCTCATAAAATGTCCTATGGATATTGTTCGCCTTTTCGTAATCTTCTTTAATAATTTTCTTATTGTGTTTGCCTCTTTCAAGACTGTCTCATTTGTTTTCTTTGCTGTCCACGGATTTCTTACAAAATTCTTGGAAACCACACTTCAGCTGCCTAAATCTTGTTGTGACTTTGAGTGTTGACTGTCCACGATTTGCATCAGTACAAAAGTATTGGTTCTATATAACAGTGAAGAACTCTTTTCCTTATGTTAATTGGTATGCATTTGTTGGTAAGAATGCTTTTTATTTTCTTTAATGCTGTTTTGGCTTAGCCAACTCTGTTGGGTATGTCACTATATCTATATGAATATTTGTGGATAGCAATTAGCATGTTTCTTTTCCAAGGTTAATTTTTGTTGTTGATAGTATATTCCTATTCCTACATTAATACTTGTGTGTTGATAGTATGTTTTTATTCCTATGTTAATATTTGAGTGTTGATAGATATCCTTGTTCCTGTATTGATGTTTGTGCTTTGACAGTATGGTCCTACTCCTATATTGATGTTTATGTCTTGATTGCATGTTCATATTCCTATAATATTGTGTATGTGTTGATAACTTGTCCCTATTTCTATAATTATGTTTATGTGTTGATGGTACGTTCCTACTGCTACATTAATGTATGTGTTGGTAGTATGTTCCTGTTGCTACATTACTGTTTTCGTTGGTAGTATGGTCCTATTGCTACATTAATGTTTGTGTTAGTAGTATGTTCCCATTGCTATGTTAATGTTTTTGTGTTGATAGTAATAGAATGCTCCTATTGCTATGCTAATGTTTGTGTGTTGATAGTATGTTCCTATTGCCATATTAATGTTTGTGTTAGTAGTATGTTCCTATTGCTGTGTCAATGTCTGTGTTGATAGTATGTTCCTATTGCTATGTTAATGTTTGTGTTTATAGTGTGTTCCTATTACCGTGTTAACGTTTGTGTGTTGAAAGCATGCTCCTATTGTTGTATTAAAGTTTGTGTGTTGATAGTATGTTCCTATTGCTATGTTAATATTTGTGTGTTGATAGTGTGTTCCTGTTGCTATGTTAATGTTTGTGCGTTGATAGTATGTACCTACTACTATGTTAATGTTTTGTGTGTTGATAGTATGTTCGTATTGCTATATTAATGTTAGTGTGTTGATAGTATGTTTCTATTGCTATGTTAATGTTTTGTGTGTTGATAGTATGTACCTATTGCATATTAATGTTTGTGTGTTGGTAGTGTGTTTCTAGTGCTATGTTAATGTTTGTATGTTGATAGTATGTTCCTATTTCTGTTTTAATGTTTGTGTGTTGATAGCATGTACTTATTGCTATGTTAATGTTTGTGTGTTGGTAGTATGTTCCTATTGCTGTGTTAGTGTTTGTGTGTTGATAGTATGTACCTATTGCTATGTTAATGATTGTGTGTTGATAGTATGTTCCTATTGCTATGTTAATGTTTGTGTGGTGGTATGTGTTCCTATTGCTATGTTAATTTAATGGTTGTGTGTTGATAGCATGTTTCTTTTGCTATGTTAGTGTTTGTGTGTTGATAGTATGTTCCTGTTGTTATCTTTATGTTTGTGTGTTGATAGTATGTTTATATTTATTAAATAAGATTGTACTCAATATGTTGAGAGTATATTCCTATTCCTATATTGATATTGTATTTCATGTGCTGATAGATAATCCTTTTTCTGTATCGATATTGTATTTGATGTGTTGATAATATGTTCCTATTTTTGTAGTAATACTGTTATCTATGTGTTGATAGTATGAATTATTTCTATATTAATATTGTATTTCATGCGTTCAAAGTATGTTCTTATTCCTACTTTACTGACAAAAATAGAAACTGTTTCTTCATTTTCTGTTTCAGTAATTGGCATTGTTGATCATTAACTTATCAATTCAGAACAATTTGTAAGCTGATTGCGTATCATTTTCTGCTTATCTACAGACATTTACCACATAATAGAATTAAAGCTAGTTCAGTGACAATACAGCGCGAGTCCTGTGGCATTACGAGACGAGCATACCACCAAGTGTGACAGAGCTAGTTGTTTGTATCCATATCGACAACTGTGATCTGAACGCCGTTGCAACGTGGAATCATGAAAAAAAAGTGTACCCAGGCACTTACCAGTATCTCTCCTTGAATGTGAATTGGCTTTCCCTCGTATTATTTCGAATTCTTCGCCTTCTTTCAGCGCTGTGAAACGACACAGACTCTGCACAATTTCTTTCTACCCTCCCTCTTCCCATATCTCTCTTGTTTTATAGTGTCCAAAGTCTCCTTGTATCGTATAAAGTATAATTTGTTGTATTCATCGTCACATTAACATATTGACGTTGTTAGGATAGCTGGACGATCTTGTTTTGCTATCTAAAATTATAGTAAAAAACACCAAAAGATTTTTTTTTCATAATTTTGTGTCCGTTTCGTCTTTTGCATTGTCCACTGAATGTAAATCAAAGTGGCTGCCAGCGTTCTTTCCCTGTCTTGTTTTCCATCTGTCTTGTCTTGTTTTGTTATATCAAATAAACGTGCGGATATCATTTTAAATATTTTTGGTTTCATTCGGAGACTTGGCGAACTAATTTACAAGTTTTAGAGTCGTCTGAGATTCTTCGTAGGTAGGTGCCTTCGAAAGATCTTGAAAATTAGGTAGGAGAAGAACATAACGAGCAAAGACATAGTCAGGCGCTTGTAATATCAACAATGTTATCAACGAGATGAAGAGGAGTAGATGGAGACAGCTGGGACACGTCCACAGGATGAACAAAAGCAGACATCGTTACACATGGGTGCCATCTGGAAAGAGAAGCAGGGTAGACCCAACAGGTACCTGGCGGTGCCCAATTCAGCAAGATATAAAAGAAGCGTGGAAAACATGGAATGAGTTAACCTGGTTCGCTCAAGAAATCTATGGCCGAAGGAATTTGGCTGGTGTCTTATCCTCCACTTACTGTAGAATTAATTGATTGGTGTCTTTCTCTCAAACGCGCTGCAGACCGTACTGCAACCACCACCACTACCACAGTCACTACCACTATATGACAGTGGTTCAAAGCTTAGTTGTTAGAGCGCCATGCTCATAACGCAGAGGTTGTGGGCTCAACCCTCGGGTCGGCCACGGTTTCCAAGACTTCACCAGCGGGTAGGGCTTATGTGCAGGTATATATATGGCTTACGCCATGACCGTTTTGGACCTTATCCATCACATGGCATTCCGAACACGTATACGCCATCTTGAGAAACTGAAACTTTATTGCTACCCCTACCAGACTTGAACATAAGACCAATGAGTACGTATAGAACAACAACGGTGGGAACCACAGGAATCATTTGTGGAAACTATGAAATGACGGAAGCTTGCATGATTTTGTCTCTTCGCCCGACATAACGCACTATCCAGTACTATACTCTAAGGCACCCTGGAAGGAGCCGTCGCTGGAAGAAGATCTAGGTGGTTAATGTCAAAGGGACTGCAGCAACCTCAGCTTGTCAGAACTGCTTGTTACTGAACTCCAGAGACACTAATGGAGGATCTTGTCTGTTGTTTTGTCCCATGAATTCCCCCAACGATCACACCGGTACTGAATTAGATGATGAGAATGATGACCAGAGACTCAAAGTGTAATATGTTCTCCACTGTTACTACCAGTAGTCATGCTCTGTCTGTCTGTCTGTGTCTGTCTGTCTCTCTGTCTTCACCACTGATTAAGTCTCACCTGTTCACAAAGGTGGGAGCTCCGACAGACAGCTAAGTAGCTCCATTCAAGTTCAGAAAGGCAGCGCTGAAAGAAGGTCCAAAGTCCAGATTAAGATGGTCAAGATACGACCCCGACCACTTTCAAAGCCCGGAATTAAGGCATATGGTCACGATAAGAGAAACAAAATGGTTGAGGGGATAGATGGGAGAAGGGTAAGGGGTAGGGAAGCTGGAGTCCCTGTGATTTCATGGTTGGATATAAGCACAGACTGGTATGTGGTTTTATGTCTGTACGTGAACAATAAAAAAAAAAAAGATTTCAAATGTGTCAGAAAAAAATCTCTGCTGTTTCTATTTGGGTTTACACAAGGTTTGATAAATATGTCTCTTTTAATGAGTGTCGTTGATGTCCGGCATGGCAATGAAACATGGGCTATAAGTTGTACGAAAACTTTTTAACATTGCAGCGATACAGTCACACTAGAGCTCTAATAACTACCCTGCTCATCAGGTTATTTGTATGGAAAAAAGGGGGTGGGACGGGGTGTTGGAAATGGAGTTCAAACTCCAAAACATCACTGTTAATAATATGTTTTGTGTATTTGTTTTTCAGGTGTGGTCGAAAAGCTATACTTGGAGCATTCATTTTACATTCCGACACAGCAGAGAACATACTGGAAACAAGAGTTTGTCAAGGAAAGAATCATACAGATCCGAGTGAGAGGGAATCAAAAGATGCCAAACTTATCCAAATCTGTGCATTTGTAGAGAAGATGAGAAAGAAAGAGACAGTCTGGCAAACACCGTCTGTTCTGTTCCTGTTAGAGAAGAGCTTACTAGAATGGGAGACTTTAAAGGAGAGTAGGCCAGAGAAGATCACCGTGGGAACCACACCAAATACAAAGGAGAACAACTGCTGGCTCTGTGTGAAGAAAATGATTTGTGAGATACGAACACTTTATTCCAACACAAATCCAGCAAAATGCAAGCCTGGTACAGGTAGAACGACCCGACGGTATCATCCTAGATAGATTTTATTTTAATACAGAAAGAGCATAGGAGTAATGCCGCGCACTCGAGGACCATTCCTAACCAACAAATCAACAACCCTAAAAATCTCATCAAACTATATCAACCCGAGGAGGCTCCAGAGAAAGAAGAAGTCCGAGAGGAGGTGAAACTGGAGATCACAAAAAGATTGAGACGCACAGACTAGACAGAGATCTCAATGGAAGAAACATGGCGAATTTTCAGGAACTGCTAACCGAGACACTTACCAAAGTGTGTGGCACTGGAAAGCTTGGAGCAAAACAGATCAAACAGACTGCCCGGTGGAATTACACAGTGAAAGAAACGATCAAAGCATAGAAAACTGTCGAGATTGTGGGTGAAATGCAAGACAGATGAAAAGTCTATCACATAAAGACTTGAAAGACGCAATGGCAACAGAACAGTAAGAGAAGCCAATAAAAAAATCATGCAGAATTAAGTGATTTGGTCATCAGACCAGATTGGAACCACACCAGTTGGCTCAAAAAGCGTGTAACAAAAATATATTTAGGTTTAAAGCAAGAGGCAGACTAAAGAAGACCTGGATCGAGGGCGTGAAAGAGACCTTAAGTCATATGGTCAGGCCTTATACCAGCTCTCTGCTGACCGACAGCTCTCTCCCTGCGAAACCCCAGATGGTACAAGCGGACGGGCGAAAGAGGAAAGAAGTGAATGCGGAAGTCCCCAGCATAAAACCCACAAATGAAAAATGAATTGAAACTGTAGGCAGAGGAGACGGATGGCACCTGAAGAATGCTGTGATAGAAGTACAGGTAACGACTTTTCTTCTGAAGAAAGTGAGTTTTTACAAAACTGTGTCTGTCTTGTTTATCTGTCCACCTATCTGCCTGTCTGTGATCATCTATCGATTTGTTTATCTGTTTGTCTGTCTGTGTGTAGATTTTTTCCGTTTCTATCATTCTACTACCTATATCTCCTCTATCTATGTATCTGTCTATGTATGTATGTATGTATGTATGTATGTATGTATGTATGTATGTATGTATGTATGTATGTATGTATGTATGTACATGTATGTATGTATGTATGTATGTATGTGTCGGTGTGTTTCTGTGTGGTTGTATATATCTGTCTCTCCGTTTGTTCATCTGTCTGTCAGTATTCTGTCCCTTTGCCTGTCTGTCCATACCCATTCGTCTATCTGCCTGTTTATCTATCTCTCAGCTTGTCTATCAGCCTATTAAACAATCTAGATAAGTACTGGAAGTGACATCTCTCTTTCGGTGGTAAGAGTGGATTCGAATTATGGCGAGTGCTTTCCCAGGATAATGCAGCCCCTCCAAAGGGTTAAGTGCAGAGGACAGGTTGGCTTTGAAAAGAGCAATCAGCATGCAGTAAGAAAAAAAAAAGGAAATTTCTGAAATGCATCAATGACAAGAGACGACGACAATACACACGACGTGCAAATGGACATTCACAAAAGGGTGCAGACCACAGACATACGATACTTGACGGATACCTGCTATTGTCACCGACCTCCACTGCAATTAACCATCTTCAAATCCTCACTTTTCCCATCTTTAAATTCACACTTTCACCTTGTGTTAAGTCTATGATCACGGCCCACGGACTGTCTTCCTTGGTGAATAATTCGCCAGGAAAGCAGGAATACCTTAACACCGGCTGATTGAAAAGGAGACCAAAAGCTTTTTTAAAAGATCACCGCATCCAGGAAGTCCTGTCTGTGCGCAGCTTCGTCTTTTCGTCCCATTTACTATACCACCCCATCGACCACAGATGCAGGGGCAATTTTTACAATGCTATGATGATGCTGACACCGGAGATGATGATTACAAGGCTAAGGAGTTCCACACAGGATTGAGACTAAGTGGCAGGGTTTCCTCTACGCTTACTATCATATTATGTCCTGCCGCCAACCACACCTGAGAGTTACAGACGCCTCCAGTGTTGGTCAGGAGATTTGAACAACATATTCAATGACGACATCCGTGAAGTGGATGAGACTCGACTCTGTGGTCCCAGTATTTCCAATGAGCCCATGCCACATTCAGCTGTGGGTAGCTGCTGGATGAGGCCAGAAAATTCCGCATTGATTTCAACAAGCTTGATGGGGATTCGAACTCGCAAACTCCCAGTGTGTAGTCTGTTGCATTCAGTACTTTACACCATGGCGACTGGTAAGCAGACCAGAAACACCTGAACGTGGAAAATGGAAATTGTGGTGGAAGCATTGACAGTCATGTCCAATAGAGGGGTGGTTATTATTGCTTGAAAACTGAATTTGGAGTAGAAATACCTTAGCATTGGAATGACTAGGAAGGGGTGGGGGACTGAAATGCCTTAACACCGATATAATTGAAAAGATGATAATAGAATGCCTTAACACCGTGATAATTGAAAAGGTGGAATAGAACTGCCTTAAGACCGGAGAGACTGTCGAATACTGGTCATTGGCTCCGTGAGAGGGATACTGGGGCGGTGATGGGTCGTACCGGCTACCTCCTTAAGTCGGCTGTCAAGGAATGAAAGGAGAAATACGGGTGTTGAAAGCAGTAAGAAGGGTTTGTGAGATCCAGCCATGTCGTCAACTTGACAGTCTGTAATCACTCCCGAAGATACCTCAGACACACACACTCACACACATACACACTCACTCACACACATACACATACACACCCACACACGCACACACACATGTACATACACACACACGTGCGCGCGCGCGCGCTCAGAGAGAGAGAGAGATGTTTAAATGATTTATTGATATCAGGCCTTGGCCCCTCATGAGGGCAGTTTGTACACATTATACATGCAATATTTCATATCAATAGAAATGTACTAATGCAGAACTCTTTGCTAACCGCTGGATAGTTTTCACAGAGAGAGAGAGAGAGAGAGGAGAGAGAGAGAGAGAGAGAGGAGAGAGAGAGAGAGAGAGAGAGAGGAGAGAGAGAGATCAGATGATTTAGTGATAAAAGACCCATGACTTCTTTGAAAGGGGATAACAAAAACAACGAAATCGCACATTCATACAGACAAAAGTAATGTAGCAAGATGAATAATTCTAAACGTCTTATACAAACAGCTCAGCATTCTGTCTAGTGTTTGTGTTTGCACGTGCGTATTGTTTGTATATCTGTGAATAATTGTATTCATTTATATAAATTGGCTCTTTTTTTTTTTTAATGTTTTGTTCCCGTGAATTGCAACGACCATGCCTTTGACATGGACCGTTTTCGCCATGTCAGATTGTCATTAAATTGTTACACTGTTTTTGTTTAATGACAATATTAATGAAATCAGCATGGACGAACAAGTATTTCTAAAGCTATTTTGTTTGTTTGTTCCCACCCCCTTTTTTTAGGTGTGTGGGGAGGAATAAAATATTTTCTCACATCTTTTAGTATTGGACGAGGAGATAGGGATGGAGAGAAGAGAGAGAGAGAGAGAGAGAGAGAGAGAGAGAGAGAGAGAGAGAGAGAGAGAGAGAGAGAGAGCAATTTTTAATTTTTGGGGATAGTGGCATAAGCAGAATCATGCTTTTTCCACCCAGCCTTTGCCTTTGCCCCATACAAATACGCCATAAGAGCATAAAAATATCAAAGCTTTGAAAAATTGTGAACACCAGAGAGAGGCGTTGGGAGGGAGGGAGAGAGAGAAGACGGGGGGGGGGGGGGGGAGATAGGGAGTAATCATTTCTCTGTGGTATGTCTCGCGGATCCTTGTTGAAAAGATACTCGCAGTTTTGAAGATGTCCTTGAGGAACTGACTCTACTTTGTCCTGTCAGTACCCGGCCGACTTGTGTATAATTCTTTCTGTTCTTTTGTTCACAGTCCACATGGTCAGACCACATCTGGCGATGAATGTGACCGGTTTTTTTTTTTTTACATCCTGTCGGCTACCATGGGGCTTTGTGATCAGAGGAGTATGTCTCTGTGTCGCACGACTTGATAGAGATGACATTGCTGCGATTATCATGTACAGCTGTCTGGTCTTCTTGACAGCAGAGGGAGGCTAGTGAAGGCGTCGGTTTGAACTTGCAGTTGAATTTGTATTGGCCAGCGCGGAGTCTCATCACGTGCCGCTCTCTGGACGGAAGACGGTAGTTGTCGTTATCTGTCTGTGGCTTAAGGATTGAGCTAATGATGCTCCTCTTTTCGCTGTAGCTGACGGTGTTGTCTGGTTGGCCTTCCTGGGTTTCCTGTTTTTTTTTTTTTTTTTTTTTTTTTTTGTGCTAGCTCGTCTACGTTCTCGTTTACTGGTATCCACTGTGATTGGGGATCCACTGGAGGACCACTGTTGTGTTCTGATTTACTGAAAAGCCTTGATCAGGTTAGAAGTTTTTGTCATTCCCCGGATCCTGGAGAACAGCGAGGGCATCTGAAAGCAAAATCACTTGCTAGTGTGTGTCATCTGTATTGTTACCATGGAAGCTGTTTGCATGGATGCGTCTGTCACTGCTTAGCTGGTGTAGTATTTGCCAGTAGGGACACTGGTACTTGTTCCTTGGGAAGTTGATGAGGATACTGGCTCCCTGGCTAGTCACAGCATTCGTGGCTGGCCCATCGGTGTATACATGTATCCATGCTCCTTTGCGTAATGTTCTTCTGTCAAGACCACACAGAGAGCCCAGTGTGCTGCGTCGTCTTGTACTTCGTAGGTGACATGACCCAAGATCAGATATCTCGAGTTTAAACCCGGAACGCAACATGTCTTGCTCCTTATCCATCTTAATGCTCCAATCATTCTGGTGGTGTTTGTGTTCGGTAGGTATCCCCCCCCCCCCCTTACTAATTGAAGACCTTGCCTGTACATAGATAACCGACAGAGGATTTAGGTGGAGCACATATGGAATTGTCAGAACGCGATGATCCTTCTTGAATGAACTCCAGACTCTCAACTCTGTCCTTTCTGAGAGGCCTGGTTGTTGAGGTAGAGTTCATATCTGTCAACGCCCTATCGATGTAGTCAGCCCTATCGGTATAGAAGCAGGTGTTTTCCATTCCACACAGCCCGACTAACATCTGCTCCCCAGGACACTTAGCACTGGCAACCGGGTCTGTTTCATCACTGGCACCGATGGTCAGCCAGCGCGTATAGGCATGCAAAAATGAATACCTTCCACTTAACTTTTTATATATATTCCTCCCGTTTTAGAAACATCACAAACTTGTTGATATAGAAAGAATAATAATAAATTTTTTCAGTGTACATTCGATTGAAATAGGACTATACTGAAATTATTAAATGGCTTTGAATAATCTGTCGGGGGAAAAAAATATTACCGTTCGCCGTAAAAACAGACGAAACCAAAAGTAAGGATAGGGACGCCAAGTTGTACCAATGAATTCTAAATTTGTGCATTTCTCACTTAATCGTGTCCTTTTAATTTTCATTGCGTACACGTTTATAATCTTCCGAAGCAATATGTTTAAGCGTTAAGTTTAAAGGAATAGTATAATTAATATTGTTGTGTATGCTGTTTTTAACGAAATATACCGATAGAGCTGAGTATACCGATAGGGTTTTAATGCACGTCTTCCAGTCTGACTACACGGTTCGACTCTGACTTGTGCACGGGACCTCCAGTTCACTCAGCTATAAATGGCTCCTGACCCTCCCACCCGTATAGTATCAGGATCATGGGACACAATCTTTACCTTTGTATCCTTTCCGAGGGCCTAATGATCTAGTAACAACGATTTCCTCCGTGTGCGTATGTTTTATTCTTATTGTTAGGAGACTACTTCATATCGGATGGTTGATTAATTATACTATTCCCTTTAAACTTTAGTTTAAGGTTTAATTTCAAACTGTTCTCGACATTCATGGAATTGTAAAATTGAGATATACTGGGTATCAGCTAAGGCGAACAGTTTAAGTTGGACTGCATGGTTCATATATATCTGTGTTGCACCAAGTTGATTTTTGCCTCTGATACGTTATTGATATAAAATGGATTGGCTGTTGTCAACGAAACGTCAGAGTTGTTCTGTGTGGTATATGTTTTCCAAACAAACTCTGTTTTACCATGGAGAATTATGCTGTGAACTATTGTCCTTAAGAAGGGCGAACGTCTCAGTGTCAGGTAAGATGAATAACTCTCTTCCTGTCTGACACTTATCTCCCCTGAGATTTACAAGCCCTTTTACAAGCGTGTTGCTTGCACAACACAATCTACAACACCCGTCGGTGGTATCGACAGAAAACATGCATATCACCTGGCAACAGGATATAGACCATTTGTAAATGGTTTGGAATTCTCGCTAGGAAAACAAAACAACGTGCAGAAAAAAAAGACAGGTAGGACATATTCACCTTGAAACCATTAATGAAAATAACTGGATTACCCATTATTTTGACCAATGGACATGGCTTAACTTGACGATCGCAAGAAGTAGGGAACACAACACATTCTGATGGCAGTGGATTCTCTCGTCAGGTTTGAATGTGATTATGCAGAGAGATATTTTCTATTTGAGTTAATACCGTAACCTATGTGGTCATTGGGCGTGGGAGTGAGGACTGATAGGACGCAATAGCAGACGGGATTTTACACCTGGGTGTGGCAAGAGGCAATTTAGGCCTTCTTAGGTTGGTCCAGTCTTTGATATTTGCTACCCAGTTCTTTTACTGTCGGCCTTGGCGACAGCCTGTATCTTGCAGAGCCTGGAATTCGTCGCGGAAACGAGGATTTCCGCGGAAATCAAAATCGAAAATCGCGCAAAAAAATATTTTTCGCGTTAAAAAAAAATCGACGACCATACTTAAAAAAAAGTTTTGATGAATGAATATGTCTGTGTATGAACACACTGAAACGATCTGCTGTGTATGATGGATCCTGATCTTGTGCCCAATGTTTATTAAATACTCTTTTGACTGATATTCATTGTGATTTTCAGTGTGTTAGATGCCTTTAAATTTGTCTCCAGAATGCCTCAGAATGCACAGATTTTAGTCTTGATTTTAAAATTTTTCTGGGGGAGCATGCCCCCGGACCCCCCTAGAAGTTTCCTCTTTTTTTTTCTTAGCAATTCCAGGCTCTGATCTTGAGTAACCCGAAGGATTGCCTTTTTTTTCAAACGCATTTTTGTTCATTTCAACAATATACAAAGACAAATGTAATTAACAGATTAGAATCAATTGCATAAGAAAGGTAAAATTCAACATGTGAGACATCCACATCTTCAACAAAGGATCTACTACATATGTGCATAAAGTGCTATAAATAAAGAATACTCCCCAAAACAACAACAACAACAAAATCCCGAAACACCCCCCTCTGCAAATTGTAAAAGGTAAGAAAAATATACTGATAAAACACAGGAGAAAAACACTCCACACATCATATTACATGGCGTGAATAAATATGGGGTTATGTTAAACTTCGTCTGAAACCATTGATACACATGGCAGCCGTTCTTCTACAGAAGAGTCCAAAGTTCCACGTCGATACCCTGAAGAACGGACTTGAATAGTGTGTCGCTGAGCAGCTCACGTACATTAAATTTTAGTACGAGCAGCGACGTTGACATTGGTAGACGATCTGTTTAATTTCCATCCTTGACTATTTTTCATTTGAATGGGTGAATGAGGAAAACCGTTCTATCGTATTTACGTTTACGGAAACATTACATAATACCGTCATCCTCCACTCCGACTTGGCAAGAACTTTTTATAACAAACCGTTTGATTACTTATTATTATTATTTTGTTAGTGTTCTATTTCTTTAATGCGTGTATTCAACTTTCAAGTTGTTTTGCCCACAATGTGCAGGCGGTATGGTACTGCACATACTCTGTTTTCGGTGGTTCGTTCGTTCTTTGATTTAATGTCTGTTCACTATAAGTGATATTAGACGGTGGTCAAGTATGCAGGGTGTTTTCATGTTTCTATAAGCCACCAGACACTGACATGACTTGAGGATCTTTAACGTGCAAATGTAATATACGTCCATAAATACTCGAAGGGGAGTTTGGCAGTAATGCGTCAGCACACGCGTTTACCTGGGGACATCGGAAAAATCGCCACCCTTTACCTACCGGGCAGGAGGTACCCAGCGAGTTGGAAGGCCTGACGTAGAAAAATGCTTTGTGATATCAGTGTGTCTTTCACGCCATCGATGCATCTTTTTTCTTGATCTGCTTCTTGGTTTAGATCCAGATCTCTTTTTGTTGTATGTCGGCTGAGCAGGCTAATGGGTTGCATTCTGGTCTGATCACGTAGTTGTTAACGGTATGACAGTGGACTGATATTGTTTCCAATATTTGTCAGATATTGGTGTTTCTGATCATATCATGTCTGGTTGTGTTGACATGTCTTTTCAAATAATTCGTCTTAGTGGTGGTGATTTTATGCTTTACGGGCTTGGCCAAGGTCCTGGTCTGACACTGATACGTCCGGTTGGGGATGAAGATGGATCTGGTGAGCCTGGCTTTTTCGGTTCATTTGAAATATTTGGGTGTTTCAAGAGTGGGGAAATTTGATAACTGTCAGTGTTTGCTTTCTGGATTCTGGTTTTGATCTCAGTGTTCTGCCATCTTCTGTGAAAATGCTGCCGAGGTATTCGAGTTCACTCACCACATGCACTTTGAAAGCATGGAGGGACCGACTTTCATCCATGTTTGTGAAGCAAACTTCAGCTAAATGATGACAAGACAGAAGCTATCCTCATTGGCACCCGTCAGAAACTTTCTCAGCTGCCTCCTCTTTCTCTCCCATTATGTAACACATCAGTCCCAATTTCTGATTCAGCTAAAAACCTTGGTGTCTGCATTGACTCTACCCTCTCCATGAACAATTTTGTTTCTCAAACTGCCAGATCTTGCTACTATCATCTCCATCGTATAAGCCTGATCAGGAAGTATCTCTCTGTCGAAACAACTGCAAAACTCGTTCTCTCCTTCATAATGTCTCGCATTGACTATTGCAATTCACTCCTGTCCGGTCTTCCTGCCTCCACCACTCACATCCTACAGCGCATTCAAAACAATGCTGCACGCCTTGTACTCAAAAAGAAAAAAAGCTGACCACATATCTCCTCTCCTGGCACAACTTCACTGGCTCCCTGTATCAAAGCGCATATAGTACAAACTAGACACCATGTGCTACAAAAGCCTCAATAACGCAGCCCCCGATTACCTGTCAAGCCTACTTGAGATCTATGTTCCCTCACGTACCCTCCGCTCTGCCTCCGATCCTCTGACTTTTCGCTTTCCACGCACTAAGCTTAATACCTATGGTCCGCGAGCCTTCTCTGTTTCTGGTCCGCTCTCCTGGAACAAACTTCCTCTCTCAGTCCGTCAGCAACCTACTTTTGTCTCCTTCAAGTCCGCTCTCAAAACTCACCTTTTCTCCTCTGCATAAAATCCTGACCTCACTCAATCCCCTCTGCAGCCTGTCTCCACTCGGAGGGGAATCACATTGCAATATATAATTGTATATGCTATGCTCTCTATAATTTTCCATTGCTTTTATTCTTTCTCCCCATTTATAGCCGTGTGCGTGTGTGTGTGTGTGTGTGTGTGCGTGAGTGCGTATGTGTGTGTGCGTGCGTGCGTGTGTGTGCGTGCGTGTGTGTGCGTGCGTGTGTGTGTGTCTGTTTCAGCGCTTAGATTTGATTTTATCAAGATTTTGCGCTATATAAATATTGTAATTATTAATTATTATAAGCCATGAACTGATGACAGACTGCCAAGGAAAAATCATGAAAATTAATCATTCATGCATTTACCTGCTAGTAGTATACTACTTGCAGCATCATCATATCCGCCCGACCAGTAAGCTGAACCCCACCCTCCCCCGCCCTTTCTTTACGTGGGCCGGTTGGTTGTTTTGATAGAGCTGTGATCTCAAGATCTCAAGTCTTGGGTTCAGTCCTATATCACAAAGTTGGCTTGTGCACAGCCCATTAAATGCTCCAGTAATTTGATGGTGTTAGTGTTTCATTGTTCTTGTCTCTCTCCCCATTTCAAGACAGTTTTGCGCATGATCAAGGAGTTTGCCAGAAACGCTGGCTGATTTGGGTGGGGCGCATGTGGAATTGTCCGATTGCAATATTTCCTCCATGAAGACACTCCAATCTCCATGTAAAACGGTATCGAGCTTCGGGAGCGAACCACCTGTCAAGTCGGGAAACAAACTAGCTTACTTGTCTAGCAGATCGTCTGCGCTTGGCCCCTAAAACGGTTAATGACAGTTATATGTCATCGTCAGATGGCGGAGGGCCGCGGTCTTTATTTACTGCGGTGGCGGCCTGTCCGTCACCTTTCTACACCTGACTTTTATAGTTAGGGACTTTTTCTTCTTACCTGAAACTTTATGAGCAACGTTGAAATTCCTTTCAGGCCGTTGCAGATTTCTCGTGTGTCTTTCTGACTGGGCGTCTTTGGAGTCACGTGCGTTGTGTAGCATAGACATGCAAAGAGAGAAACCAGTAATTCGACGGACTTAGTGGACAAGTAGCTAGGCCGCCAGATTTACAGTCGGAAGGTCTGAGTTCAAGCCTACCTGGTAGAGCGTGTTGGATAAAAGGTGGAGTCCCCCTCCCTCGATATTCCAGGTCGATATATGTGCCGACCTGATAGTGCTTAAACCTCATTCGTGTGTATACGCATGCAGATCATCAAACACGTACGTTTAAGTTCCTGTAAGTTATGTAAGTTTTCCATGGTTTATGGAAACTAGAAATTAACCAGCATTTAGACCCACTGAAGATGAAATGTGCACACTGTGTAGCAAGATGATGCCTACACAATGTAGGACAAACGAAGCATATACATGTAACCGAGAAAACACTTCTTGGAATTAGAGATGAAGAGGAGGGGAAGGGGACAGAAATTGAAATCGTCAGAGAAATAATAAAATCAGCGGTCTCTGTTTTATGTTTCTGGTTGCTGTAAAATATAAACGGATTGTTCGAGTTCCTTTTATGGGTGGAGGAGATTTTGATGAAGCGCACACAGTGCTTTTGTTGAGTGCTTCCAGAAACTGACGATTTTTGAAAAAAAAACAAACAACATTTTGACGAACAGGTGCTTCCAGACACTGACGATTTTTGAAAAAAAACAAACCCACAACATTTTGACGAACAGGTGTTGATATAAATACAGCGGTTGTTTAATATTACATGATTTATCTTTAGCCTCTGTTGTTGAGTCTGTCATGTTTTACTGTCTAGGTGAGGCGATTTTGATGAGGCGTGTTTGAATGCTTTCCAGAAGACTTCTTTTAAATCCCCCTTTTTTTTATTTGGTTTAGAAAAAGGGGGATTTTTAAAACAAATTATTCTGGAGGGATGTGTGTCTGTCTGTGTTGTGCCTACTTGTTAGCAGACCAGGGTTCATGTCCCCGCCGGGAAGCCACAGGAAGTCTCCCGCCATATAATTGCTCACATAATTGGATGGAGTGCATATGGAATTGTCCGAGTGTGATGATTCCCTTTTGAACAATTCCAAACAAACTCTAAACTCCTGTCACCAAACGGGCTAGCAAGACTTAGTCAGCTGTATGCGGATGGATCTTTATAAATTAGGGTCAAAGCTGTGGACCAGTAAGGAGTCGCGAATGCATTAGTTTGGATGAGTCGCGAATGCTCAAGTTTGGAGGACAAAGTGTCATGGCTAAGGTCACAAGGACAGAAAAGCGCCTCCAAATCAGCACTACTTTTTGAGGAAGATGTGTGAACAGTACATGTATTTTCTAAGAAACTTCTGAGATTATTCAAACTATTTTTGATTGTTGTGACATTCTGTAATTGTCCCCTATGCTCGTCTGGTTTTATTTCAACTGAAGCTTCTTCAAGGTTATTGTGACTTTGAGAAATACATAAATCGGGATTTTTTGTATTGTTTCCTTCTTTTTTTCTTAGTACGAACGGGGAGATTATTAAAATAGTTTGCCTATGTTGCTTTCACGTTGTTGATGAACAGGTGTGTGGTTTCGTTTTGAAATAATATATGACGGATGTTAGTGTCACATGATTTATCTCTGTCAGAATCTGTCACTTACTACTCTCTTCAAGAGACCTTGTTGAAAGACTTTATTCCCCTCTCCCCCCCACTCCCCATACACACATTTTTTTTTGGTTTTCCGGTTTTCTCGGATGCTTGTATGCACGTTGTTTAGCCCACAACAATATGTGCTATACAGTCCTGCATATTCCGTCATCGGTGGACGTTCATGCTGGGTGTTTTTTGTGTCCAAAAGCCACCGGACACTTACATGACTTATACAATCTTTAAGTTTAACGTGTATGTTTGATTTTGTGCAAGCGTGTGCATACGAAGGAGTTTGGGCACTAACAGGTCTGCACACATGCTGACCTAGGAGATTGGAAAAAATCGTCACTATTTACCCACCAATCGGGAGGTACCCGGACAGGCTCTAAGCCCAGACCTTCCGATTGGAAGTCTGACTTCTTACCCGCTTGACACACATGTTGGTACTGCATTACCCTTGTGTTTGGAAACTCCGATGCATTTCATGCACAGCACTGTTGGTCGTTTTCTGTGATTAAATCTGAATGTTGTAAGCCTTTAATTTTTGTCTTGTTTGTTTGACTCTGGATTTTCATTACAGCTTATGACTTGTTCGTTGCATTTAGATTTGAAGGAAATCCTCCTCCTCCTCCTCCTCCTCATCATCATCATCGTCATCATCATCATCATCATCATCATTATTGTTATTATCACTATTATTATTCAAAACAAGTGCGACTGCCCGCGTTCAAGGAAACAGGAGCCAGAAAAACATGAAAATGGAATCAGAACGCGTATTTGATATAACCAGACAAGACAGGTGCAAATTTTCGGCCAACTTGTCAAGCGTAAATGTAAGATCACAAATGAACAAACACCAAATGCAAAAATTAAGAGAAAAAGACAAAAACTTCCCTGCTGCTTAGTGTTTATTCGTTTGTGACCTTACATTTACGCTTAACAAAGGCCGGTTGGCCGAAAATTTGCGTCTGTCTTGTCTGGTTATATTAAATACGCGTTCTGATTCCATTTTCGTGTATTTCTGGTTACTATTATTATTATCATTATAATTATGATAATGATTTATTTATTTATTTGTCGAACGAACATTCCCTTGCACACGCACATACTTACACCCATGCGCGCACAGACATGTACAAACATGCACACACAGACACACACATACACAAACACACACCACACACACACATACACAGACACATGGTCTAATTGTTTTGAACACTCATGTTCTTTCCTGACTGTTTACTCGATTGAGTTTCTACTGTTGTTTGATTGATTCACTGATTTGATTGAATTTTACGTAAACACCTACTTCGGTTGAGATGACTGACGGGACAACCCTCCCAGAGAAGTGGGGGAAAGGAGGACTTGCTTATCTAGTTTTATATCGACACCACCATGATAACAGTAAGAAGGCAGTAAGAAGTCTAATTTCCTGTAGCGCGCCCCAGGTTCGAGCCTATAACCAGTTGCATGTGAATTTCTAATTCAGTATGTTGCAATGTTTTTAGCTTATTGACTTCGTAAGGCAATCCTTTTTCATCTCCTCCTCCCGCGCATTTTTTAAAAATTAGATAACATGAATAGACGTAAAAAGAAATAACATCATACACACACACACACACACACACACACACACACACACACACACACACACACATACACACATACACACACGCACACACTCGCACACTCGCGCGCGCACACACACACACACACAACACACACACACACACACACACACACAAGCACACGCACACGCACACGCACGCACGCACACACACACTCACGCGAACGTACACGCACACACACAAGCGCACACACACACACACAAACACGTGTGCACGTTGTGTACAGCACATTTATAAAGTAACTTAGTTTTTAACTTGCACACAAATCAACAAAATAATTTTATTATAAAACGATATTTCTCATACACTGGCATATGACAGATTCCATCAAGCAGGCCTTTAGTCTCATCCAGAACCGACGTGGTGTATTGTTTACCGGTGTTTTTTTGTACAAAGCTACCGCCGATAATGATGGGCTTTAGATAACATACTTATTAGGATACTGGAACGAAGGCGATTCTGTCTCGTCTCTGTTTCTCAGAGGAAACCAGAAGTTGATCAGCAGTTGTAAAATACCACAGCTTCTTCATGAACCTGGGCAGTAGGTGTCAGTTCAGTTCGTGTTGGTGATAGCCCAGCCGGCCACTAAGGCCAAAGCAGGGCTGACACACGTTACTCCAAGTCTAATAAAAACCAACAGTTACTTTTGGTATGGCTCTGCTGAAAGATTACATAACTGGAAGTCGATGTTCAGAATGTCTTTAGGAGGGATTATTGCACTCGGACAGTTCCATTTGACTTCTGCTTAGATCTACCAGTAGTTATTTGGCAGATTCCTTGAGCCTGCGCAAAACCCTATGCGCTGGCAAGGTCTTGAAATGGGGAGGGGAAGAGAACACGACCTATGAAACAACAAGATGACATCACCAGAATGATTGGAGCACTAATGGGCAGTTAACAGGCTAGTTTTTAATGTTGCATTCCGGGATTGAACTTGAGACATCAGACCTAGATTCCGCAATTCTGTGAACAGAGCCAGTCAGCCCGAATAAAATGGCGGCACACCTGAGGATCGAATACGCGATCCTTGCTCTATCAGTATGGCTCTGTAACCAACGGAGCTGGCATGTCACTAAACATTTTGGCTTTCACGAAGCTTTGGGCTCGGATAGCGTTAGAAAGTTTGAATGAGTATGACACACAAATATGCATGTGGAATTGCGAGAATCAAATTTGTTTCATTCTCTCGCAATTAGAAATTAGATTGTGATCATCATTCATCAGAAAGTAAATTGTGGTCATCATTCATTAGAAACTAAATTGTGGTCATCATTCATATTAAGACGTCAAATAGACATAATTATATACCTGTTTGATGTCATAAATGATCACTAACGTTCTTACTTATGTCTATTTGACACAATGCTCAGACAATTCCATATGCGCTCCACCCAAATCTGTCAGTGGCAGTCTGGTAGACCCGTTGAGCATATGCGAAACCCTATGCACTGGCAAGGTCTTGAAATGAAAGTGGCAGGTGGAGAAGGGGACCTTTGAATGTCAAGATTGCGAAATCAGACTTACCGGAGTTAAAACTGTGGCCCGCCTGAGAGTCGAACCCTCGACCCCCTGCCTTATCATCATAGCACTTTAACCAGAAGGGCCACACAAAAGATGAGAGAGTGGCCCTGAAATAAAAATGGTGATATTATTCCATTTATTGTCAAATAAAAATGGAGGCAGAATAGTCAGACCATCATTATATTCTTCTTTTACGATGAAATAAAAGATAATTGACTGGCCAAACCATTCACACCTTTCCTCTTTAGTGAACAAAGTGGTGGCTAACAGAAGAGTCAAGCCACACCTTTCTGCTTTTTCAGCGCAGGCTGGCTGGTTCTTTTGATAGGACTATGGACCCAAGATTTCATGTCTTGAGTTCAGTTCCACCCTGTAACAAACAAGCTTGCTTGTTTGCTGCCCATCTTAATTGTCCAACCATTCCGGTAATGTCAGTGTTTCATGGGTCTCGTTCCCCCTCCCTATTTCAAGATTTTGCCAGGGCATAGGGTTTTGCGCAGGATCAAGGATATTACCTGACAGTAGATGGTAGATATGAGTGGAGCGTTTAGGCATTGGTCCGAATCTCTAGAACAAACTCCAAATTTCAATCTCTGGCAGTTGGATGGCTTTTTTGGCATTGCGGTCTTGTCAGCGAAATATTGAGTGACAGTCTAAACCTTGTAACCTATGTGGGTGTCATATGTTTTATACGGAAAACAAATTATATGTATAAAGACTTACACATTACACACCGATCACTAGAATAACAAGAACAAATTAAGATTTTCTAAATGATGACCATGTTCTTTTCCAATCCGATTCAGAATTTTGCTTCTGTACGCTTCCATTCCATGTTTTGTATCGGCTCTTTGAAGTTCTCAAGAATGCTCAAAAATCACAGAGACAAATGTTTAGACAAAAACAAAAGAAACGTTTCAACAAATAAGAAAGATGAAATCCACAAATTTTCAAGGAAAAAATTAAAGCATAGACAGGAAAAAGGGCGAAACCTTAACAGAGATGGAAGATATTCTATCAAATTGGCATGTGTAGGGCAAAGAACTTTTTCACGACAATGCAAAACTTCCAAAAAATATTCCGTGTCTTGACTTTCAAGAATTGGAATCAAAAGCTCTTGTCAGTGAGGCCAGAAGAGCAATAGATCAGCTCAAGTTAGGAAAATCACAAGTATTGGACAAAGTGTCAGGCGAACTGTTAAAGAACACTGGAGAAGCAGGTGTAACTGCCTTACATCATCTATGTGTAGGAATATGGGAATCATGAAGAATTTGTCATGCTATATCAAAATGGGAACGGCAATGACTGCAGTAATTATTGAACCATCACCCTGATCAATCAGACCAGTAAAGTACTGCTAATCATCATACTGAACAGAATGAAACAAAAAGTAGAAGAACTCTCTGACTGTCAGGCTGGTTACAGATTCAACAGGGGCACAACAGACATGTTATTTTTCTAACAGAATTTGATAGAAAAAGCGAGGAACAATGAACAAGAAGGCTTCATTACCTTTATCGATTACAGCAAGGCCTTTGACAGTGTCATACACCATCAACTATTTAACACAGTGGCAAAGGTGGGCTTCACCAAACACTTGGTGTCACTTATAGCAGCATTATACGAAGATCAAAAAGCGACCATCAAATGGAATAGTGCACACTGCGAATATTTTGGCACTTAAAAAGTAGTCAGGTAGGGCTGCATCATTTCGCCTCATCTTTTAATTTGTATACAGAGCAGGTCATTAGAGAGACAGATTCTAGAAGAGATGGGAATAAAGACTGGAGGAAGAAACATCACCAACCTGAGATATGCAGCCGACACTGCACTGACAGCAGATAACATCACAAGCATGAAGAGAATTCTCTAACGGGATAGATTCAATCAAAAACCAACCAACCAAACAACAACAACAACAACAACAACAACAACAACAACAACAACAACAACAACAACAACACACACACACACACACACACACACACACACACACACACACACACACACACACACACACATATACACACACACACACTCAGAACACCCAAAGTCATGCACATAGTGAGAAAAGAAGGCCAGGAACATCCAAACATCCGAATAAATAAAACAGACTTAGAAAATGCCCAACATTCAAGTATCTAGGATCTGCAAAAGCAAATGACGTTTTCTGCACCAAATATGTGAAAACAAATAAAAATTATTGGCATGGCAAAACAAAACAAAACAAATAAAAAACCGGTCGGGTTAAACAACGTATGGAAAGACAGAGGGCTTCCCAAAAATTTAAAACTAAGAGTCCTTGAAATTTTGATTTGGCCAGAGTCAAATGGACAGACAGAAAGACAAACGGTAGCATATTAATGGAACTGAATGTCAAGCACCAACTGCTAACAGAGGTAAACAAGAGAAAGTTGAAATATGTAGGCCATGCGATCAGAAACACTAAAACAGATGTGATATCAACGGTCCTGCAGGGGAAAGTTGAGGCGAGGAGAAGAAAGGGACAACCTCACACTTACTATTTCAACAACATGGCTGATGTCTGTGGTCTGGGGATCCAGGAGGTCGCGCACAGATGTCTCAATCGTGTGACCGGAGAAGACTTGTGACGTCGAGCGTGGCTCCTACCGCCCGATCGGGCGAGGGAGAGAGGTGAGGTGAGGTGCGTCTAAATTCCTTTCTCATCGCCATTTTTCGTATGGAGAAAAGTTAAAAATGCTGATACTGGGCTGACAAAAAAAAAAAAAAAAAAAAAAAAAAAAGCATATATAGCAAAGAAGCGCAAGCAGACTCACACGATAGCTTATTAGAAAGCCTTCTTTTTTTTTTTTAGTCAGCCATTAAAAGCGGAAGGAATTTTGCTGTTATTGCAGATGTGATTTAGTTATCTCATGCTGGTCGAAGTGATCGTTTAAAACAAAAGTGGGAGAACTTACATGGCAGCTTATTAAAAACGTTTTTGCTTATTCAGCTGTCTGAAAATGTAGAGAATTTTGATATTACTGCAGATGTGATTTGGATATCTCGCATGCTAATTGAAGTTATATTTTGAAACAACATGTGGAAGGGGAGGGAGGGCATTGGAAATGGGAATAGGGGGAGAGGGGGAACAAAAACAAAACACGCACACCAGTTCATACAAAATTTAGCTTTATAAAAGTGCGTCATTGAAAGCACTTTTGACGATTGGTGAGTGAAGAAACTGCTGGGACCTTCAGTTTTATGCTGAAATGATGATAACCGTTAACCACAATCCTGATGGTGATAAATGACAGTAAGTCGAGCTACATTCATCTAATATCAACTCATCTTGTTTGTAGCCAAGGGGCATCTCAAGCGCCAAGGTCAATCTTCACGTGCGCAATACGACTCAAGAGCGGGGGAAAAAAAAAAAAGGTGGTGTGTACAGCCACAAGCCCTTTGTAGCGTTTGTATCATGGGCCGCAGTCCACCACGAGTAGACCTAGACCCTCATCATCATCATCAGGTGCCCTGCCGCATGGCGTTGGCGATCATGGACTTCCATCTGTCTCTATCTCTTGTTGCCTCAAGCATCTCCTCCACCCTCCTCGTCTTCAGTAACTCTGCAAGTCCGTCTAGTATTTTCTCCCTGGGTCTGCCTGGTGCTCTCTTTCCCTCCAGCTTTCCCGTTGTGACCAGGTGATCCAAATCTCCTTTCCTCATAAAATCGCCTACAAATTTTGCCTGTCTTTTCCCAATCTTCCCCATGAATGATCTACTTGTGTTCGCCTCCACCAAACTGTCTCGCTTGTTCTCCCCGCTGTCCATGGAACCCCCAACACTCCTCCCAGAAACCACATCTCGGCCGCCTCAATCTTGTTCCGGCTTTGCTTGTTGACTGTCCACGCCTCACAACCGTATAACAGTATTGGTTCTTTATATCATTCAAGAACTCTCTTCCTGATGTTAATTGATAGGCATTTGTTGGTAAGAATGCTTGTCATCTTCTTGAATGCTGTTTTGGCTTGGCCGATTCTGCCGGCTATTTCTAATATGCATCTGCCGTCTGATGAAATGATCGTTCCCAGGTATTTAAACTTATCAACCTGTGTCAAGGTTGTGCCATTTGCTGTTATTTTGCATGAGGGGATTTCATGTTTTTTACTGATCACCATGACTTCAGTCTTCCTGCTGTTTAGTTCCAACCCCTTACCTTTGCTTTCTATTTCTAGTATATTCAAAAGGTTTTGTAGGTCCCTTTCATTTTCTGCAATTAGCACGGTGTCATATCTGCGTATCGAATGTTATCATTTTTCCTTCAACCTTTAATCCAGGGTCTTCTTCTAGGTTTCTCATGATGTTTTCACTGTAAAGTGAAAACAGATCTGGTGACAAAACACAACCCTGTCTGACTCCTCTTTTGGTGTTTTGGAAAGAGCTTATATTGTTTTCAATTCTCATTGCAGCTGTTTGTTCCCAATACATATTTCTGATTATTCGTAGATCTTTTCCATCAACATTGAGTCTCTCCTTTTGGTTTATCAATTCTTCATGTCTTACCCTAGACCTAGACCACAGGGTCGATTCCCTTCCCATGTCAGTGCGACAGACAGAGGGGTGGTTTGTAGGAAGTGGAGCGGGAGTTTGGGGCTCACATTTTTTTTATAATATTCGAGAGAGATTCCACGCACTCGAACAATTCCATATGAACTTCACCATCAGTTCACCATCTACAATGTGGTAAATTCCTAGATCCTGCGGAAAATCATTGAATGGAAAAGGGATAGGGGTGGGGCAGAATCTATGAAATACTAAGCTGACACCACGAGAATGATCGGAGCATTAGATTGAGATTAGCGGCAAACAGGTCAGCTTTTATGGTGCTGGCTGAGATTGAACTCGAGTTATCAGATGGCTATCTTAAAAAAAAAATCCTGATTCCCGCCTGAGGGTCAAACCCACCATCCTGTCGTTATCAGCGTGACGCCTTAACCAACTGGGCTAACGGGGCCACTAGAGAGAGGGAGAGGGATGGCGTGGGTAGGATAAGACGAGGGTGATGGGGGTCGGGGGTGTTTGGCTGTAGTGTTGCACACCTGCGAGCAGGGGGACAGGGCTTGACATTGGCGTCTTGACACTCAATACTTACGATCTGCTCTTCTTACCTCCTTCTCCCCCGCCTTAGCTCTCTCTTCCTCCCTGCCTGCCGTGGGGACCACCCTGAGTGTTTGTCTGTATGTCTGATAATTTGTCTTGTCTTTTCTGTCCTGTCTCTCTCACTGCCTGTCTGTCTCTGCCTGCCTGTCTGTCTGTCTGTCTCTCCCTCTCGCGCTCTCTCTCTGTTTTCTTTTTGTCTCTGAGTCTGTTTGCCTCACTCCCTTTCTATTTTCAGTTTTCTTGATTTCCTTACTTATATACGATTGGACTGTTTTCTATATATAGTCTGCATAAGAAAAATTACATTTAGCTAGAATTTATTTCGAATAAATGAATAAGTGATTGTGAATTGCAGGAAAAAATAAACAACAAACAACAACAAAACAAACAAACAAAAAACCAGATCCAAAACAAGTGCGACTGCCCGCGCCCAAGCAAACAGGAACCAGATGAACAAGAAAACCAATGTAAGCGCGTATTCAACAAAACAAGCGCAAATTTTCGGCCAACCGGCCTTTGTCAAAAGCGAACGCATGGTCACAAACAGACCACAAACACCAAACAACGGATAATAAAAACAGGACTAAAAACTTCCCTGCCGCCTCGTTCAGTGGATAAAAAGGGACCAAAATGGTCAAAAAACCACTCAACTGTGTGTTTACACAGCTGAAACTTAGTTGGCATTGTGAAGAGGTTTTTGCAATCGTCATGGAGCTAGAACTGGGAAATCGGCATTTTGTTTAAATTTTACACATTCTTGCCCCTATTTTATTCAGAATTATGGTCATTATTTTTAACCCCCGTTTGATAAATAGAACATGATGATCAAAAGTTCCATAGATATTATCACCTATAAGAAAGGACTGACAGGACTCCAAAGTAAACTTTAGGCAATGTCAGAAATTAACATCAAAACCACTTGCAATGGAATGCCCAGGCAGATTTGGTAAATAAGATATTATAGCTTGACCATAAAAATGGCGTAGAGGTTGATAATTTTGTTACCACACTGGATTTTGAAAGTATTCAGCTTTAACCAATTTTTCTTATTTTCGAAACATTGTTCTTGTTTTGAGTTAAAAGGATATTTTGGAAATTGTTTACATGAATGTATATTTGACAGAGAGTAAACTACTGTGCTCTTTTTGCAACCGTTTTAGATTATCACAAGATACCTTTTTGTAATAAATGTAAATCTCTTGTAATGATAGAGGAATGATTAATTCTGGTGAACTGTCTACATACCTTTTTTTGCAGCCGCAATTTCTATTGCCTGTGTCTGTTATTTCCAGACTGATGCTGGGTGTACAAGTGTAATGAGTTCAGACATGATTTTATATACCAATTAGTGCATTTAGAATGAAACATAATGTCATGAAGCTTACAGCATACGTTCAAGAGTATACCGGCTTGTGTCGGCTTTTGTAGTGGACATCGCGTCAACACTTCATTAGCAAACCTGCCAAACATTAAACATTCGAAATGAAAAGAACTGGGTTAGGAGAGACGATACGAAATCCAGCCGTGGGTAATTGAAAACTTTTCATTGATAGAAGTACTAGAAGAACACCGGTATTTAACAGAAGACGGTTGATAAATTATTGGTAACTCAAACTTTTTAGCGACAGCAGTTACTAAAAGAACACGATTGATAAACAAAAGAGAGAAGGTTAGTATATTAAGCAATCAACCCACTTGGGCTACCGGCCACTAGGTCTCACGAAAAGCGACGATTTTCACCGCCAATTTTCACGCAGGCCGAGATGTTATCGGGTTTTGCAAACAGCGAGCTTTGACAATTAGGGCTATAAATCTGTGCGATTGGTATTTGACAATCGTGACGTGATGAATTTCTAGGGGAAAGCAAACTCTTCACGACTCCAGAATGGACAGTCTGAAGTATTGGTGTAAACAAGGGAGAGGGCCATTTTCTCGCCCTGTTCAAATACTTGCTAATGAGACAGTACAGAGACATGGGGAGAGGGACCGGCAATAATATCAGCATATTGATTCTCACGGCCTCCCTCGATCGGTTCAAACTGTCAGTCTGCGTGCACCAACAGTCTCAGTCTCAGAGCTGAAGAAATGTTCGGATGCTTCTGCAGCGCAGTATGCGTCCTACCGCTGGCTGCAACAGCTAGACAGATGAAATCTGCATGCCATACACTGTGTTATTTCATTCTCTCGCCATATCTCTGGACAGAACAAGCCAAAACACTCATTGTGACGGTCCACGTTCTCAGAGATGTAAAACGGTGATAAGATCGTGTGAGCAAAGCCCTCAACACGAGAAGGCAGATAGAGATCTCGCCTTCCCTTGATTATCCACGCTTTTGAAGACCTCGGTCTAAAACCTGCCGAAGTTGTCAATGAAATCAGAGGGGAGTTATTCAAACACTGAGAAGAAGGCAGTGTGGGAGTTTCTGTCACTAAAGATGCTTGGATGTTGAAGAATCCTCCTGAAAGTATTAGTCTTTGATAAAGATCTCTGCCACCCAGAAGCCTTTTACTTAGTATTAAGGCGGAAGCCAACGTAATACAAGGACCATACCATTGAACTCCCGTTTCAGGTAAACCTAGTAACGTCTTCGGGTGGGTAAGGTGTTAGCTGGTCCTGGTTTGGTTTACTATTTGTTCAGTTTTAGCCACGAACTATTGGAAATAAACGTGAATGGTGTGTGGACATTTTGGGGCAAAAGTGATTATAGATAAGGTATGATGACCCTTTGCTGTGTATGAACACGATTGTATCGACAAAATCCAGATTTGAAGAAAGAAGATGCGGGGATGGGGGTGGGGAGATAAATAGACGGTAGTGATATGAGACAGCGCGAAGACTGGTGGCCAGAAAAATGTATTCCAAACTTATTCATTGTTCTTGCACTCTTTTTGTTTCTGAGTTCAGCTTTAACCCTTTCGCTCCCTCACCGACTTACTGCAGGAAGGCGAAGGGTTAATATCCTGTTGTTGGAACCTACAGTAACCCACAAGTGGTCTGTGTCCATCTCTTAGGGTTTTATGTATGCTATTTGTTTTCCCAGAAGTCCAGTCTGGTCCTTTCTTTATGTGTTCATTTTCCCTCGGCCTTCCCGTCTTCTGGGCACTCTAATGATATGGCTTGCTGCGTTGTGGGCCACAATGTCGAAGCTCACCACCTGCTGATCAAACAATGCCATCATATATTGCGACGAGCTGGGCAGATCACTCTTGAAGCCTCAGACAGAAAGGGATAACTACAACCCTCTGTCCAGAGAGCAGATTGTGGTCTTGAGTAGACCCTGTACCGGCCAGAGTCGCATCAGTACCCATATGCAAGTTCAAACTGACACTGTCACCAGCCTGCCTCTGCAGTAAAGAGAACCAGACAACTCAACACATGCTACAACAGTGTCGCCTTTATTAAGCGGAGGGACAAGAGACCTAGCCGATTACAACTCCATTGACGACCAAGCCCCATGGCTACCGGCAGGAACTGGGAAAAGGAAAAAAAAAAAAAAAAAAAAAAAAAAAAAGAGACGGCCACATTCATCGCCAGATGTGGCCTGACGGCGTAAATGGCGAACGACAAAAGACTATCAGCCACAAATCTATGCGAGCAATACTCCACACTTTTGGAGGCTGGGTAATTTTTCTCCCACACTTTCAACAACAGTCAAACAAAACTTAGAAATTTGGTAGTCGTATCACTAAGAATTAATAGTATTTGAACTAGGAATTAATATTGTTTTGACAAGGAGTATTTGCAGTCTTTGGACTACGAATAACATACTGATAGTTTCTTCCTGGTAGCTCTGCTTTACGAATGTCATTTCTTTTTTCTTTTATCGGTATGCTTGTACTATCATGGGTGTCGCGGGTAGAAAGAGTTGACGATCAGCAGCGAGCGGGAAGATTTGAAGTGAATGCCGTGTGACGTCAAGATCTCCTTAACATCGTGGATCCAGGTCTTCCTTAGTCTGCCTTTTGCCTTAAATCGGCTTGTCTTATTAATGTTGAATGCTTGTTGAGCAAGCTAGCGGGTTGCATTCTGGTCAGATGACCAATCCAATGAATTTTCTGCTGATGTGATGGTGGACTGGCACTGTTCCCATCATTCCTACGATCTTAGTGTTTTTAATCATGTCACATCTTGTCTTATTGATAGTTCTTCTCAAACAACGCATTTCGCAGGTAGTAATTTTGTGCCTTAGGTCAGGTCAGAAGTATGAACGTCACTTTAAAGGGGGATAACTGGTCTGTCCAAAATTAATCCAGAACACGGTATGATACCAAGAGACCTGTCTTTTCTTGAGTTTCTTTTTTCAGAGGGAGAGAGAGAGAGAGAGAGAGAGAGAGAGAGAGAGAGAGAGAGAGAGAGAGAGAGAGAGAGAGAATGTGTGCGGTAGAGGGGGGTCACAAGGTTGAGCACGCGCTCTTCTCGCGATTATCAAGAAGTCATCAGACCCGACTGACAAAATATTTGGTGATCTGAGTACCCTTGCGAGCCTGGTAATCAGAATATCCTTGCGAGCCACTGAATTAGCCGGGCTTCGGAAAGGTGACAGCGCTTACGCAAGAGATCTGATCCCTGGAGAACTCAATATAATTTTTAAGACACCGTCTGTCAAGGCAGTAACTCGACCTAGAACCCTAAGCGGTAAATTCTGTTCAAACGCAGATTTTTTTTTGAATCGTGAAAATCTGTGCAACCTCAGGAAAGTATCAGCAAACAGTTTTCAGACATTAATCAGAACTTAAAGGCTTTGTGATGTAATTGTTTTGAGTTCACAAAACAAAACAAACATAATTTTTTGGTCGACTGGCCTTTTTCAGCATACACAAAAGATAGCTAAGAAACAAATACACGAAATTTACGGCAAAAACAAAACATTCCTAATGTTTCGTTGAACTGGAAAAGGTAAGCCAGCTCAAGGCTTTATATGCAGCTTTCAGGTTTATGTCATGATCACTTTGGATTTTCTCCATCACTTTGTACCAGTGGCAAAAGCGCATAAGAAATTCATTCTGAGCTCGGCGACATCATCTT
The DNA here is from genome assembly GCA_030674185.1 of Monoplex corrugatus. Taxonomy (NCBI): domain Eukaryota; kingdom Metazoa; phylum Mollusca; class Gastropoda; order Littorinimorpha; family Ranellidae; genus Monoplex; species Monoplex corrugatus. The sequence continues at coordinate 16,094,656 of JAPXFY010000012.1, forward strand.
GAAAACTGAAACTGAAGAAAATTATAATATCAAGTCATGAAGTATTTGTGAATTGCGGTAACTGGAAAGTAGAGGGAAAATGAAATGAAATAACATGTTCAGCCTAGGAATCACGATACAATAAGCATACCCGACAGCCCGTTATTGTAAAGCAGCCCAGACTTCACGGCATGGAGTCATTGTTTGCCTTAGGAATTTGGAGTTTGGAGTTTGTTCAGGAAGCATTCATCACACTCAGACAATATAGTTTCATACGTATGTGTTTTATCTGGGGAGGAAGTGAGAGGGACCTATGAAACACCAAGCTGACACCACCTGAGTGATGGAAACATGAAGATGGGGGAGGGGGGTTAGCCCGTCCCAGAGTTGAACACAACCTCTTCGTTATGAGCGTGGCGCTTCAATAAATGAGCTATAGGGCCAGGTAGGACCAAACTTACATAACATCTGTAGAGAGAGAACAATGAACAATGTTTGATGCATTTAGGCCGTTGCTCGGTAATATGGGTGGGTAAAAGATCTACTCTTTACGGAGCAAAAGAATGAAGAAACACCAGAACTTCAAAGTATGTAAAATTGAAACACACTGAAACATAGTTATACAAATATCGCAGATTAGGTAATGCAAAATTGACATTTTTAAACATAATTACACACATTTCATGAAATCGGTCGCCTTCATTCGCTACTTCCAAATGGTTTAAGCGTTAACATCACGTACACACGATCCAGAAGCTTTATAAAAGAAGTACAACTATTAGGTTTCTCAACAAAGATACGCCCTGGCTGTCCATGATGGTGACATATTTTGCACGTTCTATGTAGCTGTGGGAGTGGGGGACGGGAGAGGGAGGGAGGGAGAGAGAGAGAGAGAGAGAGAGAGAGAGAGAGAGAGAGAGAGAGAGAGAGAGAGAGAGAGAGAGATTTTGCTAGGAAGTTCACGATATCAACAGCTGAGCGAGCGTCTGTTATTTCCAAGACCCATGTCCAAGAGTGTGTGTGTGTGTGTGTGTGTGTGTGTGTGTGTGTGTGTGTGTGTGTGTGTGTGTGTGTGTGTGTGTGTGTGTGTGTGCGTGCGCGCGTGCGCGTTTATGGGTTGTAACTCCCACGCGCAGCCGAGTGGGATTTTATGTGTATGGTTTATTTCAAGCCTGCCATTTGATTTAGGCAGTCAAATTCTGTTTTCGGGAATGCGTATTTGAGGTGTTTCAGGGTTTTCATAAGCCACCGAACACTGATATGTCTTGCAGGATCTTTAACGTGTGTATTATGAAGTTCTGCGTGTGTATGCACACGAAAGGTGTTCAGGTTCTAACAGTCTGTATGTATGTACTGATATGGAAGATCAGACCTCCCCCCCCCGCTCTATAACTCACCGGGCCAAACACAAGCAGGTTCGAATCCAGACCTTGCAATGTGAAATCCATTACCCTGACCGATATTCACTCAAGAACAATATCCACCCAAGGCAGTTCACAGCCGTCGAGCTCGGTGGTCGGGCAAATTAACGTTCTCAAAGGGAATCCGTGATGTGCTCACAGCGGCTCGGGTCAAGCCTCAAGGTCGGAATGAGACACTGGAGTCGGGTGGATTTTGTCGTTGCGAGATGCTAATGGGGTGCAGTCACGGCAGACATTGTTGTGTGGTAACTGGAGCCACCCGTTTCTCTTTCTGTTGGGGTTCCTCTTTTATGCCGTGCTGCAGAGGTTAAGTGGGTTGTCGGAAAATGTGTGTGTGTGTGTGTGTGTGTGTGTGTGTGTGTGTGGGGTGTGTGTGTGTGTGTGTGTGTGTGTGTGTGTCTGCGTGCCCTTTCTCCCTGTCTGTGTGTCTGTCCGTTTTGAGTTGAAGAAGGAGTTATTCTTATTTTCTTTTAATAATGCTTGACAAAGGCCAGTTGGCCGAAAATTTGCGCCTGTCTTGTTTTGTTATATTAAATATACGTTCTGGTTCTATTTTTGTATTTCTCTGGTTCGAGTTAAAACAGGATAAACACTGTGTGGGCTGGTTTGCATGAGAAAGTGCTTTGAAAGCAGGAAATGTTGGAATACAAGAATAGGGAATTAGATTTTTAAAAAGAACCAGTCGCTGTGGTGTAGTGCTTAGCGCAACGGACTACCGACTGAAAAGTTGTGAGTTCGGATCCCCATCAGTCCATTTCAAAAATCATTGCGGGATTTTTCGGCTGCAATCAGCTCCTACCCAGAGATGAACGTATTATGGGCTCATTGGGAAGACTCTGACCACATAATCAAGTCTCACCCATTTCGTGGATGCATTGTTGAGGGTGTTGCTCAAATCATCCGACCACCGCCGCAGGTGTCTGAATCTCTCGGGCCTGTTTGACGCCAGAATATATTATAGTAAGCGTGGAGTGCAACCCTGTCATGCAGTCTCAATCCTAGATGAAACTATAGCATCATGATTATCATCCTCATCGTCATCATCATATCATCGTATTGTGAAAACTGTGCCAGCATTTGTGGCCACTAATGTGACATAGAAAATAGGATTAAAAAAAAAAGGATGAGCACAAAGAAAACTTAAGTGGCACAAAGGAAACCTCCCTAGATGCGATGATTCTGAAAAAATTTAAATAAAAAAAAGACATTGTATTTGAAAAACTGAGTCTACATTGAAAAACTGAAGATTGAGAGGCCCAATCAAAGCGTAACGACATCATTATCCATGGCATTGCCGGAGTGAAGATGAATTTAGAGAAGAGTGTTAGGGTCTTCTGAAAGATATGATAACAGACAAGCTAGAGTTGTCTAATGACCCTGAATTTGATAGATTGCACAGGATCAACAGGAAACAAGACATCTCAATAATAGGTCAATGCACGTTCAACAATGAGAAACTTCTCCATGCCAGACGCTACCTTAAAGGGGCTCAGGTATCTGTTAGTGAGGATTTTTCTCGGTGAGAAAGGGAAATTAGCGAAAATAAAATCGTTCCATATTGGAAACTGTCCAGCCAGGAAAGACGACAAGAAAACTTTCTTGGTGTATGATTACTTGATCATTGAAAAAAAGAAGTTTTATCATAACCTGGAATTTGTTCAAGAGGGATTCGTCGCACTCAGACAATTACATATGTTCGCGAATAGTTTGTTATTGTCAGTTTAACTTAAATGATACCGTGTTTTTCAGAGGTGATTAATATTACCGAGTCACTGTCTAGTTTTGGGTGTTTCATTTTCACTCCACGTGCAAAAAAAAAAAAATTGATACAGAGTCAAAGACTTTTTCAAAAACGAATGCCACATATAAGTTTTCGTAAGACTTAGAACGAGATAATTCTCTGGATAGACAGTTAAAGACCTTTTCCAAAACGAATACACGTGTAATCTTTTTCGAAAGAATTGGCATAGGATAGATTTCTGGTTACAAGGACCTTGTTAAAAAGAATGTCACGTGCCATTAGAAATGGAACTTAGAAATCTTTCTAGATACAAACTTCTCAAAAAGAATGTCACATGTAATTTTTCTTTAAGAATTGGCACAGAATAGCTGTCTGGATACAAAGACTTTGTTAAACCGAATGTCATGTCATTTTTCTAAAGAATTGGCACATGATAGATTTCTGGATACAAACTTGTCCAAAAAAAAAAAAAAAGTCGCGTGTAATTTTTTGATGAACTGGCATAAGATAGATTTCTGGGTACAGAGACGTCATCAGAATCAGTTTTGTATATCATCAGTTCGTTACGAGTTATTCTCTGGATACAGAGTCAAAGACTTCTTCAAAGTCAATTCACACATCATTAGTTCGATAAGAATTGGTTGGCCAAAGCAGTTTTCTGGTTACATAGCCAAAGACCTTTTCAGAACCAACGAAAGCAACGTACAGTTTGCAGTTACACAGTAATTGTTTCACGCTAATGGTCATCGTCGTCATTATCATGTGCCCTGCCGCATGGCGTTGGCGATCTTGACCCTCCATATGAATCTATCCCTTGTTGCTGCAAGTATATCATCCACCCTCTCTGTCCTCAGCCACCCTGCCAGTCCGTCCAATATTTTCTCCCTGGGTCTACCAAGTGTTCTATTCCCGTCCATCTTTCCTGCTGTGACCAGGTGCTCTAATTCCCATTTCCTCATAAAATATCCTATAAATGTTGCTTGTCTTTTCCTAATCATCTTTATCAATGATCTTCTTGTGCCTGCCTCCATCAAGACTGTCTCGTTTGTTTTCTTTGCTGTCCATGGAACTATCAACATTTTTCTTAGAAACCACATTTCGGCTGCCTCAATCTTGTTCTGGCTTTGCGTGTTGACTATCCACTATTTCATGTTTTTTTGTTTTTATGTTTTTAAAATATTTTTTACTGATCACCATGACTTCAGTCTTCTTGCTATTTAGCTCCAACTCTTTTTTTACTTCCTGTTTCTATTATATTTACGAGATTTTGTAGGTTCCTTTCATTTTCTGCAGTTAGCACGGTGTCATCTGCATAACGAATGTTATCATTTTCCCCCCAACCTTTATCCTTGGGCATTGTTCTAAGTTTCTCATGATGGTTTCGCTGTAAAGTGAAAACAGATCTGGCGACAGAACACAATCCTGCCTAGAACTTCTTTTGATGTTTTGGAAAGAGCTTATTTCATTTTCTATTCTCATTGCTGCTGTTTGTTCCCAATACATATTTCTGATTATTCTTAGATCTTTTCTATCAATGTTGCGTTTCTAGTTGGTTAATCAGTTCTTCATAGCTCACCCGATCGAAAGCCTTGGTATGATCAACAAAACATAAATATGAATCCTTAATCAACTCGATTGACCTCTCTATAACAATTCTTAGGTTTCTGCTTTTCTCTTTTGATTCTGTTCCTTGTCTTCATCATGATTATTCTTAAAAGGATTTTTGTTAAATGACTCATCAAGCTAATTGCACGATGGAGTGGGCATCCTATAGCCCCTGTTTTCTTTGGAAAGGCAATGAAAATTGATTTTGACATATCTTTGGGGATTTTTCCGGTGTCATAAATTTCATTTAGGAGGACTGTTATTTTTTCAGTACCGAATTCCTCCAGAGCTTCAATCATCTCTGTAGTAATATCGTCTGGTCCTGGGGATTTTCCTGGTTTCTTCTTTTTCAATGCTGCTCTAACTTCATCTTTCATTATAGGTGGTCCTTTCTTATAATGTGTTCTTCGTTTCTGTCATCGTTAAATAAAAGTCTTTAATGTACTCTCCTCATCTATCTAATATTTTGTCTTTTTCCATGATAAGCTTACCCATCTTTCGATTTTAAGCAACCAGTAGACGTGCATGTCTTTTTCCTGCGGGCAATTTCTTCAATTCTTCTATACATACTCCGAGCATCTGTTTTGTGTCGGTCTTCTCTTTCTTTGCACATTGTTTCCAGCCAAGCTTCCTTAGCTTCATTGCATCTATTCCTGATTTCTTTGTTTATCTTTTTGTCTTCTCCCTCTTTTCCCTTCGGCTTCCTTCGTCGTTCCATCAAGCCTAGAATATTTGTTTTGTCACCCAGTTCTTTTTTGCTTTTTTATCTACTCTAGGGATTTCTTCACAAGCTTCATTTATCGAGTTTCTCAACTTTGTCCATTGTTCCTCACTCTCACCAACGTCTTCGAGAGCACTGAATTTGTTTTGAACATGTATGCTAAACTTTTCACGGGTCGTTGCATCTGTCTTTAAGAGTCTAAGAGTCTAAGATTTAGTTTGATGTTACTTTTGGTCTGTTTTCTTTTCTTTAGTTTCAGCCAGATTGTGGTTACTGTTGCAGTGTGTGCCTGGTAGTGTTTTTGCTATCAGCAAAGAATTTCTAAATCTTTTATTCATCAGGATGTAATCAGTTCGATTTTTAGTATTATCTCCTCGACTCATCCATGTCCATGTTCTTGTTAGATTGCTCAAACCAGGTGTTTGCTACTGTGAACTCATTCATCTCTGTCTATCCAACAAGTTTCTCTTCCCTTTCATTTTGTGTACCAAGGCCATGAAATCCAACTGTGTCCTCCATCCTGTACTGTCCCACTTTAGCATTAAAATCTCCCATATTATTGCAACTTCTTGTGATTTGCATTGCGCCTTGGCCGTGTCTAATACTTCATAGAAGTTGTCAATTTCGTCTTGAGTACTTGCGGATGTTAATGCGTATACTTGAATGATGTTGATATCACATGGCTTGCCATCTAACTTAACTAGCAAACCTCGGTCTGACACAGCCCAGCATCCCTTGACTGATTTTGACTTGTCCCTTTCCATCATGATACCTACTCCTCTTTCATGTGTTTTCACCAGAATATATCATGCTCGCCTGATGTTATCGTGCCTAACCCCATCCATCTCACTTCCCCAAGTCCTAAAACATTGTTGTGCTGATGGTAAAGAAAGTAAAAAGATGGTCTGCTGTTGAACAGTCTTGTCTAAAGCCTGTGTGCTGTTCATCAACACAGAGAAAGAGAGAGAGAGAAAGAGAGAGAGAGAGAGGTATGTGTGTATGTGTGTGGAGAGGGGGTGGATAGGATTCTTCCAACTGTAGAGGAAGAGTGAAATATATGTGTGCGCGCTAGTGTGTGTTTTGTGTGTGTGTGTGTGTGTGTGTGTGTGTGTGTGTGTGTGTGTGTGTGTGTGTGTGTGTGTGTGTGTGTGTGTGTGTGTTGTTGCGCGCTTGCTTGCTTGCTTGTGTACGTCTCTGTGTGTGCATATATGTGTGTGTGTGCGCGCGCGCGCGTGTACTGGGGAGGGGGCGGGTTGGATTGTTCCAAGTAGGAAGAAAGAAGCCAAGAGCACAATCACTGCGATATTTTGGGCCCTTGGATCAGATGAACGAAGGGTGATAACCATCTACCTGTGAAGGTTACGCAGGTTGAGTTACCTGAACCTGACTCACACTTGGCCGCCTTTCTTTCTTATTTCATTCTGTCTTTTGAGAAAAAGGGAAGACTGATGAATATCGCCTCCGTGATATTGTGTGTGTGCTTGTGTGTGTATCACTGTATATATACATATATATACATATATATACATATATATACATATATACATATATATACATATATGCATATATATATATATATATACACACACACATATATTATATATACATATATATATATGTATGTACGTATATAATATATATATATATATATATATATATATATATATATATATATATATATATATTGTGTGTGTGTGTGTGTGTGTGTGTGTGTGTGTGTGTGTGTGTGTGTGTGTGTGTGTGTGTGTGTGTGTGTGTGTGTGTGTGTGTGTGCGCGCGCACGCGCGAAATGTTCTAGTTAGCAAGGAATCCTCGGCTGCTTAAAACTTCACCAAATTGCCAGTTTGCCATAGAGAGTGAAGTGGCACGAATGCTTCAGATCTATTGGGATTCACCCATGCTTGTACCTGGGGAGAAATGTGAAAAGCAACTGAGAAAATGAGTACAACGAGTAGGCTAAGTGTTGATGCTTACTACGCAGGGATTGTGAGCTCAATCCTCGGGTGAGCCATGGTTTGTTCGTTTATTTATTTTTCTTTTCTTACCGCATGTTGGCTGATTCTTTTGATAGAACCGTGGACTCAACAGCTAATATCTCGACTTCAGTCCCAGGCCACAAAATAAAAAAAACAACTGGCCAGTTTGTTGCTTGTCTGGATGTTCCGTCAGTCCGGTGGTAACAGCTTACATCGTCGGTCCCTTCTCTCGTATGCCTCCCCGTTTCCAGACCTTCCTGATCAGTGAATCCATTTTGAACAAACTCTAAACTCTATAGATTTGGTCTTAGAGAAGAAGAAGAAGAAGAAGAAAACGGATGAGAAATGATGAGAAGAAAAAAGAAAATGTTTAGCAACCACTTAAGAGATCTCTTCTGTACAAGTTTGATTGAATCGATCAGTTATTAAGGCTTAAATTTAACAAAACGTGTCTCAATATGCTGGGAAAAGAAAATGCGACTTCAGTCTTTTGTTTTCTTTCCTTTTGTCGCTCCTCCTCTCTTTTATTTTCTGTCTGTTTCAGTCCCCCCCCCCCCTCTCTCTCTCTCTCTCTCTCTGTGAACAAAAATTCTCAGCTCCTTATAGGTGGATCTTTACAAAATTCTAATCAAAGCTTTGGACTCTTAAAGAATCGCGAAATCTTAAGTTTAGAAGGAGAAGCTCCAAGTCGGTCACACCGGGGGGGGGGGGGGGGGGGGGGGGGAGTGCCTAAAATCAGCATTTTTTAAAAGAAGGTATATTAACAACACTTCCATGTGAATTCTGACAATTTTACGTTCCGTTTTCACTGTTGTGACAGTCTACCACTGTCCTTGATGCACGTCATGTTTTATTTCAACCAGAGCTTTTTTTTTCAGTGTCACAATGACCTTGACTGTGACATTACGAAACACAAAATCTGTATTTTCCATAATAGATTTTGTATAGAATGGGAGATTGTTACACTGGCTTGATCATCTTGTTCTTTCTTTTGTCTTTTCTTTTCTTTTTGTTTTTCTTCTTCTTTCTTTCTTCCACTTTCCTTCGAGAATCAAGACAATTTGCGATGGTTTAGGAGTGCGGGGGTGTGGTGATTTGAAGTCACGTAAAGCACTAACGACTGTAATGCTTAAGTCAAAAACATTTTACGGTTGTGAATGAACGCCGTTTGGGATGTGATCAGATACGTGTGGTGCCTTCAATTTTTTTGTCATGTAAACATACTTTCATTGGTTAAAAGCATCCTAAAGTTGCGAATCGAGGCAATTTGGGACTATGGGGTGTTGTGATTTCTTGTCATTTAATATAATGACTAAAGTTAGTCCAAAACATTTCGCTTTGTTGTCTTGCAAAGTGGTGACCAGACTGATTAGTCAAAACATTTCACAGGTACGGACAGAAACCTTGTTTTGAAAGGAATGTACGCCTAAACTAATCAGGAAAGAATTGTTTACTAACACGCACCTCCACACGCTCGCACACGTACATATGTGCATACACCCACGCTTGCACGCGCACACATATACTGATGTGCGCAAGCACTTACACACACACACACACACACACACACACACACACACACACACACACACACACACACACACACACACACACAAACACACACACACACAACACACACACACACACACACACACACACACACACACACACACACACACACACACACACACTCCACAAAAACTTAACAAGAAAGAATAGTTCTGTCTGTCTCTCTTACACACACACACACACACACACACACACACACACGCACGCACGCACGCACGCGCGCGCACGCACACACACACACACACACACACACACACACACACACACACACACACACACACACACACACACACACCACAGAGGTATGCACGAATACCCCGATGATCGCTAGCGCGCGCGTGCACCATTCACAAACACACACACATGCGCGTGCGCGCGAGCACGCATACTCGATCACGCAGACACATACACAAACATATGCACGAAAGCACGCACGATCACAAACACACTTACACGCTCACAGGCACGAGCGCACATAAAAACACCGACAAAAAGACACCGATACCCACGCAGGCCTTCTACCGCTTCACCTCCATCGCGCGCGCGCGCGCGCGCACACACACCACACACACACACACACACACACACACACACACACACACACACACACACACACACACACACACACACACACACCTTTCTGCACCATTTTCCTCCTCCATGTGAACGGTTATCTCTTTGAAATGAACAGGTGAAGAAAAATAAAGTGATGACGTGATGATCATAAATTATATTGGTATCAAGAGTTATAATGATGAATATTGATAATCATGAATTGTGAGTATTTGAATAATGATAATTATGAATTCTGAGTATCATGTATATGGTTTCTGTGATTATTTTCGTCATTAATTTTTATTATTTCTTGTGGTGGGCTGGTTCGTTCTTTTGATAGAGAACTAGACTTAATATCTCATATCTGGAGTTTAATCCCAGCTGGCAGCTTTGAAAAAAAAAACTGTCTGATCGATGCCCATCTTCAGTGTTTCCATCATAATGGTGGTGTCAGCCAAGTGTTTCATTGGTCCCTATTCCCCCTTCTGAAGACCTTGCCGGTGCATAAGGTTTTGGGCAGGCTCCGTGAATTTGCCAGATAATTACTAGCAGATTTGGTTGAAGCGCTTATGGAATTGTCCGAAAGCGTTGGATCCTTCCTTAACAAATTCCAGACTCTTAACTTGTGGCGATGCACAGCCGATGTTGAATATCATACATGTGGCGATGCACAGCCGATGTTGAACATCGTACATACGGTGATTTCATAACCGGTGTGGTCGCACAGGGACATTGATGGGACGTAGCAGTAGACAGGTCTTCTGCATCTGTTTC
>JAPXFY010000012.1:16109996-16119996 GCA_030674185.1 Monoplex corrugatus
TCACTTTTAGTAATAGAACGCATCAACAAGCACCTGGTTCTGAGGTATTCGTAAACATTGTTTCGTCCAAACAACACAAGTCATAATAACTGATAATCATATCAATAATAATAATTATTATTATCATATGTACATACATCAGTTCGACAAATACACCGAACGATATTAACACTGAAAAAATTGATGTCATCATGATAATGAAGAACCATATGAATAATAATAATATTCATATGTACACATCCATAAAAAAAGAAGAAAAAACGAAACTCGACAAGAGACAAAGACTAAAAATACTATAATGATAATAATAATGATGATGATGATGATGATGATGATGATATAATAATAATAATATGATAATGATGATGATAATGATAATAAGAAATACAAATGACAAACTACCAACGATTTTGTACTCTCCCATCAATTCAACGAATGAGTAGGCATACGATCTTCAGCGCCTTGTGTGAACGAACAAACAACAGAACAGTAATAATGATAACAATACTACTACTACTAACAATAACAATAAAAATAATAATAATAATAATAATAATAATAATAATAATAATAACAACAACATACCTAACACAACACGAGATGACATGACATGACATAACATAACATACATACATGGGTACATACATAATTACATACACAGATACATAGATTCATGCACACATAGATACATGCACACACATACATACATACATACATACGTACATACATACATATATACATACATACATACATACTTATGTACATACAAGCATACACACACACACACACACACACACACACACACACACACACACACACACACACACACACACACATACATATATATATATATATATATATACACACGAGATATATTCACATAGGTCGGGGAAACCAAAAGTTCGACAAGACAAGAACAACAACAGACCTTAAACATGATAAACGAGGCTAGATGTTTTCTTTCCCATTAGCCTTATTGTGGCGAGAAAAACAAGGAAATAAGAGAACCCAACTGAGTTTGGGGGAGAGAGAGAGAGAGAGACAGAGAGAGAGAGAGAGAGAGAGAGAGAGAGAGAGAGAGAGAGAGAGAGAGAGAGAGAGAGAGAGAGAGATTAAATGATGTAAAAAGACGGCAACAGTAATCAGATAACTCAAAAATCAGTTAAATCAGTTATCCAAACACACAAATTATAACCAGTGACTTCGCTAGGGACTAAACAAAGGCTAAACCATTCAAAATCAAACCTTGTATCGCCATTCCAGAGAAGAAACAAGTTAGACAATAAAAGTTGTGTTAAAATACAAGAAAATCTGTAAACATATAGAAAACAGAGTTTAAAAGGCAACGAAATAAATAAAGCAGAGAAAACCAATATATGAAAAGAATTTAAAAAAAAAGAAATTGTAAAAGTTTTACCGCTGTTCATACTTTGTAACACAAATGATACCTCAAAACGTTCCTGTGAGTTTAGAACTGTACAGCACCATAACTCACGATTTTTAAGTGCAAAGAAGAGTTAACGTCAAAAGCACTGCAAAAGTTATCACACTCACTGTCAATGAAGAAAAGTAACACTAAAGATTTCATTTAAGATATCACAAACACATTAAAACCTTTTCATCTTTTTTGAGAATGTTTGCCGGGGTATAGGACGGGGGGAAATTGTTTAAAAAACAACAACAAAAGCAAAAGAAGATTCTGAGTTAAGCTAAAAACTATTGCATTTACGAACATGGCTTTAATCAACTAATGCTGGCAAAACACTGTTTTGAATTTGATTTATGCTAACTGTATTCCGCATCTATTGTCTACTCTGTTTTGCGTCATTCTCAAACGGTGCACGCCAGTTTTTGCGCTGTTTTCAACAAGAAGAAGAAAGTGGCTGCTAGTTTTCGAGATGACCAGAATGTGTTTCATGTTTCTTTCAAGTTAGCAACTAAGAAAATTGCATTTTTTTGCACGTGAAATAGCAAAGATGAAAAGGGCTGTGGGTTATCAGGATGACCAGAATGTCTATAAATTTCCTTCTTTGGAATTTGGAACAGGAATGTGGAGATAGCTAGGCTATATCATAGACTTGAAAGCTCTCCTGATTGAGACGAAAGCTCCGCTGGTTGTAACTGTCAAGTACCACAACTCGGAGGCAGTCGTGGAAGAGTACTTCTGACAAAGCTGCTTATTGTGTGTTTGTCAGTATACAACCTTAGTTAATCTGATAATATGTTGTCGTTGAATGAACACTGAACTGAATAGAAGTTACTGTATAAGTATTAACATCTGACCCAAAAATGTTTCCAGAAACATGATCTGGAGGAAAGAGTTTCTGCCGTTGAAACTTTCAAATTGAGGTTTAACGTCTTTACTCACCCGATGATGTCAAAAAGACTTTCTACTACTGAACACTTCCCTTATAAATTCACATTTCAGCTTCTCGATCAGAGTTAAGGCTGATGTCACTAGAGTTGGTGCAGAGCAGTCCAAAGTACAAGAACAACGTGCAGCATACACAGCATCCGAGCCAAGACGTATACACCTAAGAAGGTAAACTTGAATATGAGTAATATGGCCGTACTTACTGCCCATGATGCCATTTAGTATGTAGGGCAGTACGAAGATCCGCTTATCCTGTGTGTTCTGAGTCAGTCTCTGTATGGTACCTCATCTGGACATGATCGCACAGCGAATCTTAGGGTGCCCTATGTGTGCTTATTGGTAAAAGAAATTCCTAGAGGGAGGAAATAGGCTTGCGTACCTTTTGAGAGTCATCATCGTCATCATCATCATCATCATCAGGTGCCTTGCCACATGGCGTTGGCGATCATGGACTTCCATCTGTCTCTATCACTTGTTGCCTCAAGCATCTCTTCCACCCTCCTTGTCCCCAGCCACTCTGCAAGTCCGTCTAGTATCTTCTCCCTGGGTCTACCCGGTGCTCTCTTTCCCTCCAGCTTTCCTGTTGTGACCAGGTGCTCCAATTCCCCTTTCCTCATAAAATGGCCTATAAATGTTGCCTGTCTTTCCTAATCTTCCTTATGAATATCTACTTGTGTCTGCCTTCATCAAGACTGTCTCGGTTGTTTTCTTTGCTGTCCATGGAACTCTCAACATTCTTCTTAGAAACCACATCTCGGCTGCTTTAATCTTGTTCTGGCTATGCTTGTTGACTGTCCACACCTCGCAATCGTACAACAGTATTGGTTCCATATAACATTTGAGAGTACACGTGCAAAAAAGCAAACTTATCGAAGTTCCCAAACTAAGATCAGCTATGCAGTCTTGTCCAGGTGTGTTTCAGGGCTTTGAGTTCTACTATTGTTCATTGAACTGACCACGCTCGAACACAAAATGAAAAGCGTAAAACAAAGGTTTTTTTTTATTTATCTATAATCTTTGGCCCAACTAAAGATGACATGAGATGGGATGAGAAGATAAGATGCGTTGCAATACAAGAGGCATAGACACCTGACCATTTCAATCCCTCACCCTGTCCACCATCACCCGCAGGTAGTTGGAGAATAGAAGTTGATTGGTAAACAGTCAACAGATGTATAGAAAACAAAACAAAACAAACAAAACAAACAAAACAAAACAAAACAAACACACAATGATCACACACGACTCGGTAAGTCCATACAGACCCGGATATTACACAATAAATAACACGGCTGTAATAAATCAACCAAACAATATCAGGCAACACTTAAAAACAACATGGGAGTAAAACAGTTTTTAAAAGAATCGATTTTTACGCTAAAGTACATAAACACATGTACTTATTTTGAAGTACCGTATGCGCGCTATGGTCAACAAAATAATAAATACCTTTGAACGTATGGGTATACCTACACGATTAGTTCTGCTTTGCTTGTTCAGGGTGTACATGAGAGAGAGAGAGAGAGAGAGAGAGAGAGAGAGAGAGAGAGAGAGAGAGCTGTGTATGTGTGTGTGTGTGTGTGTGTGTGTGTGTGTGCGCATATGCATGCGTGTATGTGTGCAAGCGTGTGTTATGATTATCTAACTGACGCCAGCCGAAGTTGCTTTACACTAATCATCATCATAAAAGCAACATGGTGAGTTGTCAATAGAATAAAAACATATACTACTAATGATAATAACAACGAGGACAACACGGACATTGATCGATAAATCCACTGATAATTTACATTATGGTCTTGTGATAGAATTCTCACACAATCACAACCTGACAACAGCAGTCTCAACACAGCATTCAGTTAAGTACCACAGAATAAAAATACGTCATTCATTGACGTATGCCCGCGTCATGTCTTCATTTAACGTATACACGTGTCATATCTTTCTTTGACGCATGCGTCTTACTTTGACGTACGTGTGCACACGTCATATCTTACGTTGACGCATGCACGCATCGCATTTTACTTTGACTTATTGCGCGAGTTACGTCAGCACGCGCGTCCAGGGCAACACAGTCGCGTGACCAATGCCAGCATCTAAAACCACGAAGTAAGACATTTGTCATTTAACAACGCACGGGCCAAGTAAAAGCGAGATGTCAGTCGTTTGAAAATGGAGGCGGTCAGTTGTGTGTGCACTGTTTTCTCAAAATGAACGTGGGTTGAGAGCACAGACATACGCATATAAAAGTTTTAGCAGTAGTAGTTGTAGTATTACCTGTGACTGAAGTTTCAAATTCAGCGACTGAGAGTATTCTAAGTCAGCAGATCAATGGCGGACGTTTTCCTACCGGTACGTGTTTCGTCCCCAACGGGGCCGACTGCACGTGTACTGTTTTCACTGCATGCACGTCATTGTGGTTTGTACAGGCTGTTTCAAGAATAGCGGCATGATTTTAAGTTTTTCAGTTTTGTTCTTGTGGGCAGGCAACCATCTTCTACAGACTTATTCTGTGCAAGTCGTTCATTTGCCTGTTACTTGCCATCTCACAAAATCATTTCTATTCAACATGTCTTACAAGCAAAACCATTTCCCGACCGAAACTTGTCCTTTCACGAAATCTTTTGTCAACCAAAACTTCCAGTCTGATGAAAACGTTAGATATGTGATCATAAACGTTAGAGTTGTTGATAGTTGGAGATATCTTGATGTTGGGTAAGTGGCTTTAACTAGCGAGGCACAATGATGAGTCGTGACCAAAACGGCTGCCTGCTTGCACAGGGTTAAGATCAGGAAATATTTTGTCGTGATGGGTGTGGTCTTGGTGATATGACCCCAGTCTCTCATCGGCCAAAGTCAGGGAAGTCCAAGGGTGTGATGGATACTGTTGTGGTTGTAACTTGTAAATGCACTCTGTGTTTTTCGACGCAGCATGTATTTTTCATCTTTGAAAGACAGAAATGGATCGGAAGTATGACGTGGTCAGACTTAATGACTGAAATTTGCTTGGGAGTCACCTACTGTCCTTATGGATTGATTAAAAAAAAAAGTCGGGATTCAAAGATCTGCGCAAAAACCGTCGAAGCTCAAGAAGTCACTGACATATAACGTGATGGACTACGTCTTTTGATAACACTATGACATCACTGTTGTCTTTCTGTCATCTGTCGGTGTGTATGTCACAGTGTGTACCTGTACAAATGGAAGAGTCGCGAGTGAAAGGATTTGATGGATCATCCAGTGCCCATTTACCAGTCACTAGTCACTATAGGACAAATACGTAAGTGCGCTAATATTTGCCATGAGCATGGTTCGACTTTCTCAACATCGGCGATGTCTGACTCGATCACTGGTTCACTTCTGCTGGAACTAACACCCAAGACTTGTTCATGGCCTATGTACTGCCCAACAGACGCAGCACTCATCTCCTAGTAATGACGAGTATTCTGTGGACACAGGATCTTATATAATCCTGGTCGTTTTGTTTAAACAATCTCGCTTTAAACAAGGCAGCTTCGCTATTGATGACTTAGGTTAGGAAAGTTGTTGCCTTCAATTTATTAAAGGCAGTACCAGTTTTCCCATGTTGAAATCCCAGCGTCCTCACAACAGGATGTGAATCATCATCATCACCATTCGTTTGGGTGTCCTTCTTTGAAACACTGATCACACTCGGCTTTCGGATTCGTATGCAGGGCACAATCTGTATGACCAAATGTTCCGCATCCATTCTTTACTGAAATGAAGACCCAGCGTAATACCGCTGTTTCTCTGACCAAAGCTCCTGCTCTTAAGAGTAATGAGCGTGCTACTCCTTCTAAAAGTTCTGCTAACTGTTCAGTAAAAAAAGCAGTGGTCTAATGGGACAATACTGGAAGAACAGTTTTGGGAATAAGGAGGACTTTCAGAATACCACATCCTTAATCCGGACCACCGGACTGACCATTCGGCGCACGGCCATGAAAACGAAAAAGTGTGCTCCCGTCCTTCTGTTACGAAAAACTGCTTCTTCTCCCCCGATGACCGGACTCTTAGACTTGGTGAATGCATACATTTTTCTTCAACAAAAAGCCCAAGATTTAGAGTGTTTAGGGCAATACTCCTCCCCTAAAGGCCCGAGTATCAAAAGAAAGTGGTGAGAGTATAGCATTTCTCCAACGAAAACTGCGACAGGACAGCCTCGTCGTTCACGGCCTATGTTTAGACAAAGCAGCCAACAGTCAGTGGTCAGTGCACGACGCCTCCACCTAAGGCCCGACTCTTAGAGTGGTGACGAGAGCGCTGCTGTCAGCAAATGAAGGCCGAGCATTCAGAGAGGTGAGTCCACCACTCTCTCTGCAATCTGGATCTGGAAGTGGTGAGCGGATTATTCCGCCCCCAGACTAAAGGCCTGACTTTTATACTGAAGTCCAATATTGAAAGTGGTATGGCCCACCATTTGGGAGCAAAAGGCCTACAGTTCAGACTGACAAGGCCCACTATTTAGAGTGGTGAGTTTACCGTTCTTTTCTCATCAAAATGCCCAACATTTAATCTAGAGTGAGCACACTACTACTACCGACAGCCACACGCCTCCACGACCATGTCCTGATAGTTTTTGAGCACCACCTTGCCCCACTCGTCCAGGTAGAGCATGGAGATGGCCGACAGTTCTGTGGGCACGCAACACGCTTTAGGCACCGCCGCAGGATCCACCGAGTTCACCAGAGTCTGCACGATGGCGTGGTTCGTGGAGTTGAGATGGTGCGCCAGTGGGAAGTTGCAGTCCCCCTGACAGAAATAAGCATTATAACCGTCTGGGGCCACGATCCAGTCCTTCCAGCCTACGTCACTAAAGTCAACGTATAAAGCGTGACGTCGGCACAAGTTTTTGTTGCCCTTTTTTGTCCTCTTCCGCTTTTTCTTCTTCCTCTTCTTTTTCCGGTTCCGGCGATTTCGTTTCGAGGTTTTACCAGCTCGGCTCTTGCGCCGTTGTTCCCGCTTTCGCTCGGAGCGCGCTGAGCGTTTTTCCCGCGAAGGTGCGGGTTTGGAGCCGGGACTTCGCCCGTCGTCTGTGTAAGTCACCAGCAGTGGACGTTGCACGCGCCACCGGTCTTCGGACAGGTCGGCTGAGCGCCGCAAACGCACGTGCTTGGCGTCCGAAGGTCTAGGAGTGACCAGTCTGATTTCCAGCCCCTTGTTGTGGGCTGCTCCCCTCTTCCACTTGAACACTGCAGGGTGGATGTCGAACGACTGCCAGGACGGGCCATGTCTTGGGTCGATTAAACGGGTATCCACACAGGCGCGAAATACAGTCTTCAGCTCCTCCCTCACGCACCGTCTGCATGATCTCGTGCACCTCCACCTTGTATGGGCCTTGCCGCAAACTCGACCTCTGACTTCCACTCTCGTGCTGACCTTGCAAAGGTGAAAGGTCGCTGTGATTGTTCTGTGTGTCGACAAAGATGCGCAGCTCAGCAGCGGCAAGAGTCTCTGTGTGGGGTATAGTGGAGACGTTGAAGAGGAGACGGGTGCACGTGGCAGGATCACAGCCTCCTGTGACATGGTGACCTGCACAATTAATAAGACAAAGGCACGAGTTTAGTACTTGTCTAAATCATACATCTGTTTCAGTATGGTGATATAGTCCATATAATGCGTCAATCGTAGTGAAAGAGGCAGAAGGAAATAATGGGAAAATAAAGGAAGAAAGGAAGGCAGGCAGGAAGAACAAAGAAAGGCAGGAAGAACAGTCTCCATGGGGCTGATATAAATATGAAATCTTTCATCAACTATACAGATAGGTTTCCTTCCCTGTTTTACGTTCGTGGGTTGCAGCTGTACGGGCACTCGTATGTGTGAGTGAGCTTTTATATATATGGTTGTCATATTCCATTTTCGGGATTCTTATTTTTTCGTCTGCCTTTTGTATGGCCAAGACCAGCCACATGCTTGGTGGTCAGAGGAGTTGTAGTCAGCCAAGTCACCTGTCGCTCCACTTGATAGAGCAGTGTTCAATTTCACACCTGTAAAAGGGGATGGTAAAGACTTACTTGACTTGTTCAGTGTGCACTTTGTGGTGAAGTTGATGGCGCTCATTTTCCAGGATCTTTTCAGTCTGACCTTTGCTGCTGCAATCCTGATGAGTTAATTTGTGACTTGCACTAATGTCAGCTAGGGTGACTTTCTTCGTCTTTACAGGTGGTGCTGTGAGGGAGTACTGTTTCAGGTGTATTAACAACTGTTCCTTTTTGCGTTTGCTTTATTCATTCATTTAAAGCGCATGCGTGTGTGTATATGAATGAATGAAAATATATGTGAACCACGCCTCACCATTCCTATTATACCCTATACCAACAATGAACTGCATGGATTGTTGAAGCTTATCACGCTCAAAGAACACAGATGATTTACACGGAACGAACCGAAGGGGACTTAAGCCACCGTGAAGGCACACCAGGGACATGAAAGCACACAAACATCTTGAGCGTGAAGCCAAACTACGGGCGTGTCTTCCCTCTGATCAGCAATTAAATATGTGAAAAATTGCCTGCCCTTGTACACAGTCAACCAGCTTGACAAATAACGGCGGTTTGAGAGCACGTTAGGCGGAGGGCGACGGTATGGGTGTGGTGTGAACTTACACTTACAGCTAAGTATCGTCTACAGAGTTCAAAATCTGTTTTGTTTTTGCTTTTTTACTCCCCCCCCCCCCCCCCCCTTTTTTTTTTTTTTTTAAAAAGGAGATGATTTCATATCGACAGGCGAAAAGTATGTGTATGTCTGTGACAAAAATACGTTAGCAAGATCTCTTCAGCTGTTTCTGCTTGGATCTTTATCAAATGTGGGTCAAAGATATAGTACACTGAGAAGTGACGAATGCATATATTCGGAGCTCATATTGACAGTCTCATAAAAAATGGGGGTGTGGGTAGGGGCTTGAAATCAGCGCTTCTGAGAAAGGAGCATGAACAATTTTGTCTCAACAACTTGTAATATCAATTATATTCTGTTCTCATTGTTGCGACAGTCTGCCATTGTCCTCACTTTAAATCAAGTCTGATTTCAACCGAAGCTTTTTCAAGGTACCGGTACAGTGATCTCGAGAAGTACAACTCTAGATATTCTTCAATATTTTTTTGTATAAAAAGAGCGCTTTTTAGAATGGCTTGACCATTTTTTGTGGGGGGAGGCGCGCTGTGTGTGTGTGTGTGTGTGTGCGGTGTGTTTGGGGTGTGTGTGTGTGTGTGTGTGTGTGTGTGTGTGTGTGTTGTGTGTGTGATGTGTGGGTGTAGGTGTTTCATTCTTGCGTGTGGGCGGTTGGACCTGTTCGGCACTGTTGATGTGAAAGTAATCCTTTCTATGGCTTTAACATGTTACCGAATGATTACACGGTACCTCATCCTTAGATACAAAGACGTAGACCACCCCCAGTGCTGATGACACCAGCTGAATGCTTAAGCCGAGACAAAACTCAAAGTGATAGCGTTTTGGTACAATTATACAAAACTCCGAACATCAGGAAAAAGCATGACACTTAACCCTTCATTTTTTTGGTACGATAGCACGGACCTCCCAACTTTTATGACATGCGTAAATGCGGAGGATTAAACTCTTGGCTTTAAACGTAGTATTAATGTGAAGAAA
>JAPXFY010000012.1:16124996-16132496 GCA_030674185.1 Monoplex corrugatus
ACGATGACGATGATGAGGCGGAATGTGGAGATGACGAGGATGAGGAGATGAGGGTGGGTGAGGGGGAGAGGGAAGGGGAAGATGAGGATGAGGAGGATCGGACGGGTGCAGCAGAGAACAGGCTCAGCAGCAGCAGTAGCAGCACAACCAGCCACTTGCGGCAGCTTAACACCATACTGGACTGGACGCCTGAAACAGAGAAATACGATTCATCGTCAGCAGGTGTGACGGACGTTTTAGATCAGCGTTAACTATATCTAAAAACTCTCACATGTTGTCCCCCCCCCCCCCCCTCTCATTCTCTCTTGCGCGCGCACGCGCGTGTGTGTGTACGCGCGCGGTCGCGCATACAACACGAGTGAAAGCAGCTCACAGGCACAATAACGGGTCACGTCAAAGACCGGCCTGAATCTATTTCCTTGTTATCTTTATTTTGTAAAAGAGAAGACAAGCGATGAAAGCAGCGTTGAAAAGTTTACGTTGTGCTTTCGAGGTCTGGTGAAAACGTCGCACGAACGATGTATCACCGATGGAATTAATGTAAAAATGGTATTGTTTACATCATGAAACTGCCCACTAACTTCTGATTTTATGGGGTGTGTGCAGAATGAATTAATGTGGTGATATAGGATTACACTGTTGAAGAATTAGTCGTTATATTGTGGCAGAGATACAAAGGTAGTTGGGTTTTGCTACACATGCACTTACCCCTCGTCAAAAATTTTAAATGGAGCTGTCGTCTTTTAACGGCCGGTTCAAAGTTTTGTTCATTATTGCGGTACCACAGCCGACGAGGCTTCACCGAAACGTGTGATTATTGTTGCTTGACAACTAAATTCATGTCACACTGTGGTGAGAACTCCGGGTGGTCGCTGTATTATCTAGACGCTGGTGCTATCGACACAAATGGGAGCAGATACTAACAGAACCTATCAGTCATGATGTCTCAGTTATGAACCACACTGAATAACTAGATTTGGTAAGTAGAAGAGAAGGCATAAAATATTATGTGCTTTTTTAATAATGAATGTGCCGAGTAGTTTTACTACTGAACTACATCGAATAGCTAAGTGTTGAAACAGACCGGCGACAGACAAGGGATAAGAAAAACAGATCCCAATCGGCCAAACTATCACATGGGTATCGCAGTAAGACAGAGTTGACGGTCAGCCGCGAGCTGGAAACTCTCGATCAAATGTCTTTCTAAAGTGCTTTAAACCCACACATCTTTTTGTTGTATATTTGTTCAGCCAACTGGTGGAATTACATTCTGATAAGAAACCAAACAACTTAATTATGTGCTGATGAATGTGATGGTGAACTGCATTGTTCCCACCATTTCTCTGATCTTGGTGTTTCTGATCAAGTCGCTTCTGATCTTGTTAACTCTTGTTAACCAGACTATTTCGCAGATTGTAATTTGGTGCTCCAGGGGCTTGGTCAGGATCCAGATCTGGCACTGGTATGTAAGGGTGGAGATGAAACTGGAACTGATAAGGTTGGCTTTTTTTTCAGTAGGAACATTGGGGGTGTTTCAGGAGTCGGGCAACTTGATAACTGATACTGTTTACTCTCTGGATTCTGGTTTTGGTCTCTCTGTTGAGTATCGATTACATGCCAGTAACAGATACGTGTGGTTAGTATACTTACTGTAAGATAAAATAAGTAAATGATATACATACAGTCAAAAAGCAGAACAACGTATTCAGTAGTCATGATTTATTACCTTGGGATATGGAATATTTGAGAATGTATGCGGACATGACATTATTTGTGTGTGTGTGTATGTGTGTGCTTGCGTGCGTGCGTGCTTGTGTGTGTGTGTGTGTGTGTGTGTGTGTGTGTGAGTGAGAGTGAGAGAGAGAGAGAGAGAGAGAGAGGTGTGTGTGTGTGTTTGTGTGTGTGTGTGTGTGTGTGTGTGTGTGTGTGTGTGTGTGTGTGTGTGTGTGTGTGTGTGTGTGTGTGTGTGTGTGTGTGTGTGTGTGTGTGTGTGTGTGTGTGTGTTGTGTTGTGTGTGTGTGTGTATTTTTGTGTGTTTCAATCTGATACTGTAACTGCATTTCCAGAAACTGCATAAAAAAGAAATAAACTTTTCAACTAGTGTTCAAATCTGTATCTTGTGAAGGCCACAAATCCTCCTTAAACTCTTTCAGGTCGTTGCCATCAACTTACGCAAGCAGGAAGTAATACCTTTCCAGTTTTTTTTAACCAACCCTACCTTGTATTTTTTTTCCAATCTAAAAAAAAGGGTGTGTGTATTTCATTTCAACCGAAAAGAGGTGTATGTCAGTGCATGCGTGCGTGTGTGTTTGCGCGGGCCTGTTAATGTAAACAAGATATTCTCAGCTTTTTGGGGTGGGGTGGATCTTTACCAAATTTTGGTCACAAGTATGGACCAATGAGGAGTCGGGAATGCATAAGTTTGGGGGACAAGATGTAAATGACAAAGTCGCACTGACCAAAAACGTCCCTGAAATCAGCACTTTTCAAGGAAGACGCGTGAAGTGCACTTTCTCAGGAACTTCAGGCAGTACTTAAAAAATATTTCCTCTGTTGTGATAATGTATGATTTTTATCGATACAAATTATGATTTATTTCAACTGGAGCTTCGTCAGGGTCACAGTGACCTTGTGAAGTGTATAATCTGGATTTCCTGTAATAAATTTGGCACAAAAAGCGAGAATGTTGAAAAGGTCTAACCATCTTTTTTGTTTGTTTTTTGTTTTGAAACCTTCTGGATGAATATACCAATTTCAACTCGACAATCAAATTTGAGTTCTTAAGTACATTGTTCTATCCCGCTGAAATTTCAGGATTTTTCTATCCTCAGCCCTCCCCCCCCCCACTCCCCCACATCCCTACTAATTCTGTAAACTTGAAACATGTCATGAAATAAAAAACAAACTGAACTTTTCTGCACTAAAAGTATGGGTATATGTAAATCCGCACGGCATAAAACAGTCATTGCCTTTCCTATGATTAATCTTCGGCTTTGTGTGTAAGAAGCAGTAGCACATGCATACGAACACTGTACACAAATAACTATCAGCTTCCTTATGCTAGGAACACGGTTGTATGCTCACACACACTCACGGTACAACATGATCAAGCCTTTCAAACTATTTCCCTTTTTAAACAAAAAGTAATCCTGAAAAATCAAGATTTTGTGCTTCACTGTGATCTTGAAAAAAATTGTTTGAAGCAAAATTTGACCTGCATCGAGGACAACAGACAATTGTCACAACAACAAAAACAAATTTCAAAAGAATTTCAAAAGTTCCTGAGAAGAAACTGTTCACACACGTTCCTAAAAAGTTACTAATTTCAGGCATGTGACCTTTACCTTGCATGGTACCTTGACTTCGAAATGACGCTTTCGCGTGTTCTTCGCGGTATATATCTTCGACAGACATATGGTAAAAATCCACCGTTTAAGAGCTTAGAAAATCTTGTTCACACATTTTTCTCATAGACAGACATGAATATCTGTCTTGTCGATATGAAACAATCTCTTATGTTTTAAAGTAGATTGACAAGAAAAACAAAAACAATACAAAATGTAACAAAACAACGAAACGAAACAAAACAAAACCAACCAAACCAAACCGCCGCCACCACCACCAGCAACAACAACCATCACCACACACAAAACAAAACAAAACAAAAAAACGAAAAAAAAACCCCCGAAACAAACAAAAACAAACAAACAAACAAACAACAAACAAACAAACAAACAAACAAACAAACAAACAAACAAACAACAACAAAACCGGCAACACTGAACTCGTTTTCACTTTCTATCATAATAAATGTCTGTATTGTTGCCAAAGAACACAATATGCTTAGCCTTGTAAAAACGTTTTTGTAAAGTAGTTCCTCTCGGTGTAATTAGTTTACCTACTCAGCTCTTTACATATGCGTATAAGTTATTAATGCCTGTACTCCTTCCGCTTTTCTCTCCGAGGAAGATGAAATAAAGAACGAAAGCTTGAAAAACTGGCTGTTTGATGTATAGCCAGGGGGAACACCCTCTTAATTAGTAGGTCGTCCGACCTGTGCCAAAATGGTTTGTGATTGTTTCTTCGCTTCAAAGTGTCTTCAGCTCAAATCTAATAAAACGGAAAATTACCGATGGTTCATCGTTGTTTCTTTGCTTCAAAGACTGTTGGGCTGAAATTGAATAAAATCTTAGAATCTTGCCAATCTGGAAGTGGTTACTTGGATGATGGTAGGTTTAAAGAAGCAGTTCTCTCCCTTCCCCAGCTCCCGGTTATCTTTCATCAATAAAAATCCTGATCCACTATGGTGGATGAAGATACTTATTCAAAGTTTAATGACCAACGTTGTTGTCGTAAACGGATGTTTAATAGCTGATGTTGCTTGCTTGAATGGATGTTTCATGACCAACGTTGTTAGCTTAAATGAATAGAGAGAACACATCCCATGCTGCATGAAACTGTTCTTGCTGTTCCATATTTTTTGAACCTGATGATTAAGCCTATTAGTAAATGCATGGAGGGCTTAAAGTATATCGCAAAGTTCATGACGGCTGCCACACAGCTTGATCAGCAGAAAAATCGTCGTTGACCGTGCCTCCTGTCGCTCCGTTCGATAAAGGTGACATCACTGCAACCTGTCCGGTCCTCTTGACCATAGGTTCAGACTGATGAAGGTGTCAGTTTGAACTTGAGCTTCATGTGGAATCCTGTTGTTAAAAAGTTTTACAACAGAGATATGAATAGCTTTGATGTGGAACGTCTACCTTTCCGTCCAACCGTATATTAAAAAAAAAAAAATTCAGCGAAAAGAACAACAGCGAAGCAATAGCGGTCATGGCCAAGCTGAACAACAGCACAAAACTGTTTAAAAAAAAAAGGATGGGGTGGGGGAGGGGGTGGAGGTAGGGGCGAGGGCGGAGGGCGGCAGAAACTGTTTCCATTCATGTTTTACGTCTTGGGCTTTTTCCCCAGGAAGACAAGACCATTTGTGTAGGACGGTCTTTGTATTCGTTTATTTATTTATCCTTTATGTCATGTTAGCTTATTGGAGACATAAGGTTTCGTCTGTGAGCATTTTTGTTTATGCGCAAGTTCGCTTTGATGTGTGCCCTTCGTTCCTTTCGCATTCACCTTGAAAAGTGCGAACACACAGCAAAACAAGTGAACGCTGGCCCCGTTTTCGAGGAAAAAACAAAAGCATTGTCTTCCTACCCCCTCTCCATGTTTTCACTCGCCCCCCCCCCACCCTCCTATCCTTTTTCTCGGTGTATTTTCTGTCTTTAAAAATATCGTTTTTTTGGTATAATTTTGTGATTTATATAACTTTGTTTTCATTTTTTCTTTTCTTTTCTTTCTTTCTTTTTTTCTTTCTTTCTTTCTTTTTATCCAAGAAACGTTTTCTCCTGTTCTCTCTGTCTTTTTTGTTTATCTGCAGCAAAGTGTTGCAGATTTTCAGATGAAAGGTAACTTCTGTTCCTGGACACGTAAAAGCTTTATTACCTCATAATACTGGGTCCTTCTCCCCCTCTCTCTCTCAGTACCTTTCCCTCTGTCTCTGTCTGTCTTTTTGTCTTTGTCTGTCTGTCTCCCTCTCTGTCTCTCTCTGTGACTCTCTCTGTCTCTCTCTCTTTCTCTCAGTCACTCTCACTCTTCGCCTGTACTTCCTGTTTTCCTTATTCATCTCTTCTGTATGAGAAAATGTTTTTTTTTTCTGTCTGTGTATGTGTGTGCGCGCGCGTGCGCTTGTGTTTATGTATGTATGTATTATGTATGTATGTTTGTATATATGTATGTATGTTTGTATGAGAGAGAGAGAGAAAGAGAGAGAGAGAGAGAGAGAGAGAGCGAGAGAGAAGGAAAATGATAGAGGTACTTTATTTTCAATAGTACAAGTTATTAGCTAAAAGCCTTTTTTTTCCAAACTGGCCGTTGCTTGCGTGTTGGGTGTTTTCATCTTTCCATATGCGAGCCATTGACATGACTTATTGGCTATTTGAGGTATACATTTGATATCTGCATACATATACACACGAAAGGGGTTTAGGCATTTATCCTGACTTAGAAGATCGCGCGAAGGTTCTATGCAGATCGAACGCTGAATCCTTCATCTGGAATTCCGACGTTCACCTAATTGACAACCGCGTCAGTCAGTCCAAGAGAGAGAGAAGAGAGGAGGGAGGAGAGAGAGAGAGAGAGAGAGAGAGAGAGAGAGAGAGAGAGAGAGAGAGAGGGAGAGAGAGAGAGAGGGAGAGAGAGAGAGAGAGACAGAGAGAGGTGTGAATGTGCACGCATGCTTTCCATCTTGAGTACCTGCGTGTCAACATGTTAATGTAAAGTTTTGAAAGTGGTTTTAGTCAGAAACACATTTTAGAATTTAATCTTCTTGACGCCTTTTTTGTGTTTTTGTTTACGTGCCCCCCCCCCCCCCCCCCCCTCCTCTGCCTCTCTCCGTCTCTGTACCCCACTCCCACTCCCATTGTGTGTGTGTGTGTGTGTGTGTGTGTGTGTGTGTGTGTGTGTGTGTGTGTGTGTGTGTGTGTGTGTGTGTGTGTGTGTGTGTGTGTGCAATAAGGAAGTTACGTAAGTGGTTTTTGTCACAACGTTTGTCAAGGGCATTTATCAATGTAAATTAGTGTCTCTCTCTGGGCCTCTCTCTGTCACACACACACACACACACACACACACACACACACACACACACACACACACACACACACACACACACACACACACACACACAGAAGCGAAAAGAGGGAGGGGAGGGGGTGAGACAGAAGGACAGACAGATTGAAAGAGAGACAGACAATCAGAGAGAGAGAGAGAGAGAGAGAGAGAGAGAGAGAGAGAGAGAGAGAGAGAGAGAGAGAGAGAGAGAGAGAGGACGCAAACCATGCATGAAAAACATCCGCTACAAATCTAAGAATGCCTCGAGCTGTAAACTGACTTGTAGGAACACATCAATTTAACGAAACAGACAAACATACATACATACAGACAGACATAGACAGACACAGACAGACAGACACACACACACACACACACACACACACACACACACACACACACACACACACACACACACACACACACACACACACACACACAATTTTCAAAAATTCAAATAAACAAAAGACGGAAGCCTGTTTATTTCGGCCATCCACTTATGACAGTGATGAAAATATATCGGATGCCAGCGAACAGGACGCTGGACCATTCACAGACAGACACCTCAAGTTTTCCTCTATTACCTGCCACGTCATTTCATTGATGTGTAGTCTCGTCACTTGTGGCTGGAATGTCGTCATTCGGCTGTAACCAGCGTGATGATGGCTGATGGTGATTGTCAACCATAGCCTGTCTATAGCATGCTTTTCATGTCTTGCGTCATATACTTTTTTTTTTAATTATTGCGTCACATCTTGCTACTTTTGCGTCATATCAGCTGCTTTCAACTGACAATGTCGGGCATCATCTCATTTCGTTATTGTTTTTCAGTGTCAT
>JAPXFY010000012.1:16137496-16187496 GCA_030674185.1 Monoplex corrugatus
CATTCCCGCTTTTCAACAAGGGTGTTTTGCTTTCGTCTGTTTATGATATGTTTGCTGAAGTTAAAGCGTGTTTCGCTTCCATCCACTGATCCACCCCAAACCTCTCTTCTCACCCCTTTCATCCACTCGTTTCAGTGCCCACGTTGTGAACGTGCCGTGAGTTTGGGGACAGGGCTTAGGACAAGGCGCGGTGCATGCTGCGTGTGTTCGGGGACATGTTTGTTGTGTCAAGCCGCCGACATAAGACCCGGTCGCCGGGACTCGGAACGTGCGCAAACCAAACAGCGTCTTTTTGTGCCTGTGCACGTCGGGCAGGATAGAGAGGGGGTGTTGTTTGGGTGGATTCTCTCGACTTGTTTCTCTCCACCTCCCTTCCATCCCAGCTAGTACGTCAGCTTGGACACTTTGCCTTCCCGACTCTTCTGCGTGTTTATCTAAGTTATGCTGTCAACAGGTGTTTGTGGCTCAGAATATGCATGAATATAATAATAATCATCATCATGTGCCCTGCTGCATTGCGTTCTCGATCATGGCCCTCCATATGAATCTATTCTTTGTCGCTGCAAGTATTTCTCCCACCCTGTCTGTCTTCATCCATTGCGCAAGTCCGTCCAGTACTTTTCTTTTGGGTCTACTTGGTGCTCTTTTCCCCTTCAGCTTTCCTGTTTTGACCAGGTACTCTAATTTCTCTTCCCTCATAAAATGTCATAAAATGTTACTTGATGAAAACACACACACACACACACACACACACACACACACACACACACACACACACACACACACACACACACACACACACACTGTATGTAAATGACTATAATACACATAGCACATAACACACATGCACGTGTCCCTCCTCTCTTTCCGAAGAACAACCTGTTTAGAGTTTTTTTGCTGGAAGGAGAGGAGGAAGAAGTCGCCATGAGCACGTGCATGTCCGTTCGGTAGCCACGACCATTAACTCTCAACCACAAACGTAGAGATCTCCTGTGAACATTTGAAGCAGACAGGACATGCGTGCTGTCCAAAGAAGACTTGGCTGACTTCGCTTGTTGTTGTGAATAGAAACAGTCTGGTAATTCAACAGATATTTGTCCTCTGCCGTGTCCCCGCAAACAAGCATTCAGACAAAAAACTACTGTCAAACACAATTATCGTCTGACCAGCCAAACCACTGTCTTGGGTCAAAAACCTTGTCCAACAGGATTGGTCAACAAATCTGTTCCTTTGGGATAGGCCCAAAATGGTATCGTGTTTAAAAAAAAAAACGGGGAGGGGGAGGGGGAAGGGAGGAAGCTGTAAATAAAACCGCGTGCCCATAGGGATAGCAGAAAACTTGTTCATTTTGCTGCCCCGTCTTCTGCACCATTTTAGTAACACTAACCCCACGCCGCTCACGCTGGCTTTTCCATCCACCACCAAGCCCAGGTTCATTCAGTCGAAGTCCAATCACAAACGATTCTGCACTGCTGCTCGGTCATTTTGGTGGAGTTCAACCTAACGCATTCTGGTCCAAATGATTAAGGTTGCTGCCCATTAAGCCTCCTACTGGCGAAAGTGTTGCTCAGTCATAAATCTAGGCTGATGAGAAATGATGATTGGTGATTTCATAATAATGGGGAGTTCCGTCAAGGATTGAGACATGTGACAGGGCTGTGGTTTACGACGAATTTTCCTTTTTCAGCCGAGTCAGAGCAAAAGCTTACAACAGGAAAAGGAAATGAAGAGAGAGAGAGAGAGAGAGAGAGAGAGAGAGAGAGAGAGAGAGAGAGAGAGAGAGAGAGAGAGATATGCCCCCTCTTTCCCCCTTGTTTTTTCGACAGAGACAAAAGAAAGTTTGAAAAATGGAGAGGGAGCAGTGAGAGCTGAGGGAGGAGTGAGAGAGTGGGATGGATTTTGTGAGTCAACAAAGAGAGGGCTGGAGAGCCGACAGGGGATTAACTTCCGTCTGTCAATGGACTCTTACCTGGCTGACAGTCAGCAGGTAATCCACACACACACACACACACACACATACACACACACAGATCGCCATACGTCATACGACAGCCAACTCCTGACTGGAACACTCTGTCCGGCACACGAAGCATCAAAAATGGTTCAACCCTTATCGCTGGGAAAATGTCTCCCATGTATTAACACGAAACTGTCTCCGATCTTTTCACGATGAAAGATACGTTTGTGAAGACCGAACCATATAGCATGATAGGTGAATCGAGGTTACCTAAACAGTCACGAGATTTGATTGACTGTAGTGTCACAGTGGCAGGACTATAGTCTCCAATTTTTATTGGATAATAGAGTCGAAAGACTTGACCAGACAAAAAAATTCCAAGCTTTGATTGGATGATAAGTCAAGAGCAATGACTGGACAATAAAGCACGGACTTTGGCTGCATGATAAAACCATGTATTGTGGTAAGACTATGAATTCACGGGTTTGGGCGAACTGATCTGAATTTTGATAGGACAAAAAGATAGTATATAAAATCACGCGTTCTGATTCGACAATGCATTAACGATCCCGTATTGAACTGTGAAGTCACAAACAGTCCTCAATTCAACTCAGTTGTTACACCATAAGATCAGTTACAATTTAAAGTAAAACAACACCGACACAAAGCAAGTGGACTCAGAAATCATAATCCCTTTTTGAAGTACAGCATCAGAAACCTCTATTAGAGACAATGCCAAAGCTTTGCTTAAACCATAACATCACAAACTTTGATTGGACAAAATATTATGTTTCAATTGGACTGTAAAATTGCGATCCTCGATTGGACAAAACGTATGAGTTTTGATTGGACTATAAAGTCATTGCTGCAAAAAGGAAAATTAGAAAATGTTAAAATGGAGATGGAAAGGCTTAATATCAATATTTTACGACTAGGGGAAGTGAAATGGAAGGGGGCTGGCACGATAACATCAGGCAAGCATAAAATTGTATATTCTGGTGGAGACACACATGAAAGAGGAGAAGGCATCATAATGGACAGTGGCAAGTCAAAGTCTATCGAAGGATGCTGGGCTATATCAGACCAAGTTTTATTAGTTAAATTGGAGGGCAAGCCATTTGATATCAACATCATCCAAGTATATGCATCAACAAGTATTCAGGGAGAAACTGACAACTTCTATGAAGCATCAGAAACAGCCAAGGCTGAGTGTAAATCACAGGACATAACAGTAATATTAGGAGATTTTAATGCTAAAGAAGGACAGGAGAGAGAGAGGATGACATAGTTGGACCTCATGGTCTGGGCACACGAAATGAAAGGGGAGAGAAACTTGTTGAGTGGTCACAAAAACATGAATTCATAATAGGAAACACTTGGTTTGAGCAATCTAACAGAAGAAAATTGACATGGATGAATCCAGGAGATAGTACAAGAAATCAAATTGATTACATTCTCTTAAATAAAAGATTTAGAAATTCTTTACTGATAGCAAAAACATTACCAGGCGCAGACTGCAACAGTGACCACAATCCTGCAATGGAAAGATTTAGGCTGAAACTAAAGAAAACAGACCAAAGTAGTAACATCAAACTAATATTTTGGACTCTTAAAACAGATGAATGGACTTGTGAAAATTTTAACAAGTTTCAGTGCTCTAGAGGACGTTGGTGACAGGGAGGGACAATGGATAGTTCTATGGATGAAGCTTGTTAAGAAATCCCTGCAGTTAAAAAAAAGCACAGAAGAACTGAATGACAAAAGAAATTTTAAGCTTGATAGAGAAATGGAGGAAGGCAAAAGGAAAGGAGGAAGAATACAAAAAGATACACAAGAAAATCGGGAATATGTGCAATGAAGAGAAGGGAGCTTGGATGGAAACAAAGTGCAAAGAAATAGACGACCGACACTAAACAGATCCTAAAGATATGTACAGAAGAATTGAAGAATTTGCCCATAGAAAAAAAACGTGCACATCAACTGGTTGTTTAAAATCGAAAGATAATACGATTATCATGGAAAAAGACAAAATATTAGATAAGATGGGGAGACCCTTTTGAAGATGACGGAAACGAACACATTATCAGAAGGAATGTTGAAGGACCATCCATAATGAAATATGAAATTAGAACAATATCGAAAAAGCTGAAACTGGGAAAAGTCCCATGACCAGACAATATTACTACAGAAATAATTGAGGCCCTAGATGAATTTGGTACTGAAAAAATAACAGTCCTCCTAAATGAAATTTATGACACCGGAAAAATCCCCAAAGATATGTCAAAATCAATTTTCATTGCACTTCCAAAGAAAGGAGAGGCTATAGAATGCGAACTCCATCGTACAGTCAGTTTGATGAGTCATGTAACAAAAATCCTATTAAGAATAATCATGATGAGGACAAGGAACAGACTCAAAAGAGAAATAGCAAAAGAACAATGTGGATTTGTCGATGGAAAAGGAACTTTTAATGTACATCCTAAGAACTCCCATAGAAAGGTCAATCGAGTTGACTAAGTATTTACATTTATGCTTTGTAGATTATACCAAGGATTTAGATCGTGTAAGACACAAAGAATTGATCAACTAACTAAAAAGGCCCAATGTCGATGAAGAGATCTACCAGTAACCAGAAATATGTATTGGGAACAAACAGCAGCAATGAGAATAGGAAACGATATAAGCTCTTTCCAAACTATCAAAAGAGGGGTTAGCCAGGAATGAGTTTGTCACCAGATTTGTTTTCACTTTACGACGAAACATCACGAGTAACCTGCAAGAATGCCCTGGGATAAAGGTTGGAGGAAAGAGGAAAAATTATAAACAATCTTAGTTAAGCAGATGATGGAAAAAGAGTACCAAACTACCATGTAAAAATACTGGACGGGCTTGCAGAATGGCTGAAGGCAGAGCGAATGGGAGACGTACTTGCAGCGACAAGGGATAGATTCGTATTGTGGGCTGCGTTTGAATTCGAGACATCAGATATTGAAATCATGGCTTTATTACAAGTGCCAGCCAGCCCATTTAAAGTGAGGGAGAGATGGAGATAAATAGACGATAATGGAGATTCATAGTTAATGAAAAGACCATGTGTTTCGTTGCACTAAGACAAATCTGCACTTAAAGAGAAATGAAATGAAACTATTTTTAAACGGTACAGATATTACACAGGCCAACTTACATATCCACTGTTGTCAATCTACGTGTGTTATAAAAACAACAACCGACCAGTTTTAAAAAATGGATATCGCTAAGGAATTTAACTTTATAATCGAAAAGGATATCGCTAAGGAATTTAACTTTATAATCGAAGTGAGCAAAAACCACGAAAAGTAAAATATTTGACCATGGATCATAAAAGTGGAGAGAGAGAGAGAGAGAGAGAGAGAGAGAGAGAGAGAGAGAGAGAGAGAGAGAGAGAGAGAGAGAGGAGTGGGAAGTCATTCAAACATTCCCCTCATAGTTGGGCGTAGAGCAGTTAATATCATACCTACAATGATAGTTCAACAAAGTGCAGGAATATATACAAGAGAGCTGGTAAGGGAACCATTAAAACACAGGTAAGGGAAAGGGACGGCGCACCTGTCACGTGCAGATTGCGTTGCTCCCCGACGTAAGTATGTGGCCCCCAAACATTGCTTCCCTCCTTCTTTCTTACTGTGTCTGATTGAGCCATCAGAAATTGATACCTGCGGACCAGAGACATGAACAGAGAAACCGGCATCTGACTTACTTTTTTCCCGCCCATTATATCAAGAATTGTCGCGAAATGTCGAATGACATTTCATCAAGCACCATTGATCTAAAATTATATTCAGACTGAATTCGAGAACCACAGAGCAATTTTACCCGTAAACGCTTGCTCATCAACTGGATAGTTGCTCGCGCATCAGTCTTCACGTGATTACGATTTATCATCTGCTAAAGGAAAAATATCTCTCGACTTATAGCATCAATGATTCCTTGTCCTATAATTTTCCTTTGTTATGTTTATAACTCTTTCCTTTATTTCTTTCACGTTATCTTTGCAGTTCTCATTGAATTTCCTTGGTAATGTTCTTGTCAATATACCATTAATTAGTTTGACACCAAATGCTGTAGAGCATAACATAACGCCAAGATTTCTGTTTCAGTAGCGTTCGCGCTTTTGTGTGTGTGTGTGTGTGGTGTGTGTGTGTGTGTGTGTGTGTGTGTGTGTTGTGTGTGTGTGTGTGTGAATCCGTCGTTTGATTGTCATGGTCATTGTGCGTTACTCTCTTTGCTTAGGACAATATTTTGTGCATGAGTTTAAAGTCTTTGCTTTTGTTGAATGTTAACGGATTTTGTGTGTTTCTTGTGTCTTATGACGGTGGTTGAATGAGTTCTGAGTGTAAACTCTTAGTGTGTGTGTATGTGTGGTGTGTGTGGTGTGTGTGTGTGTGTGTGTGTGTGTGTGTGTGTGTGTGTGTGAGAGAGAGAGAGAGAGAGAGAGAGAGAGAGAGAGAGAGGAGGTGGAGGAGGGAGAGAGCAGAGCGTGTGTGTGGCTGACCGACAAACAGATCCTGCTTTAGAACACTGACTTTGACTTTATCTGTAGACATGTGTACGAACTAAAACTACAACAAAGCCAGCAGTCAACCCCACTAAAGAGCACTCCGCCCTCCCGCTCAACACTTTCTCCACACCAGTGGGAGCAGGATGTGAGATCCCGGTGTGTTTTCACAGGTGGAACCTGAAACTAATAAAGAAGTTTGGACTTTGTTCAAGATGGATTCATCGCTCTCGCAAAATTCCATGAGCACTCCATCCCAGTTTTTTTTGCCAGGTCTGTGTGCCTCAACAAAACCTTACGCGTTGAGGAGGGGGTAGAGAACTAGACATATGCAACACCAAGATGGCACCCACCATAATAACTGGAGAAGTAAGATGGTCAGCAAATGGAACAGTAAGCTCGTGGATAGGATGAGGCAGTGAAAGGATTAACCCAGGTTATCCCCAAACGAGGGCTTTATAGGGCTAGATATCACGGGCCAAAACCACAGAGCAAAGGCGAGGGGGGAGAAGGAGAGCAGGCATCTGCTAGGCCACAGTTTGACAATCACTGTCCACCTGACCTATCTTTACCTGACCAATAGGTCGCCAAAACCACGCACAGACAGAGAGGGGGGTGGGGTGTTGTCAACTAGGCCACAGTTTGACAATCACTGCCCACCTGGCCAACAAGTCACAGTGTTACTTACAAGCACCTGCACAAGACGCCAGAAGCGCAAAGTTTAAAATAAGGTTAGGACAAGCCTTAGCGCCCCCCCCCCCCCCCCATCTCTTCATTAGACCTTGGATGTTGGTCTGTGTGCTAGCATTTTGAGTGCAAGATATACGGCGGCCCCTGTACAGAAAGCTCTTCGCGCAAGAAGAACCCACGAAAAAAGGTTCTTCGATAAAAAATATAAAAAAAAAGAAAAAAGTAAACAGAAATTCCACTTTGATAAACAAACAAAATGACACGTATTCAGGACGAAAACGAACAAAACCAAAGAAAACCATGAGTGGCACCGTACTAAGGCGATGTGCTTTCCCTGGGACAGCAACTCGCATTTCATGCAGAAAAATAACATTGTCACAAACACAAAACAACAACAAAACCGACGACGACAACAGCAGCAGCAACAAAATTCAACCCAATCCTTGTAGTAGCATCGGTGGTCTAAAGGTAGAATAACCTCCTGTCACGCGGGTGACCCAGATTCGTTTCCGGTCGACACACATTTCCTTAACACGTGCTGGTTGGTTCCTTTAGTGGACATATCTGATATAGCGGGTTCAATCCCAGCCTGCTGCATTCAAAACTGCCTGTTCACTGTCCATCTTAATGTGTTCATCAGTCTGGTGCCGTTACCTTAGTGTCGCGTAAGTCTCGTCCCCCTTTCCCGTTTCAAGACCATGCCAGCAAAGGGTTTTGCTCAGGCTCGGGGAGATTTCAAGATGACTGTTGGCAGATTTGGATGGAGTGATATGAAATTGTTCGCTAGCGATGACTCCTCCTTGAATACACTCCAAACTCTAAACACCGCCACCACTACCACGTCCACAACAGCTGTATAAGACCATAGACCACCATTGATCAAAACCACAAAGCGGGGGATCTACTCGGTCAGAGTTTGACATCAACTGCCCACCTGGGCTTCTTTATACCTGACCTCCAGTTCACACACATATACACACACCTGTGTGTGGCGCAGGTGGAATTTAGGGTTTGGTTTACACTTGCTTGTCACACCTTCCTCCGTGCGCGTGTGTGTATGTTCGTGTGTGTATGTGCGCGCGCATGTGTGTGCATGTGCGTGAGTGTATGTGTGTGTGTGTGTGTGTGTGTGTGTGTGTGTGTGTGTGTGTGTGTGTGTGTGTGTGTGTGTGTTTGTTTTTACGCGCCTGAGTGTATATGACTGTCTTCGACACACACACACACACACACACACACACACACACACACACACACACACACACACACACACACACACATACACACACACACGATCTGACTGCCGGATGAGAGTGTATTTTAGTGATTTATGTAACAGGTGGCTGGTATAAAAAGTATTATGGCCAAGTAGAAAAAGAATGGTGTGCTTTTACGACTGAGGTAGTTTCTTTTTTCTTCCTAATATTTATGTAGGTACATAGTCCTTCAGCTAAGGTCAGCTGTTTGAGGGCTGGTCCTATTTTTCTCCCTCGCTGCTTTATCTTTCCCAACCCTGAACAGGTAAGGTAGTGCTCACAGCTGGGTAGACGGGACCATGGGCTTCGTGAAAAACATGGAAATGATGTGTTAATGCAATATGCTAAACATCACATACAGTGATCAATTACCAAAGGTTAAATAAGACAAACCATAAAACAACACACTGGACTGTATAAAAATCTGATGATGTCAATTAAAAACAAACAACTACGTCGATACGCCATGTAACAAGATCCAGTGGTCTTGCTAAATCAGTCATCCAGGGAAATGGGGGGGGGGGGGGGGAGAGAGAGAGAGAGAGAGAGAGAGAGAGAGAGAGAGAGAGAGAGAGAGAGAGAGAGGGCAATAGACGGAAAAACCATTTGCAGAAACCCAGGCTTTGGCAAACAGTCGTCAGAGTTAGAGAATCTGGTGAACAGTTCTTTTGTGTGGCAGGCGCCCCAATGACTCTTCATGGAGCTAAGGAAGAAAAAGAAGAAAAAGAAGAAGAAGACGATGCAACGACAACAAATAATAATAATAAGAAGATAAATGTAGGCAGCTGAGGTCTGGCTGGTATAGAGTAGAGCTCATGTCTTTCAGTCTGATTGCATAGGTTCGAGCCAGGCTCGGGGAACTTTGTGCCTGTGGCCTGCAGTTTATCAACTGTGAATGAGTACCTGATCCTGTTCAGGGTTAGGCCTTGGGAAGATAAAGCAGCGAGGGAAAGGAATGGGACCCTTCCTAAAAAATTGTCTTGAGAGTAGTGAGATCTCTGCCACTTCATTTACAATATGATCCGAATAGAGTTAAGTTATGGGACTACCTTTAACCCAGTCATGATCAGTACGTTGATACCTTGGGCAACCAGAATGGGGGGAATGTATTGGTAAGGAATCCACTATAGTTTATGGTCAGATGTTTAGCCTCCATTAGAAATTATGATTATACGTTTTGAACATCACTGGTCATATTTCAGGGTCAGAACTACGTTAAAAGTCACAGAAAAAGAAATATTTTAACTATAACTTGACAATTTTCTTTCTGTTTGTGGGGGATTTCTCCCCAGTAGGGATACCGGGGGTTCTTTCAGTATAAATAGTATCTCCACCTTCTGGATATTCTGTGCTAGAAAATTCCTTTCTTCTGTCATTGTCTTTGTTCCTGCCTTGCTTCTTTGCTCTCTGTCATGTATTCCAGTGTCACTTTCTGCATTGCTGGTCCATTCACCTATGTTTTCCATAAGATCTTATACTTTTTGTCGATCATGATCGTTAACTGGCTACATAGATTACTAAGTTGTTACTTTTAGGGAAATGTGAAGTGCTTTGTGGCGATTTTTGATACTATGGGCCAGATTTTGTGTATGTTTTCGTGTGCTGAGCTATGCTTTTGCGTACGCGTCAAGTTTTTTTTTAATAGCCCTGATGATAAACTGGGCGGAATAATCAATGCCAGGGACATATCCTAAGATCATTAATTTGTATGAATGCTATGCCATATGTATTCAGATTTCTTTTCCATGTTTTCTTTTTTCCAGGGTTATCGGTATGTTTAGATGTGTGTTTTGTTTGAGATAATTATAGCCTGGCTCAGAACAGACGGCTGGCTTTAAATGCTGATAGGATAGGGAATTGAGTCCAAACAGAAGATTGGGGCAAATTATCTATAAATACATTCATTCATTAAAACGTGTTCATCTGTGTAATCTAACATGTATTTTATCTTTTCATATCTGTCATTTATTTTTAAGAAATTACGAACAAGAAAGTTTCAGTGACGTACATATGGGAATAATTAGCGAGGATACAATATTTCAGGCCTGAACCTCTTTCCCTTTCCCCTTCCCCCGCACGCACACACGCATGCACACACGCATGCACACACGCACACACACGTACGCACACACACACACACACGCGCGCGCACACACACGCACATACACACACACACGTGTTGATAAAGTAGTACTTTCTTCCCTGGCTTACAGCAGGACTTGTTTTATGGCATGGGCTGACTTGCCGCATAGTGCTGGAGGATTTACCTGTCTGTCCTCTTCATAATTAGTGACTTTTTTACCGCTACAACCTCCCCCTGATTTACTTAGTATAGTCAGAGAGAGAGAGAGAGAGAGAGAGAGGAGAGAGAGAGAGAGAGAGAGAGAGAGAGAGAGAGAGAATGCAAATGCTTTAATGTTGATACCTGTCTGATCTTTTTATAATCAGAGAGGAGAGAGAGAGAGAGAGAGAGAGAGAGAGAGAGAGAGAGAGAGAGATTCAAATGCTTTAATGTTAATACCTGTCTGATCTTTTTATAATCAGAGAGAGAGAGAGAGAGAGAGAGAGAGAGAGAGAGAGAGAGAGAGAGAGAGAGAGAGAGATGGGAAGTTCTTGTATCTGAAAGAAAGTAGCTGGAGTTTTATGGAGTTTTATCGTCTCTCTCATAGTCACTGGGACACAGCGGAACAAAACAGCCCACGCAAACTCAGAAAACAAATGCAGTCCTGAAGCTCCGTAAACGTGTCTATCCACGATTTGTCAGACGTAACTCCAGCCGCATTGTCTCTAGTGTGCAAGTGGTATTTTTTTATTTCCATAATCCACCGAGCGCCGACACGATTACAGGATATCTAGTACCCGTATATGATATTCTGCGCACGCATGCTCACGAACTGGCTTCAGGCACCGGAAGGCCTCCACATATTTTGAGTGAAAAGACGTGACGCTACATTCAAGAAGGAATATGTAAAAACAAACAAACAAACAAACAAACAAACAAACAAACAAACAAACAAACAAACAAACACCACCAACCCGAGAGATGGATAAAATCTCCACCCTTTACTTAACAGGCGCCCCACAAAGCAGGAATGAACTCGGACTTTCCCACAAGAAATCCAACGTCCAAACCACTTATGTGTCGCCCGTCATGGTACAAAATTGTTAATTTATTAGTTTGCGAACATAATCAAACGCAAGTATCAGAAAAATTGCGCCCGTCACGGTACACGATTGTTAACCTGTCAGTTTCCGAACACAATCAAAGTATCAGAAATGTAAATCAAAGTGACAGCAAAAGTTTTATTTCAAATCGTCATTATCGTCTTGTGTATTTTCTCCTGCTCAACACAACGGCAGGGAAGTTGACTACTGTTTTTCTTTTATTATCAAGTTTTGTGCATTTATTCTTTGTCGTCTTTTGTATACACTTGACAAAGGCCAGCAGGCCAAACATTTGCGCCTGTCGTTCTGATTATATTTAGTGTACTTCTGGTCCCAGAGCCCAGTAACGGTTACTACCAACTCTCTGTCACCCTCTTCAAGATCACAGCTGGCGTCTTGCAATTTCGGATTGTCCATCAAAATAAAGATGAGTGTGTTGGATGCCTTGACTGTCAAGTTTTATCCAGGAATATTTGTACTGATGACATTCAGTTTTGTCCAGATATGCTTGCATTGATAATTATTAAATTGTCGCCATGAATGTTTGCAATAATGATCTATTTTTTCCATCTAAGAATGTTTGTTTGTACTGACGCTTTGATCGTCAAAATTTCTCCAGAAGTGTTTGTACTTGGGAACATCAGATGTTCTCCAGAAATGTTTTCACTGATGATCAACAGTTTTCACTGCTATAAAGTGTTTTTACCCCAAAAGTACCTGTACTGATGTTTAACTGTCACTCTTTTCCAGAAATACTTACGGCGATGATTACTCCATAAGGTTTTTTTTCAGACATGTTTTCATTGATCCTCTGTTTTTTTTTCAGAAGTGTACTTATGGATACATTATCTCAGTGAATTTTTGAAAAACTGATTAAATCCCAGTTTTTTTTCCAGAGATATTTCCTATTGATAACCAACAGTTTTTCTCCAGGAATGTTTGTTTTAATGACATAATTTCTCTTCAGGAATATTTGTATTGATGACATCAGTTTTCTCCAGGAATGTTTGTACTGAAAACAACAGTTTTCCCCCGAGATTGTTTGTCTTGGCGGTTTTCTTCAGCAGTGTTTGTATTGATAACCAGTAGCTTTTGCATTTGTATTAATGATCAGCAGTTGTTCTCTAGAAATGCTTGTATTGACGACCAGCTGTTTTTCACCAGTAATGTTGATAATGTAAGACATAGTTTTCTCGAGGAATGTTTGTATTCATGACCAGCAGTTGTTCTACATGAATATTTACACTGATGACGAGCAGGTCTTCTCTAGTAATGTTTACATTAAAGAACACATTTTTCTCCAGGATGTCCACCAGTATTTCTCCACGAGTATTTTTTTTAATTTTTTTTTTTATTGATGTCCACCAGTATTTCTCCATGAGTACTTGTGTCGATGTCAATTTCTCCTTGAGTATTTGTATTGATGTCTACTAGTATTTCTCCATGAGTATTTGCATTGATGACCACCAGTATATCTTCATGAGTATTTGTCTTGATGCCAATCAGTATTTTTCCTTGAGTATTTGTATTGATGTCTACTAGTATTTCTCCATGAATATTTGTATTGATGACCACCAGTATATCTCCATGAGTATTTGTCTTGATGCCAATCAGTATTTCTCCATGAGTATTTGTATTGATGTCTACCAATATTTCTCTATGAGGACTTGTATTGATTCCACCAATATTTCTCCATGAGTATTTGTACTGATGTCTACCGGTATTTCTCCATGTTTGTATTGATGTCCACCAGTATTTATTCATGAGTATTTGTACTGATGCCCACCAGTATTTCCCCAGGAGTGTTTGTACTGATGCCCACCAGTATTTCTTCATGTTTGTATTGATGCCCATCAGTATTTCTCCCTGTTTGTATGCATTGATGTTCACCAGTATTTCTCCATGAATTCTTCTGTCGAGGTCCTACAGTATTTCTTCTGGAGTGTTTGTATTGATGACAATAAGTTTTTTTTTTCAGGAATGATGCTCTGAAAATCAGTTTTTATCCCAAGCATATTTGTATTTGACAATTTTACCACCAGTTTTTCTTCGTGCACGTACCATCTTTTTTTACGGGAATGTTTGTAGTGAAGACTGTCAGTCGTCTATAAGAATGGTTGTATTTATGATTCTATCATGCACTTTTCTCCAAGAATACATGTATTGGTGATAATCAGGATTTCTTCACAATAGTTTGTACATGTATTGATGACGAATCAGTTTTGCTCGATGTTTGTATTGAAGCTTTAATCATCAGATTTTCTGAGTAGTTTTGTTTGTATTGATGACCAATTTTTCTCCAGGAATGCTCACATTGATGACCATGAGTTTTTCTCCAGGAATGTTTGTTCTGAATATCAGCAGTTTTTCACCAGAACTGTTTGTATTGATGACCATCTGTTTTTCTCCAGAAATTTTTTCGGGTTCCGTTTTGTACGCCACCGTAATGGCCATAGGAGCTGGTTTATGTTTTACAATGCGATGACGATGATGGCCATAAGGATGATAATCATGATGCTAAAGAGTTCCATCTAGGATCGATACTGCGTGACAGGGCTTTACTCATCGCTTACTATCATGATATATCCCAGCGTCAACCAGGCCCAAGAGACACAAACACCTATGGTGTTAGTCAGAAGATATGAGCAATACACTCGGTCTTGCATCCTTGAAATAGATGATACATTACTGAGTGGCTCCAGTCTTCTCAATAAGCTCATAGCACGCTCAACTCTGGGAGGGAGACGGATGGAGCCGAAATATCTCACACTGATCTTTGAAGGGACTAATGGGGATGGGAACCCACAACTTTTCAGTCTCTAGTCCTTGCGCTAATTACTATACCAGGATTATTTTACTGAGGACCATCAGTTTTTCTCTAGGAATGTTTATATTGATGATTCACTTTTTCTCCAAGAAATTTCGTTTGGATGATCGTAAGTTTTTCTTTAGGAATCTGTGTATATAAAAGACCAATTTTTCTTCAGAAATATTTGCATTGATGATCATCAGTTATTCTCCAGAAATTTATGTATTGATGACCATCAGTTTTTTTTCTCCAGGAATTTTTGTATTGATGACAATTTTTTTTCTCCATGACTGTTTCTATTGATGACCATCAACTTCCCCCCCCCCCCCCCCCCCCCCGGGAATGTTTGTATTGATGATCTTGTTTTTTTTCGCCAGTCATTTTTTGTATTGATGACCGTCAGTTTTTTTCCCCTCCATGACTGTTTCTATTGATGACCATTATCAGTTGTAGTTTTTCTCCGGGTATGTTTGTATTGAAAAGACCATAAGGTTTTCTATAGGAATGTTTGTATTGATGATTTGACGTTTTTCTCTTTAAAAATGCTCGCATTGATATAATTTCATTTCCCCCATGAATGTTTGATTCTGATGAATAGAACATCAGTATTTCTTCAGGAATGTTGGATGAACAGAACATCATTTTTTCTCTAGGAATGTTTGTATTGGTGAAAATACCACCATTTGTTTCAATGAATGTTTGTATTGATGACCATTTTTTTTTCTTGTGTTGATAACCAACATTTTTTTTTCAGGAATATTTGATCAAAAATTTTTTTTTCCAGAAATACTTGTATTGATGATTATGAGCAATCACTTTTTCTCCAGGGTTGTTGACTCTCACAAATTCACAAGAAATGTTTGCGTTTATGGTTTGACCAACATTTATTTTCCAGGAATGTTTGTATTGACAACAACATGCTTTTTTGGGGAAATGTTTGTGTTAATGACATCAGAATTTTTTTACAGGAAATTTTGTACGGATGAAATGACCGTCATTTGTTCTTCATGCATCCTGTATTGATCACCATGTTTTTCTCCAGGAATATTTGCGCTGATAATTATGTCATCATTTTTTTTTTCCAGGAATATACTGATAATCAGCTCATCTTACTTTGCCAGAAATATTCGTATTGACGATAAACAGCCCCCCTCCCCTTCCGCTCAGAATGTTTGTATAGACCATCACCAGTTTTTCTCTAGTAAGTTTTGTATTGACGCTTTGACACTCAGGTGTTCTCGTGGAGTGGTTGAAGACATGACCATTTGGCCATTGGGTTTTCTCTAGGAATGCTTGTTTCATGAACATCGATTTTTGTCCAGGGATATTTGTATTGATGGCATCAGCAATTTCTGATGACTGTATATGTTCAAGACCATCACCTTCTTTCCGAGAATATTGGTTTTGATATCAGACCAGTCCCCCCCCCCCCCCCCCCCCCCCAAGAGTGTTTGTATTAGTGCTTAAACAGTCCGTTTTACTCCTAGTATATTTGAATTTCCAGATACGTTTTTAAGGAAAATTAGATCTTCGATTTTATCCAGAAATGTTTGCCTTGATGACCTATGTTTTGCATAGATGACCATCAATTCTTCTTTAGGAATTTTCGTGTCATTGACGACAACCAGTGTTATCCGGGAATGTTTGTATTGATGACTACCAAATTTTCTCCAGAATATTGACGACTACCAGTTTTTCTCCAGAATGTTTATATCATTGACGACCACCAGTTTTTATCCAGGAATGTTTGTAACCACCTATTTTTCTCCAGGAACGTTTGTATTTGCCGACCACTAGTTTTTAACCAGGATTGTTTGTATCGTTAATGACCGCCAGTTTTTCTTCAGGAATGTTGTATCACTGCCGACCACCAGTTTTTAACCAGGATTGTTTGTGTCATTAGTGACAGCCAGTTTTTCTTCATGAATGTTGTATCACTGCCGACCACCAGTTTTTAACCAGGATTGTTTGTATCATTAATGACCGCCAGTTTTTCTTCAGGAATGTTGTATCACTGCCGACCACCAGTTTTTAACCAGGATTGTTTGTGTCATTAGTGACAGCCAGTTTTTCTTCAGGAATGTCGTATCACTGCCGACCACCAGTTTTTAACCAGGATTGTTTGTGTCATTAGTGACAGCCAGTTTTTCTTCAGGAATGTCGTATCACTGCCAACCACCAGTTTTTAACCAGGATTGTATCATTAAAGACCGCGGATTTTTCTTCAGGAATGTTGTATCATCGGCGACCGCCAGTTTGTATCCACGATTGTTTGTACCAATTTTTCTTCAGGAATGTTGTTTCGTATGGACGAACATAGCTTTTTTTCAAGATTGTTTGTACTGATGGCATCAGGTTTCCCCCCAGAAATGTTTGTATTGATGGTTGGGCTATCAGGTTTTTCTCCATTTTTTTTCTTTCTTTTTGAGCAGTGTTT
Source organism: Monoplex corrugatus (assembly GCA_030674185.1). Classification (NCBI taxonomy): domain Eukaryota; kingdom Metazoa; phylum Mollusca; class Gastropoda; order Littorinimorpha; family Ranellidae; genus Monoplex; species Monoplex corrugatus. The sequence continues at coordinate 16,154,342 of JAPXFY010000012.1, forward strand.
TCTTGGATGAGTGAGGCACTTTGGCCTACACTGTGCAAGTGTTATTTTACTGCACTAGATTTCCATTATGATATGACATGTTTCAGTCTTGTTGGACTGGAATTCTGGAAAGAACGGTTTGTAAACTGCATTTAAGGAAAACAATCAAAACGAAACAAAAAAGGAGACCAAAACAATAAACAGACAAGCAAAAACAAACAACAAAACACACAAAAACACGAATGTGACGAGAACGAATCGCCAGAGCCTATGTTGACCCCTAAAACACAGTAAACAATATTAGCCACGAAGAAATGCAGACAGACAACGCATGTCACGGAGAAAATGTCAACAATGCCGATTCAGGAGAGGACCCATTTGTATGGATGCCACTCTTGTTTCAGCTTCTGTCCACCGCTCGGTCTTGCGGCTGACACGCTATGCAAATGAACATGATGGATCTGACTACGCTGCACTTGTCGCAACAAAACACGGGGACAACACCACAGGCTCTCTGTGGGTCGTGAACACACACACACATCTCTGTTCTTTAGACACTGACAGAATGAAACTGCTCTTTTGCACTGAAGTTGGACGCGTGATTTGTATGTTCAATGTCTTCATTGTCCCAAGAGATCTTTTCTGCACACTCTAAGCTAATCTGTATTCTGTACCTATTGTTTCAGCAGGTGTTCATTCACTGACAAAATGAAACAACTGTTCTCCATTTTTGTTGAATGCGTGATTTGTAGTTTTGTACTTACTGTGTCAGCAGGTGTTCATACAACTGACAGAATGAAACTACCCTTGTGCACTGAAGCCGAATACGTAATATGTATTTTCGCACTTATTGTCTCAACAGATGTTTCCATGACTGACATAATTTGGGCCATTAGCACAGCTGTTAGAGCGTCAAACTCGTAACACAGGGGTTGTGGGTTCAACCCTCTGGCGGGCCACATTATGTTTTCTCAAGACATTGTCAGCGCATAGGGTTAATGCGCCGATAATAGGACTTAAACCATGATCATTTGGGCCATATGGCATCTATGACGCCAGTGCCTATGGAATACATCCCAAGCCCGGAAACGTCACGATGAGAAACTGAAAATGGATTGACATAATGGAAGTCTCTTTTGCATCAAGTTGATTAAATGTAACGGAGGCTAGCTTACTTATTGTCCTGAATACGTGATTGTACATTATGAAGGCTAGTTTACTTATTGCCCCAACAAATGTTTGCTCTTGCCCCTTGATCTCCTCACACTGTGTATCAGATTTCTGCAATATCAGCCGTAATAGCCAAACAAAAATTTTATCTTTTCGCTCCCTCGTCCTGTAGGAAGCTGGTTGGATAAGGTGAGGGAGCGAAAGGGTTAAGGTTTTACAGCCGGTGGATAGGATGGAGGGAAAAGGCTCAGCTTTTAGTACTCGTGTGATATTGTATAGTGGGTATTTGCCTAAAGAGTTCTTCATTCAGAGCTTAAATGTACTCGTACTCTTATTGTCATAGATGCTGATCAGAAGTTTATGTTTGTTTTCCATCCAGAAGAGCACTGTCCAAATATAATGGTATGTCATAATCTTATCAAACGATCGTACTTTACAATTTAAATGAATGCCCTTCTGTGTTCAGACTGTAGGGAAAAAATATTGGACGGACTTGCAGAGTGGTTGAGGACAGAGGGGGTGGAGGATGTGCTTGCGGCAACAAGGGATAGATACAAATAGAGGGCCATGATCGCCAACGCCACGCGGCAGGGCACATGATGATGATGATGATGTTCAAACTTTTTACCGATATACTTTTGGTCACTTTCTTTGAATTGAGCACAATTCCTCTGCTGTGCAAAGGCAGATACGCAACTTGGCCTAAATTTTGACAGGTGAGGTAATCAAGTGGATAAACATCAAACTTCTAGTCGGAAAGTCGTGGGTACAACCCGCCTGGATACCTCCGCCTGGTGGGTAAAGGGTAGCATTTTTTCCGATCGCCCAGTGCATAAACCCCTTTCGTGTGTCTAGGCATGCAGATTATCAAACATGCGCGTTAAAGATCCTATAAGTAGTGTCAGCGGCTGACTTGTGGAAACATGAAAACACCCAGCATGCATGCAGCAAGTTTGCAAAAATGGCTTTTAGATGAGAATTTCTACTGTTGGAAATTTAAGTATTGACCATTTTGTATAGTAAATATCAATAGCACTGGAAAATTAAGATTTCATTTAATTTCTCACCAGCAGGATGTAAAATCGTAAACAGCCAATACAGACACCTGCCTTAATTAATGTTTCTTTATGATTGCCGTATCTGATTACCGCCCATGCGTCTCCCGCCCGCGCCCCCCCTACCCCCACCTCTCTGTCTCTTTCGCTCTGTCTCAGTTTCTCTTGCTCTCGCGCTCATTTCTTGTCGCAAACGACACAAGTATGAAGAGAGGTCGCAAGATATAAATACCACGGAGCTATCTTGAATCCGGTTTCCGTCTCCATCCACCCTTCATGCCACTGCGCTTTGGCCACCACCACCACAACCTCGTTTTTGATGAGGGGAAAAGCAGCACGTGCGTCGTTCCCAGCGCCCTCTGTGGTCTATTATTTGAGGAAATGTAGAAGGAATGTTCTTTCGTGATATTTTCAGCCCTGGCGCAAATCACTTGCCCAGCTTACTAACGAGTTTGAAACAGCATAGGCGCACGCACCAGGGCATACTCAGATACTTGGTAGGGAGGAGCCGGTGTCGGAGTACAAACGCGTGGGAGTTGCAAGTGGATTCCGCACGTGCTCATTGAACGTGGCGTGCTTCTGGCTTTTTCTCATAATTCATGTGAACACCTGAGAAGGTACCAGTATAAAAATATCCAGGTACGCTGATAAAACAGACATTATTTAGACAACCAGTTTTGTTTACGTTACGCACTTGGTGCATTGATATTCAGGTGCACTCATCATTTAAGAACTCTCAGAACAACATTCGCAAATACCACCACTTTGTCAAAACAGCTATTAAAAGATTTGATCATGCATGGTTCCTGTTGAAGCGTCACAAACACTATCACAAATACTTTGATACATCGCACACGCATTGACACATCACGCACACGTACAGAAACATCACGTCACGAACGCACTCTGCCACATGATAAACACAAACACATTACAAACGCTAACTTTACTATGTCACAAACAGAAACTTTCCAAGCAGTTCGAATCTCTCTCTCTCTCTCTCTCTCTCTCTCTCTCTCTCTCTCTCTCTCTCTCTCTCTCTCTCTCCTCTCTCTCTTTCTAAAACACAGAAGTAAAACTGTCTCCTATATTTCAGAAAACAATAGCGAACAACGTAAACAAGCAAACAAATGTCGGTGCTGAACAAAGGTCAGTACTTTCAGTGTCAGAGTCAGAGTGCAAGGTGGGGCCAAAAACAGGTGGCACATGCGGGTTTCTAGCACACTAATCTGTGGTTGCACGTGTAGACGCGCAGCACGGCAGATAGGCCCATGGCGTGCAAAGTGGGGTAATAGTGATGTATGAACAAGTCAAAAAATGCCTTCTGCACTTTGTTGACAACAACAGCACCATGTGATGAGCATTGTGAGAGTAACGTGAGGAGAACGGAATAAACAGCTACACATTCATCTTCTGTATTTTAGTGTGGTTATGTGTGTTTGCCATTTGAAGATCTGACTTCAGTGAAGAAAACTACATAGGTATGGCCATGTAAAAAGATCCAACAGCCTTGCTTAATCAATCCTCCAGGGAACCCGTGAGGGAGGGACTACCCTTCACAAAAACCAGAAGAACAAGTAAACCGAAAAAGAACGCGTATTCAATACAACAAGACAAGACAGGCGCAAATTTTCGGCCAACCGGCCTTATTCAAGCGCAATGCACGATCACAAGCAGAAGAGTGTATAAGATAGAGTGTGTCATCAGTTTCTCCATTGTTTTCAAAGTTCATATCGGGAGCCCTTCCTTCTCACGCAGTCACTGTCTCTCAGCTGTTTTATTTCATTTTACATGTATGTAACGTACACTCGCGCGATTCACAACTAACTTCATCAATACAGTGCAGGACTGCCTGGAGGCTGGGTCTCGATAATTCTGTTTTATGTCAGGCCAGACTGATTTGTGTTGGTCAGTTCTGTATGTGATCGGCAGCACGGACTTTGACAATACAGCATAGAACTGAGTGTTTGGAGTTTGCTCAAGAGGCATTCATCGCATTCGAACAGTTCCATATGCGCTCCACCCAAAGTTGCCCGCAGTTATCTGGCAGGCTTCTTCAGCCTACCCAAAACTATATGCGCCGGCAAGGTCTTGAAATGGGAAGGGGAATTTAATATTGTACTCGGGCAGAGTATGCACTGTACTGGAACCTTTCGTTTTATGAGACAAAACAAAACGCAACAGGACAAATGAAACAAATACGACACGCCGCCGTACAGATAAAGTGTTATGTTTCATGTCTAGGTGAGTGTAACAATACAGCAGGATTTCATCATACACGAATGGACATTAAAATGGCAAAAATCGTAGTGGTAAAGACAGTGACTGGGAAGCAGTCTCGGGGTTTGAGTTCGCTCGAGAGGATTCATCGCACTCGGACAGGTGTGTATGCGTTTCCCCTATATCTGCCAGCAGTTATCTGGCAGACTCCTTAAGCCTCCTTTGAGATGGAAAGATCTGGAAATGGGAAGGGGAACAGAATTATGAAACACTGACACCACTAGATCGGTTAGGGCATTAAGATGGACAGAAAACAAGCCAGTTTTCACGCGACTGTGAACTCAAAACATTAAAATCTGGAGTAAAGGAAAGTAAGTCAACCGTTTTTAGGTGTACAAAGACAAGTGAAAATACTGTTACCATAGACGGAAATAACAGAGTGTAAGCATTCTGAGAGATAGAGAGACAGAGACAGGAGATAAGACAGAGACAGAGACAAGAGACACAAACAGAGAGAGAAACTGACATTGACGGTCACGGACAATAGCCTGTTACAGCTTTTATGTCAGGTAGTATAATCCAACTCATAACAGTTACGTAGCAGAGAAAAAATCACAGACGGCAGAGAGAGAGAGAGAGAGAGAGAGAGAGGGGGGGGGGGGAGTAATAGCATTACGACGAAAAGTCCGTGTTCTTTCGCCTTATTCCTGAGTTACAACACTCCCGATCACTCCAAGTTTACCAAAATTCTACAAGAAAGCTAAAACTATGTAAATAAATAAATAAAAAAAGAAAAAAAAAAGAAACTACAGCCGGTCGCTAAGGGTACAGAGATCTGTGAAATGCGGTGCAAGATAATGTCCGGGTCATCATCCGTCACTGACCTTATCGTTCTCACCCTTGTCTAGCCTAAGGCCAAGATGAACAATAGGCCTTGTTTCTGTCACAGGCACGTGGACTACCCCGTCACTTGTTATGTCCACAACCACGTGTGGTTCGTGTAGAAATGCGATCAGAGAGGTGGTTACCATAATCACAATATTGAAGGCTGTTCATGACGAGGTTGTCAAAGTGAACAGTACTGAGTGAGTCAAACAGCAGGAGTAGAATAGCGGAGACAGTCTGTCTCTCTATCTATCCATCTATATACATATATACATACATATATTTATACATATACATATATATATATGGCATTAGATACTGGAAAGATTTTGGAATAATAGACACAAACTGTGTTGGCATGTTCGTTCATTGTTATAAGTCTGATGGAACGAACTGTTGTCTGAGTTTCGGAACAGTTGAAGTCGCACAAACTTAAAGCGTAGTCTCAGCAGCAAAAGTGTATTATAATGTAAATGTAAAGTTAGAGGATTTGTGGCTTTTCTTTTCTTTTGCCAGCTTGACATGTAATTTTCGCTGTCACAGTATAGTTTGTGTAAATTTAAAGCTAGGAAACTCTATGGCCTATCTTAATATGCTCGCTTGACAGGTAATGTGACCTGTCAAACTATATTTCGTGTATATATAAAGCCAGGGTAACATTAGTGTTGCAAAATTTGTTATTCTTGTTCTTTCACGAAAACTATTTTGCCTGACTAAATAAACAGCGTGTATTCAATGCCAAAAGGGTATGTGAGATTTTACAGACTGATACGTGGCCAGGCCATCTTCCTCCTGCTGTGTTCTTTTCTCCAGCTCTATATTATCATTTTCTGCATCACCTGCGCCAAACAAGAGGGGAAAAATAATAATAATAATAATAGTGAACATTTATGGCGCTTAATCTAAAAAAAGCCCTAAGCGCTTACAGTAAACACACACACACACGCACACACAACCACACGCACACGCACCCACGCACACACACACACACACACACACACACACACACCACACACACCACACACACACCACACACACACACCACAACCACACACACACACACACACACACACACACACACACACACACCGCACCACACACACTCACACACACACAACACACCCCGCACACACACACACACGCACGCGGGCACAGATTTCAAGGTGGCAGCAGAAGTAAGAGTACAGAACTACAGGCTAGGATTTAAAAAGAGTGGTTTTTAGACTGGACTTAAACGAAGAAAGGGTACAGGTAGAGCGGAGAGGAAAGGGAAGTTTGTTCCAAATAGAGGGGGCCTGATAAGAAAAAGCACGTTCACCAAGAGTTTTGTTGCGGAAGCGTGGGATTCTAAGTAGGTGGGCATCAGTAGAAGAGCGTAGCTCTCTGGAGGGAATGTAAACAGTCAGGAGATCAGAAAGATAGGGGGGAGCTAGACCAGCCAGAGACTTATGGCATAGGAGGGAAAGTTTATAGTCAATACGCTTTCGAACAGGAAGCCAGTGTAGAGTTCGAAGCAGTGGGGAAATAAGGCGTAGAAAACACCACAAGAAAGCCTGACATGAAAGTGATCACCCGTGCTGCTGCAAAGATAAACATATCGTAAGACAGTAGCTGTTTTTTCTTTCTTTCACTGAAGCCGTTCATATCTGGTTGGTAAATGGACAAAGTGTCCTTTTTTTGAGTACGAGTGTGCCTTTTTTTTCATCGTATCCGTTCATATTTGGTAACAAGGTGGAAAAATTGTCCGTTCTTTAAGTCTAAGTCTGCCCCCACCCCCACCCTCTTTTTTATGCAGCCGGTAATATTTGATTATGAAGTGAATTGATTATCTGTTCCGTAACTCTGAAGCTATTTTTTTAAAACAGAAACCACCAGTATCATTTGGTCGTGAAATGGGCTGATACATTGTCTGTTCCTATTCCCCATTTACTTTGTTGGAGTAATGTGAACAAAATTAATAACTTTTTCGTCGCTTTACCCTCTCAAGCAGTGAATAGGATCAGGTACCCAATCGATCATTATTGCGTGGACTGGAGGACATGTGTGTTCGAACAAGTATGCCCGAAATGCGTGTATGTATGTTGTTCTTGTTCCTTGATCCACATTGTGCATCACTAATTGCTGTATAGTCTGCGTATTCTGTCTCCGGCGCGTGGCCTGGAAGATTTTTTCCCCGTTCCGAGTAGTGTTTTCTTGGGAGCGTGTGTGCGCATTGTTTGGCCCATACTGTGTACGTGTTAAGTTGTTGCAGTCTGCATCTCTGTCTTTAGTGACTATGCATGCTGGATGTTTTTCTGTTTTCATGTGCTACCGAACTCTACAAGACTTGCAGGATCTTTAGCCTGCATGTTTGATGGTCTGCATGAGTGTGCACACGAAGGGGGTTCATACCATGTTGAGCTGGGAGATCAGAAAAATGTCCACAGTTTACCCATCAGGTACCCGGCAGGATCGAACTCAGACTTTCCGATTGAAAATCTGACGTCGTAATCACTTTGCTATCGTGCCGTAAGATGTGGAGGATGCAAGCATAATTATTGAGGTTCTGAGCCAGATTGGCCGGGTAGTAGGCCTCCGGGTACTTCACTGTTTCCCCTTTGTTCTTGTAACCACATAACAAAATTACGAAAGGAAGGGATGAGGATAAGGGCAACTTTTAAATGTATATGGCGTTAACGATTTAAAAACAGATATGACGTTAACAATTTCAAACCGGATATCACGCTAGCAATTTCAAAACGGATATGACGCTAACAACATTAAAAAGCGATAGGACGTTACCAACTTCAAAAATGGATATGACGTTAACAACTTCAACATGAATATGAAAGTCTAGGCTGCATTATGATCCGTTTATGATATTTTCCTTAGAATTATTTCTTATACGGTGATTTAATAGAAGCTTTTTCTTTCTGGTAAGTTAAAAGCAAAGAAAAGCGGATGGCTTTGTAAAGCCTTGAAAATGGCCCTGCTGATGTGAACCTTTTGACTGCGCGCGATACAGAAAGAGCAGACATCCCGCTCCTGTACAAATAACAGTTGGGAGATTAGAATGGGAGGCCACAGACTGCAGCAGACAAGTCATAATATGGGTCCAGGACAGAGGCTGCCTCGACTGTCACACTCGCCTGTTCAGGGTGTGTGTGTGAAATGTATGCAGATACTCGTCGATTTCACGTCAGTCCCTTGCCAGGAGTGTGTGTGTGTGTGGGTGCGTGTGTGTGTGATTTTTTTTTGGTGTGAGTAGGTGGGGAGATACAGACACCGTCGATATGACGTCAGCAACGCCCACTGAAAGTAAATTGATATTAACCACTAACTGCCTGTTAATGGCGTTCGCAGCGTAATCCCTTAATCTCATCACAAAAGTCTGACGGGTATCAAAAACCTCAACAGCTCTTTTCATTTTCATGGCTGGAAAAGTGCTCAACAGGCATACAACAAGAAGATATCTGGATTTAAGGCGAGAGGCAGACAAAGGAAGACTTGGATCGACAGTGTGAAGATACCTTGGCGTTACATGGCCTTTGTTCTCATCAGGCCTCAGGTCTTCCAAATTGTTGCTGACCGTCAGCTCTTTCTCTCTGTAACAACCACGATGGCACAAGCAGACACACACACACACACAAAAAGCTGTGCGTATTATCTTCAGTTTTGGTCCACTTCGATGTCAACTGCCAGTCTCAGTCTTATTCCAGGTATTAAAAAAAACCCAACACACATGACAAATAGATAAATGTGTAAACAAATTCATGTTATAATACAACACAGTCACAAACGCAGAAGCTCTGAACTATCGCCTTTTGTATTCATTTGTTTGTGTTCTTGCAGATTCTTCTTCTTCTTTTCTTTTTTTCTTCGTCCAGCTCCTTTCGCGGGAAAGTGTCGTGAAGAAATGAAACCGGCGATCTGTGGCATGACGAGAGGCCTGGAGGAGCGTCATGCCGTGAGTGCAGAGTGTGTTTGAGACTCCAGTTAATCCACTGCAGGCGCGGCCTCCTCTGGCTCTGAAACCTGAGTACCTGGTGTGGTCGGTTTGCAAGGCTGGCTCTCACTGGAATTTTTGTCAGGTTACCAAACCAGTTTATGCATTAGTTCGCTATATACTGGTTGATGTAACACCAAACATGTCTCATGTCAGCGGTTCTAGTCCAGTCTCTTCTGGTTTTGCCAGCTGTATGCCGGTGATATCTCATCTCTGAAGTTGTGAGTTTTCAACTCCAGGACTTTCTTCAGAGTTCAGTTCCGGCATAGACAGGTGACAATGGGAACAAGCATTATGTTGATCAGGCTGGCTTTTTAGTACCCATAAATATACTTGGCTGGTTCAGGAGGGGTGCTGGTTGATAGCTGACCGAATTCCTGCCGATAATGGGCTTGAAAGAAGAAAGCAGGTGTTGCCTTGGGCTAGCTGGCCAGTTTTTTTTTTTATCAGCCATGGACTCAGGATTTGATGTCTCGACTTTAGTTCCAATCCACAGCGTGAAAATGGGTGTATTCGCTGCCCATATTAAAATTAATGTTGCTGTCATTATGGTGGTGTCAGCTTAGTATTTCATAGGTCCTGTTGTCCCTTCCTCCCATTTCAAGAAATGCCAGTGCTACGTGAGACTCCTGGAGCATGCATACACACACACACACACAAATGAAAATATCATCATCATCATTGCCCTGCCGCATGGTGTTGGCGACCATGGCCCTCCATCTAAATCTATCTTTCGTCGTTGCAAGTATATCTCCTACCGTTCTTGTCCCCACTCACTCTGCAAAACTAATATTTTTTCCCTGGGTCGACCTGGTGCTTTTTTTCCCTCTAGCTTTTCTGTTGTGACTAGGTATTAAAATTTCTCTTGCCTAATAAAATGTCCAATAAGGGTAACTTGTTTTTACCTAGTCTTCTTCATTAATGGTCTTTTTTGTGATTTTGTTTTCAAGAATGTCTCGTTTGTTTGTTTTTCGCTATCCACAGAACTCTTAACATTCTTCATAATTATATTTCAGCTGCCTCGATCTTGTTTTGACTTTGCTGGTTGATTGTCCAGTCTTTGCATCCGTACAAAGCACTGGTTCTATCATCATCATCACGTGCCCTGCCATATGGCGTTGGCGATCATGGCCCTCCGTATGCATCTATCCCTTGTCGCCGCAAGCACATCTTCCACCCTGTCTGTCCTCAGCCACCCTGCACTCCGTCCAATATTTTCTCCATGGGTCTACCAGGTGTTTTCTTTCCCTCCAGCTTTCCTGTTGTGACCAGGTGCTCCAATTCCCCTTTCCTCATAAAATAGCAATAAATGTTGCTTATCCTTTCCTAATCTTCCTTATCAATAATCTTCTTGTGTCTCCTCCATCAAGACTGTCCCGTTTGTTTTCTTTGCTGTCCATGGAACTCTCAAAATTCTTCTTAGAAATCACATTTCGGCTGCCTCAGTCTTGCTCTGGCTTTGCGTGTTAACTGTCCACGCCTCACAACCGTATAACATTATCGGTTCTATATAACATTCAGGGACTCTCTTACTGATATTAATTGATAGGCATTTGTTGGTAAGAACGCTTTTCGTCGTCTGGAATGCTGTTTTGGCTTGGCCGATTCTGCTGGTTATTTCTGATGTGCGTCTGCAGTCTGGTGAAATGACCGTTCCCAGACATAGTGACTATACACACAGAAAAAAATGGTGGCTGAAAAGACAATAGCTGTAGTGATTATACACAGAAAAATGACGGTGGCTGTAGAGATTATACACACAGAGAAAAGGTAGTGACTATAGTGATACATACACAGACAGAAGGCAGAGGCTGTAATAGTTATACACACAGACGAAGAAAAGACATTATACAAAACAGAGAAAAGACAATGCCTGCAGTGATTACAACATACAGAGAAAGACAGTAGCTGTAGTGATTACACATACAGCCGAAGAAAAAAGTGGTTGTAGTGATTATACACACGGAGAAAAGACAGTGGCTGTAGTGGTTTTACACAAGACAAAGAAAAAAAGGAAAGAGGGTAGCTTCTCAACCTGAGGTGCAGTGATAATAGAGACGAACAAAGACGGTGGTTTTACTACATCTCAGCTGTGGTGTCATATTCCGTCAGAAAATGACGGATAAGATTCCACGCGTCAGACAGTGATGATGACTGGGTTATGCGGGGGAAAGGGACGTGTGAGTGTCTGATGATTTATACATCTTTGATCCATCAACACTCCTTTCGTTTGTACTCTGTGACGACCTCATATGCTAGGGTTGAAGTTGTACGCGCCTGTGCGTGTGCGTGCTTATGTGTGTGTGAGAAGGGGGACGCGAAGGTGGTTGAATGAAAGAAGTATGAGTGATGGATAGACCGATAAATTGACAGTGACAGCGCGGCAAAAAGAGACACATTGTAAAGAATAACCATTTTACGTACACCAAGTCGTGTTGGGGATAGCGCAAGTGCGTGTGTGTATGTATGTATGTATGTATGTATGTTGTGTGTGTGTGTGTGTGTTGTGTGTGTGTGTGTGTGTGTGTGTGTGTGTGTGTGTGTGTGTGTGTGTGTGTGTTAGACGGGGTGGGACAGGGATTGACTAAAGTGGGTTCCAGTCATACCAGGCGACACAACCTAACACGAAAACACCGCAGGTTTTCCTTTATTATGGCCTAAACATGATCGATCGGATCCTGCACGTCAACCATCTCCCCTCTCCCCCGCCTAACGCTTTAGGCGTGACAATTGTTGAGTTTGATCGCTATTTAAAATAGACAAACTTTGGAAGGAAAAAAAATGTTCATGGCTTTGCTTGACGACCTGCAATAAAACGCACGCACGCAAGCGTGTTCAAACACACACACACACACACACACACACACACACACACACACACACACACACACACACACACACACACACACACACACAAGAGTGAATAAGAAAAGTCTCAGAATTTTCAAAGGGTGACAGTTCCTTCGTTATTTCTTTTCACGTCTATTCACACGTGTTTTTAGGCAATAAGATGATAGACAGATAAACGCTTATTATCTGCTTTTTCATTTATCTGCAGTACTACAAGGTGTGATATAACTGAACGAAATTAAAACATTATCGTGCACAAGAGAGAGAGAGAGAGAGAGAGAGAGAGAGAGAGAGAGAGAGAGAGAGAGAGAGAGAGAGAGAGAGGAGAATGAACAATGGAAAAGACAAACATTTGTACTTACCACACTCAAATCAAACACACATAAATCAACATCACTAACTCAAGATCCAGTGTGTGTGTGTGTGTGTGTGTGTGGGGGGGGGGGTGAGACAGAGAGAGGATGACAAAACTGGGATCAAGGGTTACACGCGTAATAGGTCGAGTGTACTCTGGTTTATTGTCCTCTGATTATATATATATATATATGTGTTGTGTGTGTGTGTAGTGGTGGTGTGTACTTGCGGTGCGTGCGTACTTGCTCGGGTGTGTGTGTGTGTGTGTGTGTGTGTGTGTGTGTGTGTGTGTGTGTGTGTGTGTGTGTTTGAGAGAGAGAGAGAGAGAGAGAATGAGAATAACAACTTGGGTCAAGGGTCACACGCCTAGTAGGTTGAGTGTGTACTAGCGCAGCATCCTTTGTGTGTTTGTGCACATGCACTGTTTGTCATATTCATGTAAAGTGCAACGAGCACACTTTTGACATAGAGTGTTTGAGGTATATAAGTGAAAAAATATTATTGTTATTGTTTAACATTAAGGTGAATAGCGAGCAGGCCAGTTTTAATGTCGCAGCTAGGGATGGAACTCGAAACGTAAGATCTTTAATCTACGGCTTTGTCAAATGAGCCAGCGTGCCGGATGAATACAGTCTTCTTCTTTTTGTGTGTGTTTTGTTCGGCGTTTGCATGGTCAGCCAACGTCTGGCTGTGGATATGGCCGTTCCCCCCCCCCTATGAGTCAAGTTAGAAAAAGACTTCAAAGTTGAGCATAATATAAAAACTGTCCCATAACCTGAGTTCTGCGCGGAGCGAAGTATTAAAAAATCGGAACTGTCGTATTCTAGTACATGAAATCCGGCTTGTCGGCTTGTAGCTTGTCACGTGTGGGTTGAACCAGCCACTGGTGTTGAAATACGACAATGCTGTCAACCCCATTACCTTGTTCACCTGTTAGTTATGGTCACACAGGTGAAAAACATCACACACCTTCTTCCTGCACAACCTTTATCGTGGAATACAAACTAAACAAGGAATTCCGGAGAGAGAGAGAGAGAGGGAGGGGGGGGGGGATCAGAAAGTGGAGTGGAGTGAAGACTGTTTATGTTCATGTGCTGCTAGATGTTCATTGTGACAACAAAGGGGTGGGTGACTCTTGTAATGGAGCCATGAACTGAAGATCTGATGTTTCGACTTCAGTCCCAGCCCAGAACATTGAGCCTCGCCTGTTCGATTGCCCATCTTAACTGCTCCAATCATTCTGATGATGTCAATGTTCCCTCCTCCCCGCCCTATCCCTCCATTTCAAGATCTTGCCTGTGCATAGAGTTTTGCGCAGGCTTAACGAGTCTGTCAGTTGAGAGTATATGGGATTGTCGGAGTGCGATGAATCCCTCTTGAATGACTTCCAACTTTTAACCCTATGATAACCGCTGACTGATGTGCCAGAAGAGAATTTATGAGGCATATTTCATCACAAGTATGGCAGTAATGGTAGTAGTAGTAGTAGTACTAAAAGTAGGAGTAGAAGTAGTAGTAGTAGTAGTAGTAGTACTAAAAGTAGGAGTAGTAGTAGTAGCAGTAGCAGCAGCAGCAGCAGTAGTAGTGGTAGTGGTAGCAGCAAAACAAGCATGGCGCAATTGCATTTGAACAGCACAGAACAGTTTCTATTCCACAGAACAGGGACCGGAGGAAGCAAAAGCCAGAGCCACAAGACTTCCTCCCATGCAGTGCCCACGGGAGAGCACGTCCCTGAAGGACCGGTCTTCTGTCGTACATGAAGATCCACACCAGGCGATAAAGAACCAGTACGCCTGCTCATCCGTCTGACAGACGGGAGAGTCCACCAGAAGATGTATAAGTAGCAGTACAGTAGTACAGGTAGAAATGGGATTAGTAGTAGTAGCAGCATAATTGTGGTAGCAGCAGTAGTAGATGTATTAGTAGCAGCAGCAGCGCTGTAATTTTATACTAGAGGTGGTAGTGTTAGTAATCACTGCAGCTGTAGTAGCAACCCTAAATTTGATGTTGTTTATGCCTGAGATAAAGCTCTAAACTGCATTTCTCCATGTCTTCCTACACACGAATGGTATGCAGTTTACGCGCACTGATTTTACTGACAATAATTACAACGCTATTTTCAAATCACAAAGGTCCCTACGAGAGTCCTCAAAACATAACTTTTTTTTTACCCGTCTGGGTACTAAGAATGGGATCTGTTCTTATAAGCTATTAACACCACCTTCACGTTGAAAAATGAAAATAAATACACAGATGAATGAAAAGAAATAATCACGTGAATAGACTGGCAGTTTATTCCCAGGAGCAGAGCTGTCTGCTCGGAGATACATTGTGAAGAAACGCAGCAATTTTTGCCCTTGTCATCGTGGTTGTAATACGGTGTGTAGCCCCTTATTTTGAAACGCTGGTTGAACATAGCATGAAACAAACCAAAATCAATATGAAACACACACACACACAACACACACACACACACACACACACACACACACACACCACACACACACGGAGAGAGAGAGAGAGAGAGAGAGAGAGAGAGAGAGAGAGGACAGATAGACAGCAGACAGACAGACGCAGAGAGAGAGTATATACATACATCTACATGTATATAATCTCTTGTGTGTGTGTGTGTGTGTGTGTGTGTGTGTGTGTGTGTGTGTGTGTGTGTGTGTGTGTGTGTGTAAGTTAAGAGTCCGAGAGAGGGTGTGCGCATGTGTTTGTGTGTGTGTGTGTGAGAGACAGAGAGACAGAAATAACAGAGAGAGAGAGAGAGAGAGAGGTGTAGGGGGGGGGGGGGCAGTTGGTGACATTTACACACGCTCCTGATACAGTGATAACACTGACGTGGAGACAGACCAGAAGGCCTAACACGAGATCCAGCAAAGACTACAACAACAAAAAAAGTTTTCTCCCCCTTCTCACTTCCACGTACATAGGAAGACGAATGCAGATCGACCACTGGTGTCTTCAGATGTCCGCGTATCTATGCGCAAAAAGGTGAATGTGTCAAATGACCCTAGGGTCGTAGGGGAGTAAGACAACATGGCTCTCAACTTTTTTTCAGACCAGCATCTCCGTCGCTGCTTTCTTTTTCAGCCATGAATAAGGTTATTATTATCATTAGTGTTTAAAGTCCAGCCCATTGCTCAGAGCCATAACAGGATCATAACCGTGTTAACACATCGATGACCCTTAAAAAAAGAAAACTTGGAAAAGAAAATTAAGTACACATGTCATTGCTTTTACGCAAATAAGCAAATAATTATCTAATTATCTGAGCACATGCTCCCGGTGTTGGCCATTCCGTCAGCTTTATCACCAGGAATTTTAAAAAGATTAACCTGTGTACAAATGCGTAAACATAACATAACATGACAAATAAAAAGACATCACTGAACATTGCCACTAAGCAGTTCACATTTCCTTAGAGCTAAATTGCAAATAACATGTGTACCTAACAGACCGAGAGTATGTAAAGTTCAATGAACCAACAAGGAAGAAAATGAGAAAGGAAGTGACAGAAAGCAAACAAGCAATGCAGAGACAGACTGTGACAGAAAAGGAGACATTTCAAGCACAAAATTTCCAGGTGGTAGGGATACTATTTATATTGAAAGAGCCTCTGACATCATCATGAAGGTATGGATCAGGTATTCATTCACAGCTGGATGGACTGGGGGCCTCCAGCACGAATTAGTTCTATCTCCAGACTCACGTTCAACTCAATGATTTGCTACCACAGACAAATCTGTTGTGTGGCATCCAAATATCTCATGCCCGACTTAACAGGCCAAGACAACGCAGAACTCGAACTAAGGCAGTCAGATTGGAAGGTGGGAGTTCTACCTCTACATCAACCAGGCCTCTGGTCAAGCACAATATATTAGACATCTTTGTAGGTTTTGACAGTGTTTATACAATGGTCATCGCCGGCGAATGGAAACTGTGCATTAGACTCCGAGCTAAAAGTGAACCCGCGGAGCCTGACTGGAAGACTAAAGGTTTACCGCTATGCCATGAGACATTTTTCAGAATAGAAATGATAAAAGACCGTTAGTAGGTCTTGACAGTCTTTAACAGTGGTCACTGCAGTCCGACGAGGTATGTATATCAGCCCACAAGCCAGCAGAAGATAACTACTACATAAATATTTCCTATCTCCAACTGTAACTGTGACCACACTTCAAAAGCCCCGGTATCCAGACAATTCACAAACAACAAGAAACGGTTAGACTGTTGACCGCTCTGTTTCGTTTCAGAATTCTGGAATAATCTTCCTATGATAAAAGATATTTTTAGGTGGAGTAATCGGTAACCGTATTACTTTTAATTCAGCTGATCACTAAAGCCATATCAGGGCTAACATCACGTTAAAAACAAATCGAAGTCATAAAAAAAGACTTTCAAAGCAAGCACATGAATAGACGCATGTATAAAATGCATTAAAAAATTCCCGTCTATATGTTCATGTACGATGCAATCTGTTGATCTTTTAAGGGGAATAGTTAAGTCTCAGCGTTAAAACAGAACGAAAAAACAAACAAACAAACAAAAACAAAAAAACCCGGCTGGATTGCCATGTGTTCCAAGTCTGTCTCGCTTCAAATTTCTGGAATAATCTTCCCATGCAAATTTATGGAACGATCTTCTACAGGAATTTAAAGAATGGAGATAAAACGATCGGGGCCGGGCTGTGAACTCTCGTCAAACCAGAACTCAACAGGAAACGACTGGTCTGCAAAGTCTTCTGATGAAGCCTTGCTAGGCTCCATATTTCTGGGATGATCTTCCCCTGAACTGTCAAAAGTAGAGATCGAAACATGTCTGCAAAGGAGCACTGGTTGTTTTCCTGGTTTATGAAGTTTTTGCATATAGTGCAAGTCAAAACGATGTCAGCGCTTTAATATTAGCAGATTTATTTATAGCTGCAAGAAGAGTAATCTACATTCTACCCATAAAGTGTTATTTCGAAAGAGACCTTAACGGCCATGAAACATATTTGGGGTTCTGTACAGAAGCTGGTCCAGAGCAGATAGAATTTGACAACTTCCGTTATTCCTTTCATGACAGTGGCATACTGAGCATAGCAATCAGTAACACAACATCGAACTAGAACTTCTGTGTCTGTTGTTTTTGTGCTTTGTGTGTGTGAGATTTTGGTATATAGAAGATGTGTTGCAAAACCATGACACGAAGGTAATCTCTCTTCGTGTAATATGGATTGACCTTTCATGTAAAAAGTGAGCTATGTTTAAAAAGTTATCGGTGAACTGTCACTTTGAATTTGAAAGTCAGAGAACTACTGTTGATGGATTCTGGATCCATTTGGAAGTTACGGCGGTTGTTTATTGTTATAGGTTCACTTTGTAAACAGTTTCATATGAACTTATTAGTCTGTATTACGCTGTCAATGAAAAAGAAGTTGACTGCCAGCGGTTTTTGCAAAAACGACTTATAGGTCGAAGCATTTATAATGTTGCCATTGTGACCAGAAGAGGTTGGAGATAACTGAAAGAGGATGTTAACGAAAATGTTACTGTGATGTAGGGGTGGTTTTGATTATCCTATTTGGAATTAGTCATGGTGCATGTACATGTGACAACGTGGCTTTGAGATGTACTTGTATTGTTTTTTTTTCTTATTTTTGAGATCATGAGAAGTTTGTTGTGATGAAAACCCACTCAACGAAAAAAAACAACTGATGTGATTAATTCATTTTCCATTATTTTTGTTGTCTAAAAGATGGAACTTTTTTACCTGATTTTGTGAGAGTCTTTTGTCAGGTGACAGTTTTGACAGTGATAACTGACGTAGAAATCTTTGCGTCATTCAGAATCTTTCATATTGCTCTAATAATAGACAATCACTTTCCTTTTGTTTTTCCTATGTAGACAAGATTTTCATTTATACCCTCTTCCCTCTCCAGTGGTACTTAGGGTACAAAAACAACAACAACAACAACAAAAAACAAACAAACAAAAAACAAACAAACAAACAAACAAACAAACAAACAACAAACAAACTTTCCAACCTATATTATTTACGTGAGTGCCAATTTAATTATCTTTTTGTGACCTAAGAAGTACAATCGCAAATCATTTAAATAACGTAGAGTCTAACAGACCAAGAAATGGCAGAACGTATCTCTGGCGTATACATAAACATAAACATAAATGCAGGGACGTGATATCAAAAGTATCTATCTCAAAGTTAATCCAGTTTATGTTTTCATATTCATTATCGGTTTGAGGCCAAAACATGACAGCAGTCTGCTGATGCGTAGATGTTGACTTTCATCATATCCATGAATAAATAAACAAGGTTTCCTTTTTTTGTAGGAATTTAGTTGGTGTTTGCACGTTATCAGCCACGTCTGCTGGAGTAGCGTCTTTGAAAGATGATATTTTTTTTTCCTTTCTCTTTAGCTTGTTAGTTTTGTGGGTTTTTTTTTTCGGACTTCTTTCTGTTAATAAATTTTATCCAGTGTTTCTTGCCTGTTCCTATGGCGTACCACTATCTTCTATATGATGAAGATTAACCTTTATCGCGAAGATGTTTTTTTGTTGTTGGTGGATTTTTGCTGTCGTTTTTTTTTATGAAATGAAACTTGATTTTCCAACGGTATAGGTATTAACACACAGGCGGCTGCCAATCTACTTGTATTAAAAACGAAAGTCAGCATACAGATACAGGGAGCATCCCTTCAAAAATGAAGGAGGTTGTCAAAAGCTTTTTTAAAGTCAAATGACCAATTGGCTGATGATCATTATCATTATCATCATCGTCTTCGTCGTCCCCATTATTGTGATCGTTTTCACCACCACCATCATTATTATGAGCATGACCGCCATGATCATCATCATCATTAATATCACCATCATCATTATCATTGGTATATACTAGTTTGTCAACACTCACCAAATGGGCGCTTTAACTAAGAGAAAGGCAAAAGTTGTACAGCAAATCCTTGTTCAAGAATAGATCATAATGTTCCTCAATGTCTTAATTTTTAGCACTGAAGGGTTCGTTCCACACCTCCCAGTTTGGATGTGGCACGACACCTGCTAATAACCACTTCACACACACACACACACACACACACACACACACACACACACACACACACACACACACACACACACACATCTGATCAATAGGGTGAGGGAATGAAAGGCTTGCAGGAAGATGATGAATAGGGTGAGGGAAGGAAGGACTTACAGGAAGCTTAGAGGGAGTGAAAGGTTACAAAACTGGTGAATAGTACGAGGGAGTGAAATGGTTAAGGTTTAATAGCTGGTGGACAGGTGAGGGAGTGAAAGGTTTAATTACGGATCTGCAGTTAGTCGCCAGTGTGAGAGGATGAGAGTTTAAGGAAGATTGTGAATAGGATAAACTGGTAAAAGGGTTTCAGGGAGCTGATGGACAGCGTGGAGCGGTGAAAAGGTTGTAGAGAGATGGTAGATAGGATGACGGGGTGAAGAAGTTTCGTGTATAGTGTACACTCTTGTTTCCAAGCAGTAATAGTTTGTACGCACACAAAAGCTTGTAGATGAGAAAGTTAAAGAGAGCCTCTACTATATAACTGGATGAACATCAGAGCCTATTATTCTACTTTACAACAGCACAAGGGCGGATCAGACTGGGATTAAGCAATCGTTAGCTGGTCGCCATTTAATGAATAACGGCGCCCTCACAATTATTGGTTAAAGACCGCGAGGCTGGCATGAGATGACGTCACTGGTCATGTGACTCAAACGTTTCAACATGGCGCTCGTAAGACAGGGCGCCGAAGCCCATTACGTCCCTGTTGTTTTATATCCCGAACCGTTTAGTCAACGATGAAGGAGCCGTTATCAGCATGGGGCCTAGTTTCCACCAGCCCTCATGAAACTTCACACAACCTGTTTACTGCTTTTAAACGATCTTTATATAAGCCAGAACAAATCACATTATAACATTATACCTCCCCCACCACCCACATTTTTTCAATTCTTTTAAACGATTTTGGCATCAGCTTGAAAAAAATCGCATTTTCACATTATCCTCTCCTTCTTTGCCATAAAAAGCTTTAACAAATGGTATTTTAACATCATCATCTCTCTCACCCCATTCAGCAAATCACATTTTAACATCATCTCCTCCCCTATCCCCACGCCTTTTAAAAGTACAACGCTCATGTCTGTTTTCGAAGATGCTCAGCTTAAGATGCACTGTTACTGATTCAGCTCGTAGTACAGGCTCAACCTCTTGCTTTGGCTAAAAGGAAAATTCTTTTAATTAAAGAGGGAAGAGCCATATAGTTGAAATAAGCAACTTACACAAAGATCAAGTCGAACGAAACCCCATGGTTTTTATTGTTCCTTCTATTATGCAGGTTTCCATTACATATAACAGTGTAGGATAGGCTGTGGCAAGTAAAAGCACTTTTTCCCTTTCGTCAATTGTTTTTGGATAATACTTTTGTGTTGTTTGTTTTGTTGTTTGTGTGTGTGTGTATGTCTGCGTGCGCGCACGCGCGCGCACATGTGTGTTCTTTTTGTTAGTGTTTTCTCCACATCAGTGAAATTCTATAACTGAATTACAACGTTAGAAGAAAAAAATAGAAAAGTATTGGGACATTAATTCTCTTTCTCTCTCTGTCTCTGTCTGTCTTTGTCTGTCTGTCTGCCTGCCTGTCTTCCGCCTGCCTGTCTGCCTGCTTGCCTGTCTGACCCTTTCTCTCTCTCTCTCTCTCTCTCTCTCTCTCTCTCTCTCTCTCTCTCTCTGTGTTTGTGTGTGTAACGATTGCATATGAGTGTTCCTTAGCTGAGAATCAACGACCTACAATTCGTGAAAAATGTAACCAAACTTGATCGATTATGCCCAGTTCGTAAAACTGAAATAGAATCAGAATTACATTTTATACTAACTTGCTCGTTGTATACTGAGCCTCGATAATGATACACAGCAGGAAAACAAGCAAACAAACAAACAAAAACAATAACAACCAAACTATGCCAGCCCATTGCTGTTTAAACCCAGTATGCTGCTTGCCTCTGACAATAAGATGGACATCACTCGTTTTAGCGAATTATGTAATGAAAACGTTTTTGGTGTGTGTGAAATATATCACAACAACATGATTTAAATCATGCTATATTTGTGATACACTTGTTTTCCTTATTTGCAGTGAAATATGAATTGTATAAAAATAACGCTCTCACACCCCACTGATATGAGCCAATAGTCTAATCAGTAAGCCAGTCAATGCTCGATTCCTTTTGAAGACACCGAAAAAGATTATTCTATATCGATTGGAGAGAGAGAGAGAGAGAGAGAGAGAGAGAGAGAGAGAGAGAGAGAGAGAGAGAGAGGTGTGTGTGTGTGTGTGTTTGTGTGTGTGTGAGAGAGAGGGGAGAGAGAGAGAGAGAGAGCGTGCGTGCGTGCGTGTGTGTGTGTGTGTGTGTGTGTGTGTGTGTGTGTGTGTGTGTGTGTGTGTGTGTGTGTGTGTGTGAGAGAGAGAGAGAGAGACAAAAGTGTGTGTACACGAGTTTCTCAGCTCTTTATGGATGTATCTTTACCAAATTAAGGTCAAATGTGTCGATCGTTGAGGAGTCGCGAAAGGGTAGGTTTGAAACGTAAGGCACATAGACCAAGAAATGCCAACGATCAGCAATTTTCAAGGAAAGCGCGTGAACAGCACTCTCTCGGGAATTTTTGAAAATATTTGAAATCTATTTTTGCAGTTGCAACAGTCTACCATTGCCCTCGATGCATGTCAAATTACATTTCATACGGAACTTTTTCAAGGTCACAGTAACTGATATTCTGGACCATCGGTTTTTTCATAATTACACTGTCTGAAGTCAAAATTGTTAAAATTTCAAGGAATCGACTTTCTGTATAAGCTTAAGAACGAAAACTGTTTTCTATAGTTATATCTAATTTTCTTATACAATGTGTCTATTCATGTAGAACGGTTTCATCTCGGTGGCAAAGAAAATAATATCACCACAATACAACAAGATTGCAGTTTTGAGCATGTTCCCCTTCTGACAGAAGTTGAACTTTAAGAAAATGAAAAACATATGATGAAGGGAAAAATAAGGCATTACAATCCGAAACAGCTTTTCATTTTACATGTACATCGAAAAGCACTTCCTCACATTCGAAATGAATTCATCAACAATCAAACAAAAACCGCCACCACCACCCCAAAAAACAAAACAAAAACAAAACAAACAAACCCCAAAAACAAAAACAAAACAAAACAAACAAACAAACAAACAAAATTTTCTTCGCTTTGGGTCTTCGTACCTGGAGACAATTCCACCCGTATGTAAAATAAAGAATTATTAAGTGTATAAGAATAAGGCGGCTGTTTTGGGTCTTCATTTTGAAGCAAGATGATGGATCACGAATTGATGTTATTCAGAGGATCTGTTGCACCGTTTGAAGTGGCGAAAGGTCTCGAACTTTTCAGTTTATGGAGAGTTTACATTTAAGCAACAATACTTTACATTCAAATTGAGGGTGTTTGATTATCTCTTGCGACGGACAGATCTAGGTATAGTTTAAGTGAGCGTTGATCTTGTTCTTTGTTTTGTTACAACTGGTAGGATGTGTGTGTATAAATTATTGATACATCTATCTATCTATCTATCTATATCTATCTATATCTATCTATATTATATATATATATATATATATAATATATATATATATATACACACACACACACATATACATATACTTATATATGTATATATATGTGTGCGTACATATCTATATATATATATATACATATATATGTATATACATACACTATCCAAAACTTTACATTGCCTCTTGACAGTTCTTCATTCTTCACCCACCCGGCGAGGGTGTCTATGCAGATCGAACGCAGGACCTTCCCATTCGAAATCTAACGCATTCTCTCATTAAATTATGCAGTCTCTCGTGAAAGAATTTGCTCTCTCTCTCTCTCTCTCTAATAGACAGACAGACAGACAGACAGACAGACACACACACACACACACACACACACACACACACACACACACACACACACACACTTGCAATCCCCCAATACACTCAAGAAAATACTGGTACCCTAAAAGACAACATCACATACAACTAACACAGACCACAGCACGTGCACACCCAGCTATCGCCCATCTCCTATACCACCACAAGAATGAAAAGGAGATGGCGGGTTTTGCGGGACTGGCGGAATCTCCGCCTGATGACCTTATCATGTCCGCGCCTTCAGACATTCGTTTTATGGGGCCCATGAACCGGGGTGGGCCACCCTCCGCCATCATGCGTGCAATTCATCCACCTCGCTCCTATGGTGAACTACTGGCTTATTGCCGAAAAAGGTCACAATTTATCTTGATAACGAAAATGTTCAACAGAATGATCACAATTTAACTTGACAGATGGAATACTTCAACTGAAGGATCACAAACTAACCTGGAGATGGAATATTTCAACTGAAGAATCACAGCATAACTCGACAGATGGAATATTTCAACAAAAGAGTGAAAGTACAACTCGACAGATGGAATATTTCAACAGAAGAATTACAGTACAACTTGACAGACGGAATATTTCAACAGAAGGATCACAATACAACTCGTCAGATGGAATAATTCAAGTCAGATGGACTGTTTAACAAAAGGATCACAATTAAACTTACAGATGTAATATTTCAACAGACAAAAACTCATCCTGCTCTGATGGCCAGTTGCTACCTTCCCAAAGAGAAAGTTACTTATTTTTTGTTTTGTAGTCAAGTGATAATGAAGTGGTGTTTGAAAGTGATGTGTCATTTGGTGGTGAAGCGGTGTTCAACAATGAAGTGGTTTTGGGTGATGATGTGGTGTTTAGTAATGAAGCAGTGCTTGGTGTTGGTGTTTGGCGATGAATCAGTGTGTGGTGATAAAGCGGCGTGTGGTTATGAAGCGGTTTTGTGATGATGTGGTGTTGGTGATGAAGATGCGTTTGGTGATGAAGTGGTGTTTCTGATGAAATGGTGTTTGATGAAGAAGTGGTGTTTTTGATAGAGTGGTGTTTTCTGACGAAATGGTGTGTGGTGATGAAGTGGTGTTTCTGATAAAATGGTGTGTGGTGATGTAGTGGTGTGCGGTGATGAAGTGGTGTTTGATGATGAAGTGGTGTGTGGTGATCAAGCGGTGCTTGTTGACCTTAGTAACACAATGAACAAGAATGACAAACACAGATGAAGCATGAGAGACAGAATCTCAAGCGCTCAGCAAACCTCGGGCACCCAGTGCACCGTTTACAAGCATAAATTTCTATCTCTGAGTAAATATAACCCTAGAGGACCTGGGTGTGACAGACAAATCGGTTGAGACTCAGATTTCTAATCGGAAGTATTGTTGTTTTGTTTTGTTTTGATTTAAGCGTACCAATGTTCTTTGGAAGCATAAGTGCATGTTGTTTTGCCCACACTGTGCAGACGGTACGTTCCTGAACAATCTGCATACTCCGTCTTTGGTGATATACATCCTGGATGCTTTCGTGTTTCCATTAGTCACCAGACACTGACATGACTTATAAGATCTTGAACATGCATAGTTGATGTTCTGCGTGCGTATACACACGAAGGGGGGTTAGGTACAAACAGGTCTGCACGCATGCTGACCAGGAATATCGGAAAAATCTCCACTCTTTAACCACAGTGTGGGAGACATCCAGGCAGGATAGAACCCAGAACTTCTGACGGGATGTCTGACGTCTTACCCACTTGACTATTGCGCTCATAGTCTGAATTTGACCTTGTCTAGTAGTGCTTGGTTGGTAAAAGGCGGAGATTTTCCGATCTACCGAGTCAACATATGTGCAGACCTGTTAGTGCCTGAGTCCCTTCATGGGAGTGGGGAGGGGTGGGGTGGGGGTGGAGGAAATAAACGCACGCAGAATAGCGAACAAGCACGTTGAAATTTTTGTAAGCCATACTTATAGGAATACGAAAATATCCAGCATGCACACCCACTCATAAGAGTTGCAGACTGGGCAGCAGCATAAAGCCTGCAAAGTTTGGGCAAAACAACATGCATACAGCAAAAATGAGAAAATGTAGGAGAAAAGGAAGAAAACTATTAAGTAAGTCTTAAGCTGGAATCCACAAAGAACCCATAAAGAAGGAGGAAACAGAGGACACCCGTAACAGATTCAAAGACGCAAACGATCTGAAGATGACTGTCCATGCGCTGTGCTCTGTAAAGAACTGAGGAGTGGGGCAGTTGAGTCATTTCAATCGACAAAATTTAAGTTTTCTCCTTCAAACGCAAACAGTAAGCCTTAATATGCGAGTCTACGCCATCCACATCTTCCACTTTGCCAGCACACGTCTGCAGACCCCTTTTTCCACAGCACCACTGCCTCCCTCCAATAACAAGAACAACAAGAATGACACACACACACACACACACAACACACGCACACACGCACACACGCACGCACGCACGCGCACGCGGGCACGCGCACGCTCGCACACTCATCCCGCTTGTCATCCATCTTGCAATGAAAGGCGAGCGATAAGGGAAATCCTTTAAATTGACGATGGTAGATAGGTGAAATAGTTTAGTCGATAAGTGCACGGGAAACGCTCCTAAATCTTGCCTACTTTACGCAGGGTATTTTCGGCGTTCCTATTGGATGGGTCCCGAGGATCAAACAACGACCTACCTTCCTTAGTTGTTGCTTGCATAATTATTAACATGCAAGGCAGCAACGAAGATCCTCTACACCTGTCTGTTCTGGGCCAAGCCGCTGTATGGTGCCTGGGATGTGTTTCAGGGCCATGAGTTCTTTTTCTCGTGGTCTTCCTCTCTTACATCTTCCTTCTGGTGTCCAGTGATAGGCAGTTTGGGTGATGTTATCGTGACCTCGGATGATGTGCCCAATCCATGCCTATTATGTTTTCATTATGATCTTGTCCACATTCTCTTGGTTGCATTGGACCAGTGGCTGTTGGTTGGACATGGGGTAGGGCCTGAAAAGAAGTATGGTTGTTCAGAGTTCCCGTGACTCTTTGGAAGTTTCTTGTGTAAACTATGAATAGCTTGGTATGACCACTCTATGTCATCCTCTCGCATTCTGAACTGAGCCGTTTTAAGTAGGATGGAAAGGACTCGGGTCTGGCACAGTCTCAGCTTGGTGTTGACGTTTTTCAACATTCTGAAGATGTTAATGACCTTCCTGAGACGCTCTTGATGTCATTGTCTGCTCCTCAAACTAGGACCCCTGAATACAAAAGAGATTTTTCTTCGTCTTGTCATTTACAAAGCTGGTCAGACGGTCAGCCCAGTGTGCTGGACAAAGTCCACTGTTCTTTTTGAATACGTCCCTCTCTTTCAAAAAATGAAATAAGGGAGATTATTTCACTTTGCCAGGAAGGTGTGTGTGTGTGTGTGTGTGTGTGTGTGTGTGTGTGTGTGTGTGTGTGTGTGTGTGTGTGTGTGTGTGTGTGTGTGTGTGTCCAAGTGTGTGTGTGTGTGTGTCCAAGTGTGTGTGTATGAGTGAGAGAGAGAGAGAGAAAGAGAGAGAGAGTGTGTGTGTGTGTTTGTGTGTGTAGTGTGTCTGACAGAAATGTGTGAACAAAATTTTGTCAGCTCATTATGGGTGAATCTTTATCAAATTTTGTGAAAAATTGTGGCCTGTTGAGGAGTCAGGAAAGCATACATTTGGAAGGTAACTCTCCAAGATCAAGGTCACACGGACCAAAAAATGCCTAAAAGCGTCACATTTTCGGGGAGGTATGTGACCAACACTTTATCTTGAATTCCCGACAGTATTTAAAATCACTGTTAGTCTACTGTTGTCCTTGAGGCACGTCAAATGTAATTTCAAATGATGCTACTTCATGTTACAATGATCTTCAGAAATACAAAATCTGGATATTTAGAAAGGTTTGACCATTTTGTTGGTCTCCCCCCCCCCCCCCAATTTCCTCTATGTCCCGTGCAGTTGACATGTACACCAGTGTTCTCTGGCAAGACGGTTCTCCTAAAGGTATTTCTTGTTGCTTAGGCACATCTGAAGGAGGTGGTCTCTGTCTTATTGTCTAGACTACATGGACACAGGGGAGATGGCAGAAATGTCAGTCTTGTTGCCATGTGGTTGTTCGATCTGTTGTGTCCAGATTAGCATCCAGAAACACACACACACACACACACACACACACACACACACACACACACACACACACACACACACACACACACACACACACACACACACACACAAACACACACACAAGACTGAGACTGCATATTTGGTTAACAATATGACATGCACAAAATTTCAGCCAAATGGCTTTTTTCGGGCGTACACAGAAGACAAAAAAGCAAATACACAAAACTCATGGGGAAAAAGCAAGACTTCCCTGAGGTTTCGTTGATAAAGTGCACGATTGGTCGATAACTTGCGCCCGTCCTGTTTTGTGTATTACATACGCGTTCTCGTGCTTCTTTTTTTCTCGTGTGTTTCTGGTTTCTATTTGTTTGAATGTACAGACATTTTGATTTAAGTCCAGGTTAGGCTTTCAAGAGTATGACCAGTTCGTCTTCTTTGAGCAGACCACAGTCATCCCCCCCCCCCCCTTGTTTCTGCCACGGCTTTACTTGTGTTCTTCTTTTCTTAAACATGGCGGCTAGGGTCAAACTGTTTTTACTGGCGCCTCGTTTTGCAAGACCATCTGTGGTTTCATTCCCACCAATGTCACACAGTCAGAGGGGTTCTTAATGACAATAGTTCTCGTTTGGTGGATCTGCAACATCAGTGAACTTGATTTATAGGGTTAGAACGGCTATTTGATTGATTTAGGTGCGAGAATTGTGAACGACTCTTTCTAACATTTTCTCCGCCAAAGTTTTGCCCCTACAGATCGAGAAGCAGATTTACTTGTACTAACTGTACTCGTAATCGGAATATGTAACATTTTCTGTAGCCTGCCTGCGTCTTTTTAAAGTAATGATCAACATATGTCAGAACGAAACTACTTCTACGGCTTTCTCCCTCCCAGCACCTCTCTTCTGAAAAGCACTCCAGTACGAGTACTGTTACCGGAAAACAAACAAACAAACAAACAAACAAACAAACAAACAAACAAACAAACAAACAAACAAAAACAAAAAAACACTACCGAAAACACAAAACTCATAAAACCAATCAAGAAACAAAACGCAAGAACAGACAAAGACAAACAACACACACACACACACACACACACACACACACACACACACACACACACACACACACACACACACACACACACACACAATTTCAGACAGGACGTCCATGAAACTGAAACAAAACGACATCTTACAAACTGTAAAACTGACTAGTTTCATTGTTAGAAGATCAAAAGCTTGACACTGGTTTTACAGACTGCAGCAGTGCCATCAGAAGCACAACGATTCACCCTTTCACTCCCTTACTCTATCCACCAGTTCGCTGCAGCTGTCTTCCAGTATCAATGATTAATGATGCAAGTACGCACCATTTAGCACCGCACCTTGCGCTACACCTGCAAGTTTAACGGTTATCGTGTTCCAAACACAGTTAATGTGTCTACTGTTCTAGTGCACTGCAACTAAAAGGAGAGTTTAAGGTTCTGACGGCCATAGCCTTCTTTTATTAGCTGTCCGCTTGTACCATCACGAGTGTCGCGGGGAGAAAACAGTTCACGGTCAGCAGCCCGTCGTCCGTTTCTTACACGTTAGATAGGCTAGATTTTCGCGATTTACGCTAGGAAGGAGTATTTCTTTGTTCCACCTAGCGACAAGTGTGGGTAGGTATTCGCTATGTAAGGTTTGGTAGGTGGCATCGAGAGGATCTTGCCGGCGAGGTAAGATATCGGCCATGCAAGACGTCTGTGTTTGATGACGATTCCGTCTTCTTACATTGTGCTTAAATTCTACTTCCACCTCGTGTCCGTTTCATAGCACACGTTTTTTTCTCGCCCTCGCCACTCGCTATCTCGCCACTTGTGCGCTAGCAAACAAGCGAGTAAGAAACGATCCTTGAAGTGAGGACATGTCGTGTGCTGTCAAGGATCCCGTATGACATGAAGGTGACGGTCCTGGTAAAATTCAGAACCACTGTGTACATTTTCATCCTTTCACAATAAGCCTTTAACGGGTTTGTAAAATAAAAGGGATGGGTTCTTACGGACCCGTGGTGGCCGTGCATCCATCCATTTGTGTGTGTGTTATTCTAAAAATCCAAGCAAGGTTTCCCAGTTTGTCATCGATAGACCTTTATCACATTTGGATCACATATCCGGTCCACAGATATGTAAATGTTCAGTTTTGCTACTGTGATTATTTTCAAGCGTTTATTTTTAACTACTGTACAGTCTCTTCCTCTCCCTATACATTTTTTAGGAGATTGTTTTACATTGACCAGAGAAGTGTATGTTTGTGACATAAATATGTCAGCTGCTTCTGGGCTGATCCCTATTGAATTTGGGTCAAAGGCATACACCACTGATGAATCACAAATGCATAGGTTTGCCGACAAGGCCAATGTGTCAGAGTTACTTGGACAAAAAAAGAAATAGGAAAAAGTCCCCAAACAGCACTTTTTGAGGAAGGTTTGTGAACATCACTTTCTCAAAAACTTCTGACAGTATTCAGAATCTACTTTCACCGTTGTGACAGTCTGATTGTCGTCCTAGATCCATGTCAAGTTTTGTTTCAGCTAAAAAAGATCGCAGTGACTTTGATGAGTACCAAATCTGCAATTTCTGTATTAATTATTGTACATGATGATTTTCAGACATTTCCATGTTGATCTTGGGTACGTTCGCGATTCGTGTGACCTTGACCGAGGCGCTTTACGTTCGAAATGTGTGATTTCGCTATTCAAGAGTCAATAGCTTGGACAACAGGGAAAAAAATTAGACCTTCCAGAATGCTGACAAAATCTTGTTCACTCATTTTGTCACAGATAAACGCACATGCAGACACGCACGCGCCTCTTTCCAATCCATATGAAAATACGCCCCCCCCCCCCCCCTCTTCTATTTTTTCCCGGAAAAGCAGATTGAAACATGAAAATTGTGAAGTGTTACACTGACATGTACATACACAGACACATATACACATACAATAACATTATAACAAATCACACTCCCTCACACACACACACACACACACGCACGCACGCACGCACGCACGCACGCACGCACGCACACACGCACACACACACACACACACACACACACACACTCTCTCTCTCTCTCTCACTTCCTGTCTCACTCACATACACACAAACCACGCACGCACGCACACACACTGAATTGTGAAAGTGTTATAAACGCACATACACACAGACTTTCAACACAACACACACCAACCAAACTAGAAACACACACACATACACAGAGTTTCAACACACCAGCAACACTAGACACACACAACCTGACCTACCCACAGCCATCTCTCCTCACATGTCCCAGACCTACAAATAGAACCTGGTATTGTTTGAAGACAGCCGCCAACAGAGATAAAACACAAAATAAGACATGAAGATCATCACCAACACAACCTTCAAGTGGCCTCAAAAACCACTTGTTCACTGATACATACAACCCTATCGTACCAGTTCCCTCACCTTCCGCCAAGACACTATAGCCCTGATAAACTCAGTTTGGCCCATCATTATCTTTACGTCATCAACCGCCACATCAAACGAACGCCCGTCCTCTTTTGACCCCATGAGAATATGCAGCTCCTTCCATCGATAACGAATAGTGTAGTAGAAGTTCGTGTTTCTGCTAGCAAGTACTACATGATAATGAGAACATGAGCGAACGAGAGTGAGTGAGAGAGAGAGAGAGAGAGAGAGAGGAGAGAGAGAGAGAGAGAGAGAGAGGGAGGAGAGAGCTCAGAGAGAGAGAGAGAGAGAGAGAGAGAGAGAGAGAGAGAGAGAGAGAGAGAGCGCACATTTCTAATAAGCCCACTGCACACTGCAAGTCACATTTGAATCTCTTGTCACGTCAGCCATTTGGAGACTGATAGTCCCACTGTAATTTGGTTTACATTAGTTTACTATGGATGATAACAAAACAGTACCTTAAGCTGATAATTTTCAGATACAGCACTGTTCTCTCCTCCCCTCTCCTTACAACAGAGACAGGAAACGAGGACGGGATAGGACAAAATCTGAATTTGGATGATACGTTTTCAAGAATTAGAAAACAGTAAAAAAACAGTCTGGCTTTTTAGCGAAGAAGATCTGGTGTTTGTTTCTGTAGAGTTTGTCAAAGAGGGGTTCATCGTACTCGGACGATTCCACATGTAATCCGCTCAATCAACAAGTAACAATCTGGCAAAAGTTCTTGAGCCTGCCCGAAAACCTGTGCTCTGACAAGTTCTTGAAATGGGGCGATGGGACGGAAGGCGGGACCTGTGAAACACTAAGCTTATAGCACAAGAATGAATGGAACATTATGGTATGCAGCAAACAGACAACAAATCTTCGGTCATCAACACAGGCAGTCAATCTGCATAGATCTGGAAGGTAAAGGGATCGACAACAAACTAAAACTAGACTTTCAGCGACGAGCAGTCGTATAATTATGCTGTAAGTTAAGTGTGGTGCCGTCTATTTTTGAAAGAAAAAGCACACACACACACACACACACACACACACACACACACACACACACACACACACACACACACACACACCACACACACACACACACACACACACACAGCAGAGAGAGAGAGAGAGAGAGAGAGAGAGAGAGTGTGTGTGTGTGTACTGTATTCTTTCTCTCCCAAATTCCCTTCTCTCTCACCCCCCCCCCCCCCCCGTTTTTTTTTTACTTCCTTTTTTTAATTTTTTTTTTTATACTTTTCCCATCATCTCCAGTCATGTTTGCTGACAACGTTAAGGCCAAGTGACAGTTAAACTACAGGTTCTTTTCACCTGAGCCTGGCTAATTTGTATACCCTTGCAGCCCTGTGTTTCTTTCTTCTTTTTTTTTTTGGAAAGGGAGATTATTTCGTATTACCCCTGTGTGTGTGTGTGTGTGTGCGTGTGTGTGTTGTGTGTGTGTGTGTGTGTGTGTGTGTGTGTGTGGTGTGTGTGTGTGTGTGTGTGTGTGTGTGTGTGTGTGTGAGATATCAAAATGTGTAACGATTTTCTGAGCTGTTTCTGGTTTCAACTCTGGGAAGGATTCCGTCAGGGCCGAAAAATCTCACAATTTTTTTTTATCTGATGGGGGTTCGAACCCACGAGCGCCCAGTCAGCAGTCCGTTCTACTTACCACTTCGCCACATTGACTTGCGACCCATTCTTCCTTTAGCCTGTCTATTCTGTGAAAAAAAAAAGATGTTAAACTTTTACCCTCTGTATGAGACGTGAAGGTAACATATCCTTATGAAAATGCTTGAAACCTTCTGGTCATCAAGACTTTGATCCACAGATGTTGCTTTATACGCACGCTCGCACGAAAGAGAGATTTTCATTCAAGGTCAAACTGTACACATAGAAACATGTCATGCGATAAACTGAATGAAATGAAGAAATAAATAAATATAAGCTGATTAACTTATGAACACTTACACTTTGAGCTCCATAAAAGTTTTAGCATGTGAGAGATATATGTATACACACACACACACACACAC
>JAPXFY010000012.1:16192496-16194996 GCA_030674185.1 Monoplex corrugatus
AGGGCAGGTTATGTCTCCACGACATTCCACTATTTTTGCGGTAAAATATCCAATCATAACACAGCACTTGTATGAAAAATAGATACTATCAGGTGAGAATTAGATACAGAAATTCGAAAATAAATATACACAAACAAGGAGAAGGTAGTAACACAGACATAGAAAAAGCTTCACAATTTTAGGGGTTTCATCCAGCTGTTTATGGATATCTCACTCTGTTCAGATTCAGGAAAGGTAAAGCAGCTAGGTAGAGGAGATAGGTGCCCCCATCATAATGCTGACCCCAAGAAAAATTGAAGTCATAGTTCCCTTTGAGCTCGGGGTAAAAGGATAGCCTGTATATTTAACTATTACTTTAAAGGCGATTCATTTCCTGTTAAATCGGAAATGCTGTTTTTGTTTAACTGTTACCGTAAGATGACTGATCTTTCCGTTAACTCAAAATAAGACAACTTGTACGCTTAACTTATCGTATAGGTGATCCATTTTTCGTTAAATTGGAAATGGATAACCCGTAGGTTT
Organism: Monoplex corrugatus; assembly: GCA_030674185.1. NCBI lineage: Eukaryota > Metazoa > Mollusca > Gastropoda > Littorinimorpha > Ranellidae > Monoplex > Monoplex corrugatus. Next base: position 16,193,019 of record JAPXFY010000012.1, read on the forward strand.
AGCTACTATCGTAAAGGTGATTCATTTTCTGTTAAATCGGAAATAGGACAACATGTACGTTTAACTATTACCGTAAAGGTAATTCATTTTCCGTTGAATCGGAAATAGGACAACATGTACGTTTAACTATTACCGTAAAGGTGATACACTTTTCGTTAAATTGGAAACATGACAATCTGTACATTTAACTATTACCATAAAGGTGATACACTTTTCGTTAAATTGGAAACAGGATAATCTGTACGTTTAACTATTACCGTAAAGGTGATAAACTTTTCGTTAAATTGGAAACAGGATAATCTGTACGTTTAATCAGTAATCAGTCATTTCCTCCTGCTCGACGAAACATCAGGAAAGTTTTCCACCTGAATTTTATATTTGTTCTCTGTCGTTAGCTATCTGTGTTGTGTTGTCTTACGTTTACGCTTGACAAAGGCCGCCTGGCCGAAAATGTACGCCTGTCTTGTCCTGCTATATTAGATACGCGTTCTGATTCTATTTCCATTACTGTAAGGGTGATTCAGTTTCCGCTAAATCAGATTATTTCCCCTGAACGAAATTTAGGACGTGCTCTTCAGCGAAAACAGATTGCTAAAGGATGGCGCCACTCGTTTCAGCCCTTGTTTTTGGTATGCATATGTTTTTGTTTATCTGTCATTGATATCCTATACAGCCTGTCTTCTTAGGAGTTTTGCCAGGGACATGGTTGTTATCGAGGGTTCTTCGTGCTCGTGCAATAAGCTCAGTGTGTTCTACACACGGGACCTGTGTGTATCGTCTCATGTGAAAGACTAGCACTCAAACAACCATGGAATCAGTCTAAATATTTATGCAACCATTTAATGTTGTGCAATTTCGTAATTTCGAACCTTCCTTGCAAAGCTCAGCAAAACAAACAAACAAACAAACAAGCAAACAAACAAACAAGGACACCACCACCACCAGCAACAACAACAACTGTCAACCAGACAACGTGGTGAAGCGGTTAGCGCAACGGACTGCTGACTGGCAGATCGTGCATTTGAACCCCTTTGAGTCAAAAGAGAAAAAAAATGTGGGATCATTTATTATTAAAGTACATTTAAAACTACAGCCTTTCTATCACATAATTTTCAGAAGACAGGGATACGATTTATCCCGAAAGAGCTCCTGCATCCCCAAAGGGAATGGGGTGAGGGTAGGAGACTGATGGGAGAATCCATCCTCCTCCTCCTCATTATCATCATCATCATCATCATCATCATCATCATCATCATCATCATCATCATCGTCATCGTCATCATCATCATCATATACGTGTGTAGTTGCTCATTTGAGTACGTGCAGACGTGCATGCATGAATAACAGGAATGTGGGAGATACGTACATGCGCTTGATGTACAGCGTGATGACTGGAGAGTGAGACAACTCTGACCCTGCCGCAAGTAAACCTGTTACAGGCAGCGAGATAATCTCCCCTGACATCGTCCTTATCTTCTTTTTATTATGTGAGATTACAGTCGATCCTCGTTTATCGTTAGGGTTTTTCTTTTTCTATCAAAAAGAAGAAAATCATGAAGCTGGAAACGAGGCCAGTCTCTGAATGAGTCTCACTCTCTCTCAATCTTTCTCTCTCTCCCTCTCTCCCCTCTCTCTCTCCCTCCCTCCCTCTCTGTGCGTGCGTGCGTGCGTGCGTGCGTGTGTGTGTGTGTGTGTGTGTGTGTGTGTGTGTGTGTGTGTGTGTGTGTGTGTGTGTGTTTTTCTGTTTTGTTTTGTTCGTTTTATCTCACAATTAAGGCAGTCATACTCCATTCATGGGAACATGCATATTGATTGTTTTCAGAACCCATCGGACACTGGATCTTTAACATGCGCATTTGATGTATCTATGTATATGTATATACGATCGTAAATCGGGCATGGCGGTCTGCATTTGAGAGATTAAAAAACAAAACAAAGAATGAAAGAAAGAAAGAAAGAAACTTCGCACTTTATCCAC
>JAPXFY010000012.1:16199996-16214996 GCA_030674185.1 Monoplex corrugatus
TTGTACAGAAGTAACTGACACGCCTTGCTGATAACTGACACCCCGGTAGAAAAAGCTCACACGCACGACGCCTGGTTTAGTTAAAGAACCTGCCCCAAGTTATACTGTAAAATTGTTTATATATTTTCACTGTCATGTTACTTGTCTTGCAATAGAATCGGTGCGTATGTGAGACAGCTGTATTATTTGTTCAACCCCAACTCCTTTTTCTGTAACACATACACGCGCACATGCACACACACACACGTACACACACGCACACGCACACACACACACGCGCGCGCGCGCAAATACGCGCGCGCAACACACATATACGGACGCGCGCACACACAAACACACACACGCACACACACATACACGCACACACACATACACGCAAACACACACAGACACACACGCGCGCAAACGCGGGCAAACGCACACACACACGCCAACGAACACTCGCACACACACGCATGCACACACAATCAATCACACGCATACACACAGATGCACGCACACAATCACACACATATACACAAAACGCACACTCATATATACGTGCACACATAAACAAACATTCACACACACATGCACACACACATACTCCCCCTCCCACACACACACATAAACGCGCACACACATAGGCATGTAGTCACCCATTCACTCACACACTATATTGCTATTAACAGAGATATTATCGACCCTAATGAATCCAATACTGCCGTACATATATATAGTAGGTGTTACTAGTGAAAAGTGTGATATGTCTAGGGTTATTCTGTTGTTTTTTGTCTTTTTTCCCTATCTTCTGCACTGCTTCTGTGTCCATTCCCTACACACACACCCCCACTCCCACCTTCTCTCATTTCGGCTCTCCAACACACAGAGGGCTCTTCCATTCTCTCTTTGTCCAGTGATTAGGCTGGACCTGGTTAGTGCGCATTGCGTGGCTATATTCCGGGGTTTGTCATCCTCTCACATGGCTATTCGATCTGTAAACAAGGTAACTGATGACTGGGTCCGAATGAGTCATGCGGCGCATGGACAGCCCCCCCCCCCCCCCCCTTTGCTTGATGAATGGCTGTCAGGTGGCGTTGGAGGCTTGGGGGTGATTGTCCGGAAAGTGACGAGGCGTTGGTGCTCTGAGTCCCATCCGCGCCCTGTGGTGTTTCTTGTTGACACCTCCAAACCCGCCGACACTGAGATCACCATGAGAACAGGATCACAGAGTACGACACAATCTTTTTCATTGCTGTGATGATGAGTATAGGGGTGATGGTGATGATGATACGGAGTTCTTTTTCTGATTGAGAGTACGTTACAGGGCTGTGCTGTGCTCTGTGCTTATTTACATACAATATCCTGGTTTCAAACAAATCCGAGAGATACAGGCACCTGCGGTATTGGTCAGGAAATATATGAACAAAACCGTCAATGACATATCCGTAAAATGAATCAGACTCGACTATGAGGGCCAAGTCTTCTCAGCGATTCCATGTCACGCTCAACCAGGGTTCGAACCAATCCCATCCAGGCAGTAGTGGTTCACAAATTATTGCTGAACGCATCTTTTGCTGTAGCAGTTTATCGCTGCAAAAGTATCAGGATCACTCTGACACACCGATTGGCCACTTCCCATTTCGCCACATGCCAAAAATACCACTTTTATCGGCCGAGTAAGTACGTTTGGTTTTTAATGTCAGTTCGCCATATCCATAAGTGCCATTTCGCCACTTATCATTTTCAAGGATTTTGCAAACTTCGTAAATTTTCCAAGATATTACCTGCGGGTAGGTTTTATGTATATGCCGCACTTGTTATCATATTAAATGTGTTTGTGTGTGTGTAAATGTGTGTGTGCTCCTGCATGCGTGCGTGCGTACATGCGATGTGCCGATGTGCATGTGTGCGTTTGTCCGTGTGTGTATACTGTATGTGTGTGTACATGCATTTGCGTATCTGTAAGTATCTACAATGAAAATAAATGTAATCTTCCAAAGGACCTCTTTGATGTGTGTGCAGTGACGAAATGGGACATCGGTAATGTACCATTTTCCTTTATGGTGAAAAGTGAAATGGCATATCTGGACATGGCAAAAACGGAACGTGTCGAAATGGGAAGTGGCGAATCAGGATGTTCCCTTTTTCTGGACATTTACCATATGTGATAATACAGCGATACACAGTAATTCCTGCCACTTGATTGGAACAAAACCCTTCTGTTGAGTCGTCAACTTAAAAACTCTCAACTCGTACTTCTAAACACGTTTGAAGAAAATAGTACTGTCTTCAGGTGCGTTGTTGTTGTATTGTCATGTACTTATGTATTTTGATAAAGCTAGATCCATAATGATTACGATTGACTTTGTAGTGTAATCAGAAACATATCTACTCCACCGGAAATAGTCGAACTAATGAAATTGAGAGTAACATTTTTTTACGATGGGGGAGGGGGCGCAGGAGGGGTTGAGAGAGTGAACAGATAAAACAGATAACGTTTGAGAGTAACAGGATTCTCTTTTGGGGGGGGGGGGGAGGACGGTGGGGGGGGGGGGGGCAATCATGGGCTACCACTCCCACGTGCTCTTGAATGTATGAGTGGATCTTACCGTACTACGGGGTGTGCATGCTGCGTGTTTTCATGTTTCCAAAAGCCACCGAACACTGGCTTTAGCGTGTGTACTTGATTTTCTGTGTACGTGTACGCGTGTTTACAGCAGCGACGTTCAGGCACTAACAGGTCTGCACATATGTTGATTCGAAGAATGAGGAAAAAATCTCCATCCCTTACCCACCAGACGGTGCCCAATCAGCTTCGAACCTAAACCTTCCAACTAAAAGACCGGTGTCATAACCACTCAACCATCGCACCCCTCAGAGTAAAAAGTATAAGTGAAACAGTTTTGAACATTTTTAATAATCATGTTTTATCCGATCTCTGTGCGGTGTATGGTCTGATTAGTTTAATCCTGGGAAAGGGAGGATAATTCATCCGGGGTCATGATGTGATACTATAATCAAATGGGCGTGCTAATCAAATGGGTAAACGTCGGACTTCCAGTCGGAAGGTCCTGGATACGATCCCCATGGACACCCTCCATCTGGTGGGTGGAGATTTCGTAAGTCATGTTAGTGGCTGCTTCTGGAAACACGAAAACACAAAGCATGCACGCCAATAGAATATGCAGACTGTGCAACAACATAATGGAGTGTGGTCAGCTTGTCTAACAGCTGGAGTTCTCTGTGTTCCACATCAAAGTCTGATTATGTGTAATATGTAGTGAGTCCAATTGAATTTGGACAATAACAGTATTCAAAAACGATTTTAATGATAACAGTTTACAATGACAATGATTTACAAACTGAATTTTTTTGTTGGTAATAGGTTATCTTACATGTTTATCTAATTCTTCTTCCAGCTTCCGTCATTTTATTCGTTTGCTCAATTTTGTCTCCCTTTTCTTCTTTCTTTCTCTTCTCTTTCTGTCTTCTCTTCCAGTTTCCTTTCGTTTTCCCCTTTCATTTCTATCTTTGTCTTTGTTTCAGTTCGTTGTCGTCTGTTTCCTTTTTTTAATCCCACAAACATGTGTTGATTAGTAAAAGAATATAATGATGTACCATATTGTCAAAATCCGTCAACATTTTTCTTATAGTTTTAATTGTGTTAATATCTTAGTTTTCGACATATTCACACTCAAATTTGTTTGGACACAATTAGCCAGATGGCGTAAAATCAGAGAGAAAAGATCGGATGCTTGTTCAAAAGCAGCAAACTGAAGTAGGAGACTTTATTAAAACCAAATATCATATAAACAATACGACACACACACACACACACACACACACACACACACACACACACACACACACACACACACACACACACACACCACACACACACCTCTCTCTCTCTCTCACACACACACACACACACACACACACACACACACACACACACACACACACACACCTCTTTCTCTCTCTCACACACATCTGTCTGTCTGTCTCTCTCACACACACACATAGACACATTCTCTCTCTCTCTCTCTCTTCTCTCACACACACACACAAAACACACACACACACACACAAAGAATTTTCAAATGCTAACATTCTTGCTAGTGAAATTATCAATCATTGTCATCATCTCTCGCCATGCAGGTGTTCGAAAACCATATGAATCAGTTTTCATTAACACTACATTCCCACAGAGATGGTTTCTTGAACAAGAAGACTGGTGAATGGAGAGAGAGAGAGAGAGAGAGAGAGAGGAGAGAGAGGAGAGAGAGAGAGAGAGAGAGAGAGAGAGAGACAGAGAGAAAGACAGACAGAGAGATGAAATGAAATGAAATGGCTATTGTTATTGTTATTTTTGTTTAAAGCCCAGGTGACTTCGCAGAGCCATATCAGGGCTATAACCGTTTCAAAACATAGACAACACTTCAACAAGAAAGAAAAAGTATACAAATCAATGCATTCACGCACATGATTTATATGAGATACCTCTGGCGTTGAAAACTCCGTCCAATTTATCTTACAGGGGATTTAAAAAAAACCATGTATATGAACACAAATTTAAACACAACTAAGGACACTAAAACATATATAAAGACGGGCCTAAATTACCGCATATCACATTTCCCTAGAGTAAAAAATGCACTTAATACAAGTATCCATTATCAGTCCTAAGATAAAGAATGTGAGACTTTAACAAACGCATACAAGTGAATAGATTAGCAAGGCAGAAAATGACAAGAAGACATGACAGAAATCAAAAGTGCAAGGCATAAACAAAGCGAGTGACAGAAAAGATGACATTTCTAGTACAGAATTTCCAGAAGGTGGGGATTCTACTTCTACTGAAAGAGCTCCCGGCATCCCCACGGAGGTAAACGAAATGCTAATCTATTTAGTTCAGACCTAAGCCTCTTCTGAAAGGAGGACACAATATAACGAAAACAATAATTGATATGAAAGAATAAGTTGTAAAGAAGGCGATGACATGTGCAAGTAAATGAAAGAGAGAGAGAGAGAGGAGAGAGAGAGAGAGAGAGAGAGAGAGAGAGAGAGAGAGAGAGAGAGAAGAGAGAGAGAGGGGAGCAAAAACGAGGAACGCAGTAGGAAAGCTTTTGTGGTTTTCAGAACAGCAGGGGAGCTCTTTGCTTTCAATCGGCAGTACACTGACTACCCCATTGCGGGACGTATAAGCAGAAAGAGCAATCTTTACGAAATGTTTCACTTGACAGACAGTTTAACACAGGAACAGGTGGTAGTTCTCTAAATTGAAACCAGCGGTGAATGGATAGGCAGGAAGGTGGGAGAAAGGAAAGGGAGAAAATTACCAGAGACTAAAAAACAAACAAATAACAACAACAACAAAACAACAACAAACAAAAACAACAACAGCAACAACAACTGCCGACCGGAAAAAGATTAACAAAGAGAATGGAGATTGTTCAAGAGGGATTCTTCTCACTCAGACAATTCCATATGCATTCCACCCAAATCTGTCAGCAGTCATCTGGCAGAGTTGTTAAGCATGCACAAAACCCATGCACTGGCAAGAACCAGGACATGGGGTAGTGAACAAGACCTCTGAAACACTGACACCACCGGAATGACTTGGACCGTTAAGATGGGCAGCGAATAAATCAACTTTCAATTTATGGAGCGGGACTGAACTCGAGACATGAGATCTTGAGAGCACGCTCTAATGTGAGAAAAATCCACCCAAACCAACCTGAGTAAAATATCTGTGGCGGGCCCGAGGGTTGAACCCAAGACCCCCGAGATATCAGCTTGACGCTCTAATCACCTGAGCTAAAGGAGCCTGATTAACAAGAAGAGGCAACAGAAAACCAAATGTGGTAACCCATTTCTGACATTGCAACACAACAGCCACGTGTACAAATGGGTCTAGCAGTTCATCACTCGTTCAAATCACTTGGGCGTGGAAGTGAATATTTGATTTCAATTCTGTGGCAAGCTGGCCATCCTCTTCCCCCATTTACAGCCTTTTTTTTTTTTTTTTACATACATTGGTGCTACATACTTTGGCCAATGATGATTGTCTTTTTTACGATTGCCCTTTCCCTTTTCCTTTTACTTTGTATTAGTAGTGTGTATTTTTCTTGTTGTGTACTGAAATTAGGACCAATGCAGTTGCCGAATATGTCCCAAGGTGTATCCTGTAGGCTGTTTGTCCTGTCTGGCGACACCGTTCTATATAAAAAAGCAAACAAATCAAAAACAAACCAAAGAAAAACAAAACACCAACAGCCAGCCAACCAACTAAAAAATGCATGGTCAAACCAAAGAGGACTAGTTGGCGTAGAATGTAGAGCACTCGCCTTCCAATCTGCCTGTATGAGTTTGCACGGGTGCAAATCACGCCCATGGGACTTTCACATGTTCGTGCGGCCTTCTATCTATCTATCCAACTGTAAATGTGTACCCAATTTTCTTTAAAGTTAGATAACGGTAAAGCAGCGAGGAAAAGAAGATGGGCACCGCCTTCATAATGCTGGCCCTAGGAAAAGTTTAGGTCTCTACCACCTCACTCCCCTACCACGTCAGGTTTTACCCTTTTTTTCCAAACCAAATGCAATCTGCACAAATTCAAGATTTTAATAAACATGTTATAATGCTTTTTTTGTGCATGATTTATTTTCGCTTTCTATTTTGATCCAGACGACTTCAAAGAAAACGACTAACCTACCCCTCGTACTCTATTGCTTACTTGAACGCGTCTTGCGGTTTAAAACACTTGAGTGGTTGTTGCTGTGGAAGGCAGTGTGTGTATCTTTTTTTTTTAAAAAGAGAATGCGCTGTGACGGTGACTGGCAGCTGTTGACACAGGCCTCTGAACTAAACTCTGTCATTAGCAATTTGCCTCTTAACGGTGCATGACCACTGGAAGACATTTTTGTGAAATGAATGCGAGAGAGAGAGAGAGAGAGAGAGAGAGAGAGAGGGGGGGGGGCGGGATTGACAATTTGATGAGTTTATGTCTGTTAAAGCATTTAGCCGAAAGAAAAGGCAGGGTGCTCATTTCAAAGTAAACAGTAATCACGACAAGTGGAGGTAGGGAGAAGAGAGAGAGAGAGAGAGAGAGGAGAGAGAGAGAGAGAGAGAGAGAGAGAGAGAGAGAGAGAGCGAGCTAACAACTTGATGATTTTTTTTCTTTTGAAGTATCTAGCATAAACAAGACAGGGGACTGATTTCAAAATGAACAACAATAACAAGAGGGGAGAGAGAGAGAGAGAGAGAGAGAGAGAGAGAGAGAGAGAGAGAGAGAGAGAGAGAGGAGAGAGAGAGAGAGAGAGAGAGTGTGTGTGTTAGCTTTCTGATGTGCCGTTGTCTGCGATTTCGCCCCTGTTTTTGTTCAGTCAATTCATAGTGTTCTAAAGAATGTTTGTTTTTTTTTTTTTTGGGGGGGGGGGGGCAATATGTGTGATTAGTGTGTGGACATTGTTTTGCTCATTCATGTTGTTGCTCAGTATGCATACATGCTGTGTTTGGTGCTGAGTGTTTTCATGTTTCCATAAGACACCGATCACCTACGTGACCTACACGATCTTGAATGTCGAGTATTTGACGTTCTGCGTTGAACTCAGCAATTTAGCAGGTCTGCACTTATGTCTGCCGGGACATCTGAAAAATCTTCACTCTTTACCCTCTGGGAAGTACCCATACGTGTTTGAACCCTGACTAATCGTAGTCCGACACTTGACCACTTGACTATCGCGCCCTTCTGATAACAATCAGGTTCCACGGAGATTTAAACACAGACAGTAACAACCCTGATGTCACCGTACTAATGTGGACTTAACATACGCGACACACATTAAGACTATGGTACCGATATAGAAGAGACTAACAAGGAGTAAACCAGTTTGCTTTCATTAGTCTATTACTAATTTAGATTAGCCTGCTTCAGTTTGTTTTAGATTGTTTCAGTGTAGTCAGCAGTTCACACTAGACAATACGATTCGAAACAAGGCATGACTAATGTATCGCTGTTTGGGACACGTTTGACCCCAAGAATAAAGTAAGGTGGTGTCAGTATGGACCTGGATGGTAAGTGTTTATGTAAGAAGCTAAGGTTAACTGACAGATGCACTTTAAGTTCCTTATAGCCAGGCCGACCTGAAAGGTCAGTTCAGAACTTAAGTAGACGCTAGCTGTGATGATTTATTCATTCTGATAATGATAAATGGAAATAACTATAATCTGTCCATATCAGACACATGTATAACGTTGGCTTTTTACAAACGTGTTTTCTCGTTTCTTCACGCGGCTGGTTAGTTCTTTTGATTGAACTGAGGGCAAAAGATCTGATGTCTCGGGTTCTGTCCCAGTCCGCAAAATTAAAAAAATGCACAAACAAACAAACAAAAACAAACAAACAAACAAACGCTAGCCCGTTTACTGCCCATCCTAACGCCCCAATCATTCTGTTGATGGCAGGTCACTGGTTCATTAAGTCCTGTTCCTACCCCTCCCCTTTCCATTTGGAGACTTCGACTGTGCAGTTTTTTCACTAGCTCAAGGAGTCTGCGAGATACCAGATGGAGCATGATCCCTCTCGAATAAACTCTAAACGTGCTTCGCCGGTTTTTTTTCATGTTTGAAGTTGCTTTCTTTTATCTGTCCGCTTGTATCACCATGGACGTAACGGGGTAATTTAAACTAAACTACAAAGACTATTTTTGCACTTTCACTTTTCTCAAGAGGATGTCATTAGGCTGGCTTACATGTGGTTAAATGACTTTCCTTCCTTTTAAAAAAAAGAAAAAGCGCTAAATAGCAGTCAGGTTCTTTGATTGTACGGAAGAACATGCGCCTTCAGAATCGGACCTGCATCCCACATGAAGACTTATTCCTGGCAATAAAGGATCAGTATGCGTATTCATCCGTCGGATTGACAGGATCATCATCATCATCGTCGTCGTTGACTTCATCATCATCATTTTTGATTATGTGTAAAAACATGAACGAAGGGACCGTCATGTTTTTACACTGCTTCAGTTTCAGTTTTACTTCACTCAACACGTCACCGCGATTGGAAAGCCTTATATATGCTAACACCGCAGACGTCATGTAGGGAAGATCCACGGTAGTCACTATAAATGCTCTAAACCTGCGCACAGAAACCCTACGCACTGGTAAATCGTGATGAACATCCTGTATAACTTAGGCTCCGTATGCCATTGTCTGTATTATTAACTCTAACAAAATAACAAGAGATGATTGACAAGACTCCACGGACCTTACATGAAATTAAATGAGGACAATAGTTATACTCACTGGCAGTAGCTGTATCACTCAATCCCTGGGCTGGAGGACAACAGTGGTGGCAGACCCACCCCACATCACGGGGGCTCGGGTGGCAGACTCACTGCCTGGCCCCACCCTCTCCTTGTCACACAGTAACCGTCAACTGTGAATTCGGACGTAAGGTAGGAGTAAAAATTCAGGTGGGGTACTCCCTCCCTGCCGTCATGGTGTCACTGATACGTAAGTAGCATCAAGGACAACAGAGAAAGTAACGGAGCTAGCACAAGACTTGCCACCGACCAAAACACACTTCTGGAGGTTTCACAGACGACCATGCATACACAAGAAGACACAGCAGTGTTTTACGTTCGTGTCCTCACTGAGAACATTGCAGTGCTAAACACTGGGTCCCACGGATAAAGACAGCAGGTAGTCACAACATGGCAGTCTTCACACTAGTGTGGCCCGTCGTTTACAGAGATCACTAATTTGCAAAAACTACACAAACTGCAAACATTATTACGGGATTCACGGCAATAAGGTCTGATGTTCGTTCAGGTACACGATTTGCAACAACTGCGCAAGAAAGTTATAAAACACAATCAAACTTCAGTTATACGTTCTTTCGCATTGTTAGCACTAGACACGAAAGAAACTCTCCGATCAAATCTCTGTCAAACTGACACTAAGCATCAGAAGAACGCCCCAACCAGTTTTTGTCCAGATGATGCGGATGCATCAAATCCAAGATCATCTGTCATGCCAGTAGTAGTGTTACTCTGGTCACAAAGTCATCGTCGTTGATGGGAAATTTATCTTGAAATTTCATCACAGGTGAATCAAAATCACATGGAAGGATTGTGTTCACATTTCATCACAGTTGGTCGACCTGTGGCATCTGAAAAACCAAATCTTTTAAATACGAAAATGACGATGTGTTTAGTGTCTGTAAGTAACGTCACTTTTAAACAGTGCAAATCTATAATCAACGATTTGGTGGCAAAGAACAGTTCCATTAATTAATTGATGTCAAATGATTCTTAAGGAGTGAAACATTGTCCATCTGTAGTTTTCCTTTTAAGACAAGTCTCCAAATCGGTACCAATTATATGCCTAAAGTGTCGATATAGGAAGTTGTCACAACTGTGTTTAGCTGAAAACAGTACTCTGTACACATGACAGTATATCCTCAAGACAGGCCTTTAGCCTTCAACACGTGCAGGAAAAAGAATAAGCAGTCGTGTATAATGCTGACGGATATTCCCTCTGGGCTATCACACGAGTCAATGACGCAGATTAACCAGTTTGTCTGTGATGTAGATAAACAGTTCAGTCAGTGTGGATGTTTCCCACGACTTTGCTTGGCCACAGGCCTTGTTATCTCACATAGAAGTAAGTGGTATAAGAACAAGCATGACACAAGTCGTCACCTCACCACCAGGTCAAAAGCTCGACAGCGCTCGGCGTCTGACAATGCTCATCCCCCGGTCACCCGACCGCTAACCTCAAAACACACATCCACCAATTGACTGTGAGTCACGAGTCCTCATCCATCACCATCAGGCCTACATGCGCGGTGGATGGTTGATGAACACCAACACACGGTGCCGGCTCCCTGTTTGTGTTTCACTCTCACAACACTATCAGCAGCTCACGCCAACCTCGTACTTTCACAAAGGATGCTCACACGAACAGGTTATGTTATGAGAACCAGTCTTTTAAGAGGGAGGAAGATGCAAAGTTCCTGACCAAATCGCTGTGATAAAATAACAGTGATGATCACGTACAGCATTAGACAACAGCTAGAGATACAGGAGTTGAAGAGAGCGTCAGGCAGCAGATTATGTATGTACACAGGTAAGACAACAAGCTGACAACACTTGACTGCAGCAGATCACCTGAACACACAGGTAAAACAACAACACTGATGCAGCAAGCGGCAGCGCCAAGTGTAGTAGCAGCCGTCACACACGACGTCTTAGCCTTGTCTAGCAGCGGAGAAGAGAGACGGGTGTATAAGACAGTCAGTCAGTGTAGAACTAACAGAGAGAGAAAGCTGCCAACACACAGCAAGCTCGCTCTTCTCTCGCCCCTACATATGAGCAAGACACAGTGCTAGGAGGGGAAGACGGCGCAGGAAGCCAGGTACAGGTAGAATGAGAAGCGGGCGGCGAGTCAATGGAATACGGGGGTCGCGGTCCTATGGCACAGAATTCGAAACTCTGGCCTTACGGTACGGCAACAGCACTAGCACTGCGCCCAACATCAACCCTGTGACTTGCGCCCCCAACTTGACTAACGGCCCTCCGCTCTGTCCTACCGGTGAGATCGCTAGCGGCATGAAGCCGGCGTGTGTATGTGTGTGTGGGTGAGTATATCAGTTGTTGAGGCTTGTCCCTACCCTATCAGTGAACACAATCATGGCTATGTGAATCTTCCGTCACATCCTCAACTAACAGTAGGAAGACATAGGACAGAGCACAGCACTTTCCTGTACGTTCCCACACTCAGTCTCTCCTTTCTCTAAAAAGCGCACCATATCTTTCCTTTCGATCTGTTTATATTTTTTCAACATGATACCTGCGGAGGAAAGAAACGAATAAAAAGTGCGCGTGCTGACATATTGTTACACCGGTGAGACACGATAGAACGGACAATTTTGACATTTCATCGTTCTCTCTCTCTCTCTCTCTCTCTCTCTCTCTCTCTCTCTCTCTCTCTCTCTCTCTCTCTCTCTCTCTCTCTCTCTCTCTCTCTCTCTCTCTCTCTCTCTCTCTTTTCCCCTACAACTCTATCTCATCCCCCCTGTCTCTTTCTGTGAATAGTGTTCTTAATCTGTTTCAATACTTTTCGTGTTTGTTAAAATGTTTAATATTACCGACAATCCAATGTTACCCTATTGTCACGTTTTCGTGTTGTTATAATACATTTGTGTTAGTGTACACCATCCATGCTTATGGCACTTTTTTCATTACTAAAAAAAATTCTTGTTCTTGTCTTTCTGAGATGCATAATTTCTCGTTTTTGTTACTGTCTCTCTTTCTATCTCTGCCGTATCTCTCACTGCCTGTCTCTGTCTCTCTCCGAATAAACTCTGTGACTTGCTTTTTAATACAATTACATTATGAGCTTAAATACGATTGTGTCATGAATGATATTCAAGTTGCTTTAAATCATGGTATTTTTATTTTTGCATGTAAATAAGTGCGCTCACTTTCCCCCTCATATTTTATTTATTGTTTCATATAAATGTGCGCGCGCGCGCTCGTGTGTGTGTGTAAAGGAGAGAGAGAAGGAGAGAGAGAGAGAGAGAGAGAGAGAGAGAGAGAGAGAGAATTGGAGAGAGAGAGAGAGAGAGAGAGAGAGAGAGAGAGAGAGAGAGAGAGAGAGAGAGAGAGAGAGAGAATTGGGAAAGGATGGGGCTAACGACCGCATGCCAAATTTCCGTTGTTTTAGCATTGAACAATAAAAGATCTTGTCTCGTGTATCTGTATTTGTATCTTTCGTCTCCTCCCCCTTCCCCTCTCCCTTTAACATCTACGTCAGGAGAAAAGAAATGGTTGTAGACAAAAGTCAAAAACGTAAAGCTACTTAGAAAATTAAAAACGTAAAGTTTTTCAGAACCCTGAGGTCGAAGGAGAGTGAGGTGGTTGACACCTCAACTTCATTCTGGGCCAGCAGTATACAAGGACGGAGGCCCTCCTGTCTCTCGCTGTGTTATACCTTCCCTAATCCTGAAGAAGGTCAAATAAAAACACAAACCAAAAGCTAAGAAGGTCAAACCATTTAACAGTCTCCTAGTCTACACACACACACACACACACACACACACACACACACACACACACACACACACACACACAGAGATACATATATATATATATATGTACACATACACACATATATACATATATATATATATATATATATTATATATATGTGTGTGTGTGTGTGTGTGTGTGTGTGTGTGTGTATATGTATATATAGTAAAAGCCCCAGGACCACACAATATCACTGCAGAGATGATTAAAGCTTTGGAGGAACTTGGTATTGAAAAAATAACAGACCTCCTAAATGGGATTTATGACACTGGAAAAATCCCCAAAGATACGTCAAAATCAATTTTCATTGCACTTCCAAAGAAAACAGGGGCTATAGAATGCGAACTCCATCGTACAATCAGCTTGATGAGTCATGTAACAAAGATCCTATTAAGAATAATCATGATAAAGACAAGGAATAGATTCAAAAGTGAAATAGCAGAAGAACAGTGTGGATTTGTCGCAGGGAAAGGAACAATTAATGCCATATACATCCTAAGAACTATCATAGAGAGGTCAGTCGAGATGAATAAGGATTTATGTTTATGCTTTGTTGATTATACCAAGGCTTTCGATCGGGTTAGACATGAAGAATTGATCAACCAACTAGAAAGACTCAATATTGATGGAAAAGATCTACGAATGATCAGAAATATGTATTGGGAACAAACAGCTGCAATGAGAATAGAAAACGATATAAGCTCTTTCCAAAATATCAAAAGAGGAGTCAGACAAGGTTGCGTTTTGTCACCAGATCTGTTTTCCCTTTACAGCGAAAACATGAGAAACCTAGAGGAATACCCTGGATTAAAGGTTGAAGTAAAAATGATAAACAACATTCGGTAGGCAGATGACACCGTGCTACATAAAATGAAACTACACTGATAGGGACCTACAAAACCTTGTGAATATACTAGAAATAGAAAGCAAAGGTAAGGGGTTGGAGCTAAACAGCAAGAAGACTGAAGTCATGATGATCAGTAAAAACATGAAATCCCCTCATGCAAAATAACAGCAAACTGCACAACCTTGAGGCAGGTTGATAAGTTTAAGTATCTGGGAACGATCACTTCACCAGACTGCAGATGCACATCAGGAATAGCCAGCAGAATTGGCCAAGCCAAAACAGCATTCAAGAAGATGAAAATCGTTCAAGAAGATGAAAAGCATTCTTACCAACAAACGCCTATCAGTTAACATCAGGAAGAGAGTTCTAGAACGTTATATAGAACCGATAATGTTATACGTTTTTGAGGCGTGGACAATCAACAAGCAAAGCCAGAACAAGATTGAGGCAGCCGAGATGTGATTTCTAAGAAGAAAGTTGAGAGTTCCATGGACAGCAAAGAAAACAAACGAGACAGTCTTGATGGAGGCAGACACAAGAAGACCATTCATAAGGAAGATTAGAAAAAGACAAGCAACAATTATAGGCCATTTTGTGAGGAAAGGGGAATTGGAGCACCTGGTCACAACGGGAAAGCTGGAGGGAAAGAGAGCACCAGGTAGATCCAGGGAAAAAATATTGGACGGACTTGCGGAGTGACTGAGGACAGAAAGGATGGAAGATGTGCTTGCGGCAACAAGGGACAGATGCACATGGAGGGCCATGATCGCGAACGCCATGTAGCAAGGCACTTGATGATGAACACACACACACACACACACACACACACACACACACACACACACACACACACACACACACACACACACACACACACACACACACACATATATATATATATACACATATATATAATCCAGAGGCCACTGTGACTTTCCAGAAGGTTCGATTGGAATGAATCTAGTCACACGTTGAGGACAATAGTAGACTGTGACAGCAGTGAAAACAAAATTTAAATATTGTTAGCTGTTGAAGAAACATTGCTGTTCACAAATTTTTTCGAAAAATTAT
>JAPXFY010000012.1:16219996-16234996 GCA_030674185.1 Monoplex corrugatus
TTCATCAACTAGTTACAAGACAACAGTTTCATACATTGATTTGTTCATTTTGTTTATTTCCTTATGAGCAGTATTTTCTCTGATGCGTGTATATTATACGTCGTTGGCCTACAAAATGCAGACATGATGTTGTTACAGTTTGCATACTCAGTCTTCAGAGGATGCACGTGCTGGGTAGTTTTCTGTTTCGATAAATCAATAAACAACAACAATAATGATTATTAGTGTTAATTATTCCTGCGATTCCAACAGTTTGCACAATACAAACTGTGGCATACAAAACGACATGATTATTATTTTGACATTTAGAAAATTAAAATTCATTAAAGTCGAACAAGAGACTTCCATCATGAAAATTCGTTGACAGAGAGCAAAAATCCTTGCTCACAAATGTTCATATCTGGTATCACAGTGGGCTTAGCACCCTCATTCACAAATGTTCATATCTGGTATCACAGTGGGCTTAGCACCCTCATTCACAAATGTTCATATCTGGTATCACAGTGGGCTTAGCACCCTCATTCACAAATGTTCATATCTGGTATCACAGTGGCTTAGCACCCTCATTCACAAATGTTCATATCTGGTATCACAGTGGGCTTAGCACCCTCATTCACAAATGTTCACATCTGGCATCACAGTGGGCCTAACATCCTTATTCACAAATGTTCATATCTGGTATCACAGTGGGACTAACATCCTCATTCACAAATGTTTATATCTAGCATCACAGTGGGACTAACACCCTCATTCACAAATGGTTCCGACGTGACCCGTCATAAGTGAATGCAAGCATTACGTGGATATGAGTCTCAGAAATAAATGACTCTCCATCACTGAAAGCTTGCTCTTGGAAATAAATAACACTCCACCACTGGAAGTTTGGTCTTGGAAATAACACTCCACCACTGAAAGCTCGGTCTTGGAAATAACACTCCACCACTGGAAGCTTGGTCTTGGAAATAACACTCCACCACGGCCACTGAAAACTTGGTGCTGGAAATAGATAACACTTCACCACTGGAAGTTCGCTCTTGCTCCACCACTGGAAACTTGGTCTTGGAAATAACAATCCACCACTGAAAACATGGTGCTCGAAATAAATAACACTTCACCACTGGAAGTTTGGTCTTGGAAATAACACTTCACTACTGGAAGTTTGGTCTTGGAAATAACACTCCACAACCGGAAGTTTGGTCTTGGAAATAAATAATACTTCACTACTGGAAGTTTGGTCTTGGAAATAACACTCCACAACCGGAAGTTTGGTCTTGGAAATAAATAACACTTCACTACTGGAAGTTTGGTCTTGGAAATAACACTCCACAACCGGAAGTTTGGTCTTGGAAATAAATAACACTTCACTACTGGAAGTTTGGTCTTGGAAATAAATAACTCTCCACCACTGGAAGGTTGGTCTTGGAAATAACACTCCACCACTGGAAGTGTGGTCTTGGAAATAAATAACACTCCACCACTGGAAGCTTGGTCTTGGAAATAAATAACACTCCTCTACTGAAAACGTGGTCTTGGAAATTAATAACATTGTACTATTGAAAGCTGGGTCTTGGAAATAGATAACTCTCCACTACTGAAAGCTGGGTCTTGAAAATTAGTAACATTCCACTATTGAAAGCTGAGTCTTGGAAATAGATAATTCTCCACTATTGAAAACTGGTGGAAATGAATAACTTTCCAGTACTGAAAGCTGGGTCTTGGAAATAAATAATTCTCCATTAATGAAAGCTGGGTCTTGGAAATAAATAACATTCCAACACTAAACGTAGATCTTGGAATTGAAGGACGCTCCATCCCTGAAAGCTTTTTGTTAACGCTAACTTCCTAGCAGTATTTATCACGTCGGCTCTGTCTGTTTGTCTGTCTGTCTGTCTTTTTTTTGGTATGACCCTGTCCTTTTGTATAGGATGCATATCTATAGTAGCCGGATGTTTTATTATTATTTTTAATCATTACTATTACATTTGTTTTAGTTCAGATTTATCAGGTAGATTTTAGCAATGACAAACATAGAAAACTGACCAGTCATTGCTGGATTACATCATTGTCTATTCGTTGGAAAATATCAATAAATCAATCAGTCTATCGCCCTGTGTTTGTCTATCTGTCTCTGCCTACCTATCCTGAATACGACTTATAGTATGAAAGAGTTATTGCCTATTTTATGCTACTGTAGTTAATTCATAATTATTAATATTGATTATTTTTAAGTGGTGTACGTATAGATTCTGTATGGGCATGAACTGGATGTAAAATACATTAATGTGGTTTGTCACTACCTTAAAAAATAGTACTGTTCTTGTTCTTGTTCTCTCTTTTTCTCTTTGTCCACAACTGAGGCTTAGGCCTATGGCAAACAGTCCTCCCATCTCTCCCTTTTGAAGATTCAAAGATACCACGATGTCATTTATTCTTAAGTCATGAAGCCTTTGAATTCTGTTAATACTCTAAAAACCGATTGCTGATAACTTGTCAGCATAGACTTTTCGGTAGAGACGAAACTTGCATTTCGACAGTATATACATGTACTACTTAAAACGCATGTATCCAGTTCATACCTTAACAGTTGTACCTATATAAACTTGCCCATTCTGGACATCACAATAGGTCTATCTTCTTTCTCTTTTCCTCTTCTTTTATCTGTCCGCTTGTACTATCAGCGACGTCGCGGGAAGTGTCGATGGTCTACAGCAAGCTGGAAAGCCTGAATTAGAAAAAAAAAAAAGTCCGTGTGACGTCAAGGTCTTCTGTACACCGTTAATCCAGCTCTTCCTTGGTCTGCTTTAAATCCACATGTCTTTTTGCTATACGCTTGTTGAGCCACTTGGTGGGGTTGAATTCTGGTCATATGACCAAACCATTTTATTCTCTGCTGATGAAGATATGGTGGACTGATGTTGTTGTCACCATTTGTCTTATCTTGGCGTTCCTAATCTTGTCAGTCTGGTCTTGTTGACAGCCCCTATTAAAACAACACATCTCAGAGGTGGTAATTTTGTGCTGTGTGGGATTTGTAAAGGTCCAAGTCTGGCACTAGTATGACAGGGTGGGAGTGAAAATTGTCTTAAGCACTTGAGTAATCCACTACTAGCTTACTAAACCCGGTCAGCCAAAGTCTGAATCCAACCTGCTATGACGTTGACAAGGTGCTGGACCACAGGAAACCGCATCAGTCATCCAAATTCAGAAAGGACCTATCCGAGATTAGCTTAAAAAATTATCATTACATTTTGTTCTCCCTGTCACTCTTTCTCTCTTGGTTATCAAGAAACATCCGAGGGTGCTGGATATGACCCAGAGCAACACTGCATCGCCACTGTCAAAATCACCTCCGACTCGCTAGACCATACGGCAGCTATTTTGCCGGGAGCAAAGGAAGGTTGTCCATTTATTGACAAATTATTCTTGTGTGTTGCGTTGGTCTCAAAACACATTTGGACTCACCGCACGTAACACATTTACAAGACACAACGTGCAATACGAACTTACACATTGATACATAACGCCTACACACGCATTTACACACATTCATACACACACAAGAACGAATACATACTAACCGCGTCTAACCATACTTACACACATCCCTATTGTCATAAGCATATACATACGAGTACATTAATGATTACACAATGCTACATGATTAGTAGTTAGAAGTGCATATATATATATACAAACTTGTTGATAGTCAGCCATGATATCAACAACGGAAAGCCTGGGTGAACAGGGAAGTCTTTAACTGTGATATGAATTGCGAAAGAGTGGGCAGATCCCTCAGAGTTATGAATTTATAGTATCTATTATTTATCCATATTATTCAACTCTTTTTCTTATTCTTTGTGACTAGATCTAGTAGTTCTTGGTCCTTTATTTCATTCTGTGATTTGGTATCGCTTGTTCACCATTATAAATTGTCGTTTAAAGTTTTGGCTGTCAGACTTAGCAGCAGCTGCCTGCTTGGACCCGAACTTCAATCCCGTAAAAATCAACAATCAACAGTTTGTGCTCTCCTTTGCCGCTTCGTGGCTACTGTACTCTATTCCACTATCAGCATGTCCCAGTTTTGACAACTCGGCCACAATGCCTTTGGTATTGTCTGTTGTTATTTGTTGACACACACACACACACACACACACACACACACACACACACACACACACACACACACACACACACACACACACACACACACACACACACTCTCTCTCTCTCTCTCTCTCCCTCCATCCCTCTGGCTCTGTTCTCTCTCTGTCTGTCTGTTTGTAAGTCTGTCTCTCTATGTATATGTGTGTATGTATATATGTAATATGTATGTATGTATAGATAGGTAAACAGATATAGATGTAGATGTATGGTCATAAACAAACACGAATACACTGATACCCTGTGTCCCCAGTGTCTCCAAGACTGGGAGACAGATACTCCTAACAAAAACTTGCACCTGCTGAGGCCGTTTATCATGTGGCAGTCACTGTACCTGTGGAACTACGAACGTCAGTAAGTGAGAGAGTGGGGCCAAGATTGCACACCCGTTCCACATCTTTAAAATGTCCCCGTGTTGGTCAGGCATACCAATGCCAGACCAATGAGCGCAGTATCTGTGTAAAAACATAAACCCCCAGGGTAGGTCTTGTATCCCACATGAAGACTCACACCAGGCAATAAGAGTCCATCCCTCACCATTTGTTTACAGCATATCGAAGTTCTCTTACTGTAAAGTGAAACGTGCATCTCTTGACGTCGACCGTTTGTGTTACATATATGAAATTACTGTACTGTTTATCATCATTTTATAGCTGTATGAAATTGTCGTATTGTTATCATCCTTTTATAACACTCTTTTTATTTGTATGTTTTTGTGTTACCAATAGCAAGGACAAACTAGCTGTAAGAGACCTTACGCTACTTTCTCGAAGTAAAAACGTTTTTACTATTCTTTTCGTTGCTCTCTCTCTCTCTCCTCTCTCTCTCTCTCTCTCTCTCTCTCTCTCTCTCTCTCTCTCTCTCCCTCCTCCCTCTCTTTCTATAACACGCACATTAATATATATACACACACACCACGCAAACACACACATACACACACGCACTCACACAAACAAAAACACACAAACAAAAACACACAAACACACACACACACACAGACGGGAGAGGAAAGAGAGAGACATATATAATATTATAAAGACGTACACAGATAAGCAGACAGACAGACACACAGACATACAGACACACGGATACACACGCGCACAAATACACAGACACAGAAAAATATGAGGGGAATGGGGATCAGAATGAATATCTTCGCTTTTTGAAAGCACGCACACAAACACACACACAAACACACATACACACACACACGCACGCACGCACACACATTAACGACCTGGCAAACATCATGCAAACTCACCCGTGCACCCGGCCCCAGTCCAGCTATCCGAACTTCAAATTCGAAACGGCTACCACAACACGAAATCTCACTGAAGACACCAATCTTCTTAGCTTGTAACAGCTGCACTATCCAACCCCCAAGCCCCAAATCTTTTGCCAAGAAAGTACTGGTATCACTGTTGCTGGTGACGATCACAAGCTTGCTTTTCGTAGTTTCGCTTTTACAAGTGCCGATGATTTGGTGGACATCAGTCGCCATAGCCAACAAAAACGTCCACTGTCTGTTCGTCCGTGGTTGTTCTGTGTGGTCTTGCCACTGCGGTAACACAGATACTTCCGCTCCGTTTCTTGTTGTTGTTGCTTGTCGTTTCAACACAGGTGTGACTTGGCGGACTGATACTTAACAATTGAATCAAGCAGTCAGAATGTGGATATTGTCCCCAGAGTTCAGATCCTTCGCTGGCACAGTTTGAACACTTCTTGATCACTGGCACAGTTTGAACACTTCTTGATCACTGGCTGAGCGACTTGCCATCACGGGTTCTTTCCTCCCTCCCCCCCCCCACCACAGTGCTGTCCCTTTGAAACTGTGCATAATCTTTCTGTTACGGCCCACTTTGTCACAATTTTTCACTCTCTCATAATTTCTTGGAAAGTTTTCCGAAATTTGTATACTCAAAAAACAACAAAAAAACAAAAAACAAAAAAACCCCCACAAAAAAACACCACCTCACAGCGTCTCACACACACTGTGTATGCATGCACTGGTTGTTGCAAAAGCACACACGCACACAAAATATTCGCTTCTTTTTAATCCCGTCACTAATATCGCGGGACATAGCAGTCAGAGGCTTCGGAAAGAAGAGTTGAAAGATTTTCAAGAGATGCACTGGGTGTAATCAGCATAGAAAGGATATTAATTGTTGTGCTGACTGATGGCATTGGTAAGTGGTGTGGCTAGAGTGTGAACAGAACTTGCCCAAGTACAGAGCTTTCGGGGGGCCTCATATGCAAGTTTAAGTGGCTGGAATTTAGACTCAATACCACGACTGATTGAAAGCGGTCGGACAGGTATGACATAAACCACGAAAGCGCACCACCCTGGATAGCAAATATGCGTTCCAGTCGAGAGAGGAAGATGCAGGGGTCAATGGCATCAGAAGCAGCAGGAAGATCTTAACGAATAAGTAGTGAATTAATTTATACTGTGAACGAGAGCAGTTTCAGTGCGTGGTCAGAACGGCAAGCTGACTGAAAAGGATGGTAAAGATTGTAGGCTGGGAGATGATTATTCAGCTGTTTCAAAACAACTTTCTCAAGGAGCTTGGGGAGAAATGGCAAGTTGGAGACAGATCGATACTTTCTGAGAATGTTAGGATCGAGGTTATTCTTTTTCAGGTGAATGGCTAAATAAGGAGAGGCAGGTATGCGATCAAATTCAAAGAGTTGTATGACATTTCTTTCAAGATGCTACGCCATCAGAGTTTCATAAACTGGTTGAAATTAAGTGAGTGGGAGGCCTTTGAATGGAGAATCAGGATGAGATGGAAGAAAAGAAGTTTTGTCTGGCTTGGCTCGAAAACCGTTAATGTTGAAAGAGAAAAAAGTTGGAAAAGCCGCTAAGACACATGTAGGATTGATGTTAGATGGAAGTGGAGATGACTTAGTAGTACTCAAAAGATTAGACATGATAGAGAACAGGCGTTTTGTACTTGTAGATTCAAGGAGATCTGGGCAGAATAATAGTTTAGCTTTCGAGATCATTTTCGTGATTTTTTCACATGCTCTCGAAAAATCTGTAAATGAACTATAAGTTAAGAGGACTGCCGGTGATGTTCGGCACATTTACAAGCTTGTTTGGCTATCCTTATTTCATTTGTGTACCAGAGTGCAGACGGACAATCAGGCAGAACACGGATGGTTGGGAGTGCATGCTCATTTAGAAGCTGGTGCAAGACTGAAGTGTAGTGACTAACAGGATCGGATGAATCTGAAAGAGAGGAGAGATGATTTACAAGTTCAGACGAAAAGGATTTCATATTGACAGATTTCAGGCTGCGACGGGTAACAATTTGCTTCCGGCGTACAGGTTTTGACAAATAGAGTGAAAATAGCACAGCTAAATGGTCTGAAGGAAGTCGGTCTAGGACTGAAACTGATGTAACGAGTTCGTCTGTGTTGTGAACGATCAGCCAATTAATAATATGACCTTTAATTTGGGTGGGCTGGGTCACAAGCCGAGAGGAAGAATGGTTAGACAGAGACGAACACAAGGGCTTGGTTTCAGTCATCTTATCATCAGAGTGTACATAGACATTGCTAGGAATGGCAAGTTTTCCTGATCTTAGAGTAAAGTAATCAAAGAGTGACTCAATTTGATTATGAAAATATGGAAGGAGTCTGTTCGCACGGCTGGGAGGAAGACGATAAGTACAAGAGAAAATTACAGTTTTTACTAGATATACGAAGATGTCAAATGACACATGGAAAAGATCATAAAGAAAATCCACTACGATCATCATACCCCCATTTCCATTCATGGCAGGCACCCCCCCCCCCCCCCCCCCCATTTCCATTGATGGCAGGCACATCTGCAGACTACAGTTTACCGCGCGTTGTGTGTAAAGATATTCTTGAATCCCGTCTTTCATTCAGCCACTCCTTTCCCTTTTTCTTGGGTGGGCCACAGGTATATTTCAGATTGATACCTGCGCAGACAGTCGTATATCGAACCCATGAAATATGTAGAACATCAAGGCCTCTCCAGTTTATGCGCAGGTTTATGGTTTATGCCATGATCATTTTGGACCTTTTTTCATCGGATGACATTTGTTACAGGTTGATAAGTTTAAACACCTGAGAACGATCATTTTACCAGACGGCAGATGCACATCAGAAATAGCCAGCAGAATCGGCCAAGCCAAAACAGCATTCAAGAAGATGAAAAGCATTCTTACCAACAAATGCCTATCAATTAACATCAGGAAGAGAGTTCTTGATTGTTATATAGAACCAGTACTGTTGTACGGTTGTGAGGCGCGGACAGTCAACAAGGAAAGCCAGAACAAGATTGAGGCAGCCGAGATGTGGTTTCTAAAAAGAATGTTGAGAGTTCCGTGGACAGCAAAGAAAACAAACGACACAGTCTTGATGGAGGCAGACACAAGTAGATAATTTAAAAGGAAGATTAGGAAAAGACAAGCAACATTTATAGGCCATTTTATGAGGAAAGGGGAATTAGAGCACCTGGTCACAACGGGAAAGCTGGAGGGAAAGAGAGCACCAGGTAGACCCAGGGAAAAGATACTAGACGGACTTGCAGAGTGGCTGAGGACAAGGAGGGTGGAAGAGATGCTTGAGGCAACAAGAGAAAGAGACAGATGGAAGTCCATGATCGCCAACGCCATGTGGCAAGGCACCTGATGATGATGATATGATGACATTTGTTGCATTGGTGTGCTGGAATTTATTCCGGACGCGAAAACACGGTTTTGAGAGAGAGAGAGAGAGAGAGAGAGAGAGAAGAGAGAGAGAGAGAGAGAGAGAGAGAGAGAGAGAGAGAGAGAGAGAGAGAGAGAGAGAGAGCAGTTGAACACTACTGGTGATAGCAGGCATCTTCGACATAATCGTACAAGGGTTGGAAGAAATCTCCAAATTGATCGCCAAGAAGCATAGCGCTATTTTGATTTTTACGTAGCACTTCGATGAGATGGATTGGACTTTTTTTTCGTGTTGAAGCTTTCATAGTTTGCCAAAGACCTTCGTACCAGACTCTACTGAATGCTTTCTTGAAGTCGAGAAGTTGTGGAAGGTCACATTGATGTTGTTTCATTTTCTGTCATGAAACGACAATTGAAAATCTGCTCAACTGTGCTCCTGTCATGGTTGAAGCCATCCTGTCCTTGAGAGAGCAGATCCTCAGCGATGGTCTTAACTGGTGAGCTACTCTCTTCATGACTGATTAAAACTACTTCAAGCACGACTTTCCTATCACCATCAGACCAGTTGTTCAATGATTAGTTTAACCATTCCCTGGAGTTTCTTTTCTTTGGGAAAACGTACGATAATAAATCAATTTGGATTCGCAATATGTCTTTTTAAGTAGCCTTTTAAGCACCTAGACGTCGTTGGTACTTAAAAAGCTACCTAAAAAGAGAGGACATTATACATATAGTTTTTTTAAATAGGCCATAGTCTTTTATGAAAGGGTATGAACAACATTTACACACGTAAATGCATATTTGTTATTTCAATACGGATATAGTCATGTACATTAAATAAACGAGTTACAAGCACAATCCACATTAAGTTTAATTTAAACTTAAGTTTGTGGTATAATTTCTCCAAGTTTCTTTTGAAATTTATGTAGTGATACCGCGAAGTTTTCGATACTATCTTCATATCTAGACGAGAAAAGCAATGATGATGTGGCGATGATGTGGCTATTTTCCCCCCTGTTCCTTTCGGATGCTATGGAGCTTGTTGGTCAGCGGAGTTATGGTCGGACATGTCTCCTGTCATTCCATTTGACTAAGGCGAAGGCAGTGACAGCTTTTGAAGAGATACGAAATCGTCGACGTGACTATCCCAGCTGAGCTACTAAATCTCCCTTCCTTACAAACATGCGACTAAATCTCAAACCGAACCGGCCAGTGATTGGTTAATATTTTGGTTGATGCGGCAGATATCTTGCTTATGTATATGTTATGAATCATAACCTGAAAGAACAGAATCACGTGCTCGAAAACCTAAAAATAATATCCACCACGTGCGAGTGATTATATTGCGAATGTAGTCACATTCTGTCATGTCCTGGTAAGTCTACAAGCGCCTCTTTCCATCGTTATTGCGTCCGACTGTTCCGGCAACTAGATCTACCCCGCATTATTTCCGCAGTATTTCCTAAGCAGAGTTGTGTGGAGCGCATATGCAATTGTCCGAGTTCGCTCTGGATCCCTCTTGAATAAACTCTAGAGTTAAGTAAGGCGAGTGACTAAGTTTAGACACAGAATGCAGATCAGCCATCAGGTCAGAGATCATGAAATGGGAACAAAATCGAAGCTGGGAGTGTGAGAACGAATATGAATGTAATTATTGTTAACTAGCCAACCTGACTGACACCGTGATGAGTAGATATTCAAAATATTTGATTATGGAATGGAGCAGGGAATATGACATACTCTCCAATCAAACACACGTCTCGCGATTACTGATCTAAAAGTAAACACAGACAGCCTTGAGACGGCTGCATGTAAAAAAAAAAAATCATAAACCAGTTAGAAGTTGGTGGATGATATTTTCAGGTTTCAGATCATGTGAGTCTGTTTCTTCAGGTCATAGTTGATACATATGCACGAGGAAGATGACTACCGTATTACCCGAAATATCAACCAATCACCAGCCAGTTCTGTTTGAGATATAGTCGCATGTGAATCACAAACTACATATAGTCAAGCCGTTCTATCAGTCTCCCTTTGTATACAACAAAAGTTACAGAAAAGCCAATCTTTGTACAAATTACAGAAAATCCAATCTTTGTACTTTTCTAAGTCAATGTGACTTCAAGGAAGCTTAAGAAAAATAAAAATGAAGTGCATGGAAGACCGTAGTAGACTGTCAGAAAAGTGAATATTGTCAGAAGTTCCGGAGAAAGTGCCATTTACACATCTGCCTGAGAATGTGCTGATTTTAGCAAATTTTTGATCTGTGTGGCCTTGACCTTGGCGCCGTGGTTTCCAATCGCAGTGGCGACACATCAGTGGTCTATATCTTTGACTTAAAGTTTATAAAGATTCATTCAGAAATAGAAAAAGAATGTTCGTGACACATTTTCTGTCATAGACACACAGACACAAACAGACATAGACACACACGCACACACATACGCTCGCGCACTCTTTTCCGTCGATATGAAATGATCTCCCTTCAGATTAAAAGAAAAAAATAGGAGGTGGGGTGGGTGGGGTGGGAGCGATGGATTAAAAATCAGAGTGGTCTTCATGTTTCTATGCAGTGATTTTACAGCCAAACTTTCAGCCAGTTTAGCTGTACGTGCCAGCTGAGCCAATAAAAAACCATTTAGAAAGTTCACAAGACAAAACTAAAAACGTGCTATCGCTCGCGGACCCCCATGTTGTGATTCTTGTGCGCGATGCTTTTAGTCGCAAGCTGCGATGTCCGCAAATATTTTGTTTGGCGTTCCGATAACTGACTGGCTTTCAAAACACAGTGCACACCTGCAGAGAGCGGTTGGGTGAGGGTGGGCGAGAGAATGTGACCCCAGGACCTTAATGGGGTGACCCTGGGACCCGGAGTTTTCGGGCAGGTGAGGGAGAAAGGTCTTGGCACCGTTCAGGGAAGAGAGAGAGAGAGAGAGAGAGAGAGAGAGAGAGAGAGAGAGAGAGAGAGTTGGAGGAGATGGTGAGGAGCAGGAACTGGATGGGAACTTGCCCTGTCTGGGTTGTTTTGACCGATTTAGTCTCCGATTTTACTTTTCTGCCTTTTTTGTTGAAAGCTGGTTTGCTGTTCCAACAATCGTCGGTTTTTTGTCAAGGTGGGGAGGTGCGGAGTGAGGCGTTGGAAGTCAGCACGTGCAAATTGTGTGTGTGTGTGGGGTGGGTGGGTGGGGTGGTGGCCTGATGTATCCGGGCAATCGTAGCAAACACACACTCACACGCGCATAACACACACACACACACACACACACACACACACACACACACACACACACCACCACCACCACCACCACCACACCACCACCACCACCCCCACCACCACCACCAATAACAACAACAACAACAACAGCAGCAGCAGCAACAACAAACAACAACAGCAACAACAACAACGACGACAACAACAACAACAACAACAACAACGGTAAAAGCAACAACAACGACAGTGATAATGGTGATGGTGATCACGATGATGGTGATGATGGTGGTGTGGTGCTGGTGATGATGGTGGTGGATGTGACGCTGCTGCTGACGACGATGGTGGTAGTGATAATGGTGATGATGATGATGATGATGATGATGATGATACTTCTTTGTTGTTGTTGTTCATTGGTCAAATTGTTAGTTCAGTGCATAGGAAGAAATTTGCAGTTCTTCGCAGATCCTGGTATGTCCCAATCAGCTTGACATATAGTGCAATGTCCTCTGACCAGATGGGATCCTCAGTAGCTTGTCCACATGTGGAAGATGCCCACATTTATCTGGTTGGCCAAGCGACATGAACACAAGAGGGGGTGGGTGGAGAGGGTTCAGGTTTAATTCTTCTTCTTCATTCCCTTGGCTACCGCCTTCATCATTGTGAAGATTCTGTAGACTCTGCATGTAATTTGGTTGCCATATGTTTTTTTTAGTCTGCTGTGTCCAGCACGGAATCCCAGGATGATTGATGGTGATTACAGTGATGATAATGATGATGGTGATGGTGATGATGATGATGATGATGATGATGATGATGATGATGATAGGCCTTACAAAATAGTCTCAGCAAGACATAGGCAATATTTCAGTCAAATCCATGTCAGGCTTCTGGCACTTCACCATCTCCGATTGTAATCAACAGCCAGGAGACCAACACTGTAGATAAATTCCCCTACTTGGGCAGTACAGTAAGCAGTGATGGATCTCTTGATGCTGAGATGGTGCTGCGCATCTCCAAGTGTAGCCGAAGAGGTTGTGGCAAGACCATAGCATCAGGCTCGCCACAAACATTGCTGTGTACAATGCCGCAGTATTAAACGCCCTGTCGTACTGTTGCGAGACCTGAACTGCCTACCGATGGTACATCCAACGATAGAACGGTTCCACCAAAGATGTCTGTGAAAGATCTACATCGTCATGTGGCAAGATCGAGTGTCCAACCTTCAAGTTCTGAAAAAAAATATGACTTGACAAATATTGAGCTTTTTCAACGTACAGATAGAAATACACATTTCACAACAAATGGTCTGGTTTATTCCAGGGGTAGACTGATGTAGAGGATAGACATGAGACCCATATCTAGGTAGGATCTGAGGACCGTGCTATCACATAAGACTTATGTGCAGACTGACGGCTCATGCCATGATCATTTTGGATCTTCTCCATTATCGTGTATCACTTGCGACGGTACACATGGAATTCATTCTGAGCGCCATAGACACTGTCTTGAGAGACTGAAACTGAAACTGAAATAGAGTTTCTACTCATTAAATGCCAGTTACATTGGGCGCGGCAACTTGTCCATTTGGAAGATAAATGTACTTTAAAGATGCATAGAGGGCTGAAGCAAAGACACCGTGACCAGGGAAGCCGCTTAAAACGATTTAAGAATATTCTGAAAACCGCGTCATCAATTGGCGACAACAGTACATGAACAGCACAGTCACATTTGAACAGCGCAAAACAGCTTGCTGTTCAACAGAAGAGAGACCGGCCGAAAGCAGGACCAAGGACTGCTGGAATCTTTCCCAAGCTGTGCTTGCGGGAGAACATGTCTTCCATCCCACATGAAGAGCTGTATGCTATTCATCTGTCGGATTGACCATAAAGTTCCTCCTCCTCCTCTGAGAAGAGAACTCCGGTTTCTGAGAATACGCACCCGTAGCCACTACACCACAGTCAGATGGCGGAGTGAAGATCAGTCTTATGATAACATAGTTTAGAATTTATGTTCACGGATCACAGTAGCCGTTAAACCCGCCAATGAAGCCAAGAGCAGGATCAAGACGAAAAGAAAAACAACTCGCCTGTATACCTTGACAAGTGAAGGGAACGCTGGCGGAAGGGGGTTGAATAAAGTGGAGGGGGAGGGTAAAAAGGGGATTGGAAGAGATTGGCTTATGAGGATGTGATGGGAGGGGGCGAGAAGACCGGAGAAAGGGGACTGGTGGGTAACACTAAATGGTGTTTGGAGTTCGGAGTTTGGAGTTTGTTCAGATGGGCTTCATTGTACTCGGACAGTTCCATATATGCTTCACCCAAATTTGCCAGGAATTATCCGGCAAAACCCTATGGCAAGGTCTTTGAATGAGGAGGGGGAGCGGAGTCCACGAAACACTATGCTGAAAACACCAAAATGATACAAACATTGAGATGGACAATAAATATGCCAATTTTAGTGTTGTGAGCTGGAAATCAATGGAGATATCCAAGTTGTGCAATAATCGAGTATTTAGGACGTCGGATTTTCAGTCAGATGTAACTTCGATTTTGCCTGTTTTGCGCGTGGTGGAGATTTTTTCGATCTCTCAGTTTCTCAAGATAACGTCTCCGTGTTTGCAAAGAATTTCATATGCACTGACGTCATTGATGCCATGTGATGTGTTGTGATGTGATGTGATCTGATATGACCTCCCACCTCAACATACGTGCAGACCTTCTAGTGCCTGGATCCCCTTTGGGCATATACGAACACAGAACACCAAACATGCAACTTGATGTTAAAGATCTTGAGACTTCTCGATCTGCTGTTTTGGGTTTCTCAAGACTCGGAATGGTTTCCAAGTGCACCGACGGCACTGATGCCATGTGATATGTGATGTGATCTGGTGAGATCTCCCAGCTCAACATACGCACAGACCTGCTAGTGACTGGATCCCCTTCGAAC
>JAPXFY010000012.1:16239996-16357496 GCA_030674185.1 Monoplex corrugatus
AGGTTACTCCACTGCATGTTAATCTACATGGGTCATTAGCAGAAACATCGATACAAATAAAACGTGACCATGTTTATGGGGACTTGTAAGGAACAATAGATAATGTTCTACACATCAGACTGACGATCGGACCAGCTTTATAAACAGGAAGAAAAATACTCGACAATGATAATGATAACCATACTTGATTTTCTAACGGTAACAGTTTTTAGCTAAAAGTATTATTTTTAAACTTGCCATTGCTTGCAGGCTGGGTGGTTTTTGTTGTTGTTGATATTTCCATAAGCCAGCCACTGATATTATTTACATGATCTTTAACGTACGTTTTTGATATTTTGCATGATTATATACACAGGAGTATAGGCACTTAGCAAGTCTGCACACATATTGACCAGGGAGATCGGGAAAATCTCCATTCTTTATCTACGAGGCGGAGGTGTCTAATCGGATCGAACTCCAAGATTTTCCGATTAGAAATCCGATGTTTATCCACTTGGCTCTCCCACTCGGCAATGAGTAAAGCCAGCTAAGCTGAAGCGAAGCAAAGCTAAGGTAAGCTAAGCTAAGTAATAGATAAGTAGTGTCCCTGCTTTTTTCCATCCAGCTTTTGCTTCTTAAGGGGTTTAAATGTTTAATCTAAACGACTAAATATTTAAACATTCTCCTTGTGTATATGTCATTATATTGCTTGTGCATAACACAAGAACAACTATCGATACAAACATCAAATGATAAAAAGTAATACATACTATTTGTGTACATGTCATTACACATAAACACACAAAATATAGTATAGATATTGAATTATAAAACCTATAAAAGAACATGCATAGTACATTATACCTTTCTATTGAATAGTTTTTTTTACAAAAACAAACAAACAAACAAAACAAAACAAACAAACAAAAAAAACCCCGAAAAAATGAAGTCACATCATACAATTTTACTAGATTTAACCGTTACTGATAGGAAAAAAAAGAAACTCATTGTTTCAAGAGAATTATGACTGAGTAAGTGAACATCATTGTTTTATTCGAAAGATGGCGGTATTGGTTATTAGTCTCCATTCACAAAGAAGAAGATCTTAGTTGGCTTGTGGAGATTATATAATTCAAGTCAGTGTTTGGTTCAATGCTAGTTTTACATACTGCTTTGAGTTCGTTTTTATCAGGATGAGTTTTAAGATACATTTTTTTGTAAACACCACTCGAGCGTAAAGCAGGCAACAAGAAAAGCTTTTACGATGACGTCAGTACAACATTGGTTAACAGTGAATGATTGTTGAATTAAACTGAATTGAGTTGCCACGAAGACGCATTAACTGAACCCAAACGTTTTTGCTCAGATCGTTTTGTTTGTTTGTTTTTCTTTTGTTTCTTCTGTTTGTGGGCTGCAACTCCTGCGTGCACTCGAATGAACGAATGGGGTTTTACGTGTATGGCTGTGTTGTTATTGTTGTTGTTATAGTTGTGTGTTTGTTTTAAGGCAGTCATATCATATTCGTTTTCTGGGGTGAACTTGCTTTTTTACATTTTCCATAAGGTATCGAACAGTGGCATGGCTTACAGCATCTTTGACGTGCGTATTTTATGCGTCCTAGTACACACATAGAGGACTCAGGCACTAGCATATCTGCACATATACTGGCCTGAGAGATCGGAAAAATCTCTACTCTTTACTCACCAGACGGCACCCAAGCGGTTCGAACCCAAATCTTTCAACTAGACGATCAGTGTCCTACCCACTCGACTATCGGACCCCTCAAGATGTTCAAACTATTTAGAAAGGAAAAGGAGGCATTATCAAGGGATAGGAGCAGATACGGATAGTGGTAGCTTAGCTGTAACAAGCACCTACACAGCAAACAAAGAGAAAGCAAAAAATCCCTGTCCATTCGTGATTCAAACTCCAGACCTCTGACTTGTTCCCTTCCGTGATTCATCACCTTACCGCGGTCAGGAGACTCGTGCGTCTCTGTGATCCTGGGAGCTATGCCGGCGGTAACTTCGGCTACTGGTAGGGCCACCCAAAGCGGGCAGGTCAGAGGGTAGAGGCCAGACAAAACGCGACCCATGATCCTCCAGGTAGGAGGTTGGGCACTGGGCCAACAACCCAGTCCCGGATATCTTGTTCGTAATAGAACCCCCAACAGCACCGCCATGTTGTGGCCATAGGCGCCCTAATGAGTCTTCACAAATAAGCCGAGTAAATCATCAATCTGTTTAGAAATAGCCGAATAAATCATCAATCACCACCACCATCATCATCCATTATCCATCGTTATCATCATCATCATCGTCGTCGGCGTCGTCGTCATAAATCATCATGATCATCATCATTACCACCACTATCATTGGGATATAGGAGGTTTTGGATAAGAGCAGCGGCATCCTACTTGTAGGATGGATGGAAACATTGGTCCCCAAATAAAATTATCCCCTAAATCTCTCACGGCGGCTCCAAGTGTAACACCCTAATACACCAGCGCAGTTGACGGGCTAAACGACGTGAGGGGCCGATGTTAACCTGGTATCAATGGGTGGCCGAACTTCCTCAAAGAAGTCAACCGGCCAGGGCGGAGGTGCTCCAAGTCGTTCAGCGGCTCAACGGCCTTGTGGTCATCACAACGGTAACTGGTTGTATTTTTAATATAGAAAGGTAATCTTGATCTATCTGTTTGTAATTTTTTGTTGATCACGGAAACATTTTTTCTAGTTTTTTTTTCACTCCTTATTTCAGTGCAATTTCTCTTGCTTCTCAGGCAGGGTGCTATAACCACTGGGCCACCATTCCAACTGCAACAAATTGTAACGAAATATTCGCGCTTTTCATCATTAGCGGTTTTGGCCACATGCCTATAGCAGACGACAGACACAACCACACACGTTGTGTGAAACAAGAGAGGGGGAAAGTTACATACCGGGCGCTGTCAGCGATACATCACCGAAACCAAACAATGGACAAAATAACTGCTACCTTGCCACGGATACATCACCCCTAGCCAAACAATGGGAGAAATTGTGTGCACTCTTCGCAGAAGCCCCGCAAGTGTCGAAGACATGAAATCTGAAGTAATCACCTGGCGGCGCCGCCACAGGTGTTTGAGCACCTGGGGCTTAGCTCACCACGTACAGGTGTTTGGAGGGGAAACAAATCACTGGCCACATACAAGACCACCGTCACTGATCACAGAAACTAGGACTTCCTCTGTTATTGATCGACGTGAAACGAAACTAACACGATGTTTCAGTAATTCATTTTCCTGTGACAAAGTAACGCAGTGTTTCAGTTGTTTATCATCCTGTGAGAAAAGTAGCTAATGTTTCAGAATCTTCCGGTGACAAAAGTAAAACAGTGTGTGAGTAGTATCCGGTGACAGAAGTTACACCATGTTTCTGTAGTTTGTCTTCCGGTGACAAAAGTAACACTATGTGTGAGTAGTATCTTCCGGTGACAGAAGTTACTCTATGTTTCTGTAGTTTGTCTTCCGGTGACAAAAGTAACACTATGTGTGAGTAGTATCTTCCGGTGACAGAAGTTACTCCATGTTTCTGTAGTTTGTCTTCCGGTGACAAAAGTAACACGATGTGTGAGTAGTATCTTCCGTGACCGAAAATATGCCGTGTTTCTGTAGGTTGTCTTCCGGGACAAAAGTAACGCAACGTTTCAGCAGTTTATTTTCCGGTGACAAAAGTAACAGAATGTTTCATAGTATTTTCTGATGATAAAAGTTGCACAATGTTTCAGTAATTTATCTTTCGTGACAAAGTTACACAATGTTTCAGTAATTCATGTACTTATGACAAAATTAATACAGTGTTGAGGTAGGTTATCTTTCCTTGACGAAAGTAATATTATGTTTCAGTAATTTATCTCCTCGTGACGAAAGTAACGCAGTGTTTTAGTGGTTTGCATTCCTGTGACAAAAGTAACACATAGTGTTTCAGTTTTTGTTTTATTGTGACGAAGTTAACACAGTATTTCACTGGTTTGCACTTAAATTCACTCAAATTCACCCAAAGCTGCCATGCACGTGGGAATATTGTGTACATTATTCTCTGGGTTATGGGATATTTCGAAATCCCTTCAGAGTGTCAGGAGTTAAGGGCCAAAACATTTGCCTGACGAGAGTTTCTCTTCTAAGGACCTTCTGCTGTCCGGCTTTCCCCAGAGTTTCTTACTACCGACACATGGCTAGACCATTGACTGCTGGGAACAAACCAGTGGACGGCCGGGAAAAACCGGATGACTCTGGGACAGACCAGACTTATAGGCTTTGTGGATTGGCTCCCCATCTTCCCTTTCTTTAACTTGCCTCTAACTCAACAAAGAAAAAATGCTCCCATGATTCACCGAAAGAGGAAGAGAATAATGAATCGATTGACGCTAACCCAGTCACAACTGGAAATGCACAATGGACAATGAGTATGGGACAAATGCAATTCCCGTGTGTCTGTGGCATGAAAATTATCATCATCATCATCATCATGTGCCCTGCTGCATGGCGTTGGCGATCGTGGCCCTCCATACGGATCTATTCCTTGTCGCTGCAAGTACATCTCCCATCCTCTCTTTTCTCAGCCACTATGCAAGTCCTCCAATATTTTCTTCCTGGGTATACCTGGTGCTCTTTTTCCCTCCAGCTTTCATGTTGTGACTATGTGCACTAATTTCTCTTGCCTCATAAAATGTCCTATGAAT
Organism: Monoplex corrugatus; assembly: GCA_030674185.1. Lineage (NCBI taxonomy): Eukaryota > Metazoa > Mollusca > Gastropoda > Littorinimorpha > Ranellidae > Monoplex > Monoplex corrugatus. The sequence goes on from JAPXFY010000012.1 coordinate 16,244,698, forward strand.
GTTGCGTATCTGTTTCTAATCTTCTTCATAAATGTTCTTCTTGTGTCTGCCTCCTTCAAGACAGTCTCGTTTGTTTTGTTTGCTTTCCACGGAATTCTCAACATTCTTCTTAGAAACCTCATTTCAGTTGCCTCAATCTTGTTCTGACTTTGCATGTTGATAGTCCACGCCTCACATTCGTACAACACTGAAGATCCACAGAACGAAAAACGGCTGTGCACAAACTCTGATGAACGAAAGTAGCTTACTGCACTAGCAGATAAAACGTCGGAAAACCAAGGCCAGGAAGAAAACCACAGTGCCGAGGAATCCACGCTGTTGGCTCGGACGGGGAATTTGTGCAGGCTTTTGATGCTAAGCGCCAGAAACTGAACTTGCTACCTGCAGGTGCAAAACAGAAATGGGACAGGCTGGATATAGAAAAAACTGGATGCGCTACTAGGAAGAAGCACCCTGGAACACAACTTGGTCACTTTTGGAGATACTGTATATGTAACATGAAGGGATGCCTATGGAGTAAAGCGATCAAAAGTGAAAACTCCTCCCCAGAAATCCAGACGCCAGCGTCAAATGGAGGAGATCAGAAAGAAGAAAAGGATTCTGAAGAAACAAATGGAGGCTGCTTCAGAATTTGCGAAGCAATGGCTAGAGGAACTATGGAAAGACCTCAAAGTAAAACAGAGCGCCCTTAGCAAAGCAGATTGATGGAGGAGGAGCAAAAAGAAGAAGACCTATGGTTGCTTCTTTAAAGACTCCTTCCAATTCGCCAGGAAGCTCTTTGAGTGGCCTAAATTCGGGACACTCACAGTGGAAAAGAGGCTCTGGAACAGCATCTCAAAAAAACATTCCGACCCTCAGAGCGAGGCACTGCTTGAAATCCAGGGCCTAGTTCGACCTGCAATGCGAGAGAAAATGTTTAATGACAAGCCACCAACACTGGATGAAGTAAAGAAAGTGATGGAAAAAGCCAGCGCCAACTCATCACCTAGGCCTAACGGAATACCTTATCTACTGTAAAGAAATGTTCCAGTATCCTCGACTGGCTCCATAAACTGATAAGATCAATGTGGAAGAACATGAACCAACCAGTGGATGATAGCTGACGGAGTGTACATTCGAAAAGAACAGAACTTAAGTGAATCAGCTAGTTCAGGCCAATATCTTGTCTGAACGTCGAAGGGAAAATCTTTTCCATCATGGCAGCAAGGTTGATCAAATACCTAATGGGAATGGAGTACTTGGATTTGTCAGTCCAAACAGAAGGCATTCCGGACGTGTCAGGCTGTGTAGAACATGTCACGATGACTTGGGAAGCGATCCAAATAGCTAAAACAGAGAGGAAAGATCTCGACGTGGTATGGCTCGATCTGGTAAATGCGTATGGGTCAGTCCCGCACAAGATACTTCAACTGGCCCTGGAGATGTATCATGTCCCGAAGAACATCCGAGAAATGCTAAAGAATTATTTTCACGGCTTTTCAGTGCGGTTTTCCACACACACATACACACACACACACACACACACACACACACACACACACACACACACACACACACACACACACACACAACACAACACACACACACACACACACACACACATTACAGATTGGGCCAGTTTGGAAGTAGGCATAGCCATGACTGTGCAGTCTCCAGTACTGTTCGTGTCAACAATGGAAGTCATCTTGAAAGCAGCAATGAAGACTTCAGGCCCTGATGACCTCGGAAACAGAAACCAAATGCCACCTCTAAAAGCATGTATAAACGTCACGACAGTGCTTTCCACAAAAGAAGAGACACGTGGAATCCTGAAGCAGTTGGACAAATTCATCACCTCATCTAGGATGAATTTCAAACCGAAAAAGTCACTGAGGAAAGATAAATTAAACGAAACAGTAGCGTATACTGTCGCCGGTAAAGTAGACGAAATAGTAGCGTATACTGTCGCCAATCAGTCCATTCAATAGTGACAGGAGAACCAGTGTAAATCCTCGGAAGGTGGTATGACGACTTCCTGAAAGACACACAAAGGGGTAAAGAAACCTAGCTAATGGCAGAAGAAAGTTTCAGGTAATAGACCTCGTGGCCTTCTTGGCAAATACAAAGTATGATGCCTGCAGTTCTTGCTGATTTCAAAGCTCCTCTGGTCTGGTAGAAAATGGAAAGTCCAGGAGGCAGTGGTCGCAGCGAAAAAAAATCTCATGGTCAGAGGAATAACTTGACACACGCAGACCAACAGGCAGGGACAGGGATCAACAAAAATGAAATGGAATGGTGGTCAAAGGCCAACGGAAGGGCAAAATGAGATATGGTAATACAAGAGATGAAGAAAGAAGAGGATGCCACAAGACTTCAGCAAATCCAACAGATGACAGTGGACGACTTGGGGAAAATGCACTCCAAAGAAGTATAAGCTGGAATGACTTGGGGCATATGTCCCCTCTCAGAACCAGGTTCATCCTCAGATCTGTGCAGACCTCGTGCCCTCGAATGCTTTTCTGGTGAAATGGGGGAAATCAGATAGCCCTGCTTGCCCGCTCTGCCAGGGCAGAGAGACAGTTGAACATGTCCTGAGCTCATGCAAGGTAGCACTAACCCAAAGAGGGTACACATGGAGGCACAATCACGTGCTTCAAGAGATCGAATAAACAATCAGCACTGCAGTCAGCGCTGCCAGAGGAAAAAAACTTGCTACCAAAAGCTCCAATAACCTTCTACACGGCAGGAGACAGGAAATGTGGCCTGGAAAAGATGACTCCAAGAGCATGGAAGCGGGTCTGCTGGATGAAGCGGACGACTGCTAGTGTACAGCAGATTTCACACAAGGGGAAAAAAAACACCCAGAAATAATTAGCAAGAGTGGCATGAGACAAGACCGGACATAGTTCTCCACTCCCATTTATTCAAACAAGTGATTCTGATCGAGCTGACTGTGCCATACGAAAGTGGAATGGAGAAAGCCGACATCCACAAGACTGAAAAGTACATCAGTGTAGCCAGCAACTTAAGGTCATCTGGCTTTCAAGCTAGGCCTCTCAATCAAGGTTGGAGCAAGGGGGTTGATAGGCACATGAGCATAATGATCTCATGAAGCAGCTGTCGATTTCGAGGGGAGAGAGGACTAGAGCCCTAAAGGCAATGGCAGTTAGAAGAAGCGGAAAGGAACTCCAATTGGATCTGGACCAGGAGGAACAAAAGTGAACCGTAAAGAGCTTAAAATTCCCTTGTAAAGTTGTATGTTGCTGGTGACCGATGGCCAAGCGGTTAAGACACAAGTCGCAAGGGTGACTTTGCATTGAGAAACCTGACCCACCAGGATGCGCGGGTTCGATTCCAGGCGGAGGACAAATTTCTTAAAAAGATAAGGTGTTAGCAGAGGGGCATCCTGGAGTCATGACCTGGATGCGCCTGGCCCCCTTAAAGTGTTAAAAATTAAGGACCGAAACAATTGCTTGAAGGGGGTTTCTCCACTGAGGATCTTCTGTCCGGCTGTCCTCAGATTATTGGTAACACCCACAATGCTTATCGTTAATGAAAGGAGAAAATGAACATTAACAACCAAACCTTGCGAAAAGTATCTCAATTATATGTCCTTTTGGAAGCGGTAATCTCATCATACCCGAAATCTCTCTCTCTCTCTCTCTCTCTCTCTCTCTCTCTCTCACACCACACACACACACACACACACACACACACACACACACACACACACACACACACACACACACACACACACCACACACACACACACATTATTCTTGTGAAATCGTGTGAAATCATTAACTGTTGATTTTTATCTCAGTATGATACAGCAAAGCAAAGCATTTTAGGTTCTTATGACAAATGTTTTCTGAACTCTCTCTCTCTGTCACACACACACACACGCTCACACACACATCCGACCTGAATTTTCTCGCCCTCCATTAAACTTTACATGTTGTTCTGTATGCCATACCATACCATACCATACACGCATCCAACTTCTCGATCACACTTGTAAAACTATTCATGGAGTGCATTAGGTAGGGGAGAGAGAGAGAGAGAGAGAGAGAGAGAGAGAGAGAGAGAGAGAGAGTGGTGGTGGTGTGTGTGTGTGTGTGTGTGCCCCTTCGAAAACCGCGGAAGAACTGAGTAAACAGCATGAAGGCTACGGTCATCATGGATGATCATCGACTTGAAGAAGTCTTATTAGGGGTCATTGTATCTTATTTATTCATTTTATGAAATCTGTTGTCGCAAGGCCTTTAACATGTGAAATTCTTTCTGGGGGGAAGCACATCGCCGTAACGCAAGCTCAAGTATTCCATTGTTTCCCAGACAAGCCAGCCACTAACATGACTGACAGTATGTTTAGCGTACGTATTTGATATTCTGCATGTGTATAATGTTGACCTCAGTTTTGGTGGGTTTGTAGGTGTGCTGAGGAGCCGATATAAGCGGCGTGGAGATAGTGACACAAAAACGGGGCTGAAGATGAGGCAGCAAACAAACAAAACAAAACGTCCTTACACCACTGGAAACATCTATCCAGCGGTGCGATTTCATTGTTCTCAAGGACCGAAGAAGATCAACCAAAACCCAGCCCAGTTCGAGAATGCTGGTAGTATCAGCATCTCTCATGTCCCTCCGAGGTCATTCCTGGACGGAGGAATAATGATTACAATGATGGAAAATAAATCATGTTGATAGAGGAAAATAAATCATGTTGATAGACGAATGAGGCTCATTATCATAATCATCAAGTGCCCTGCCACATGGCGTTGGCGATCATGGCCCTCCATATGCAGCTATCCCTTGTTGCCGCAAAATCATCTTCCACCCTCTCTGTCCTCAGCCACTCTGCAAGTTCGTCCGATATTTTTTCCCTGGGTCTACCTGGTGCTCTCTTTCCCTCCAGCTTTCTTGTTGTGACCAGGTGCTCCAATTCCCCTTTCTTCATAAAATGGCCTATGTATGTTGCCTGTCTTTTCGTAATCTTCCTTATGAATGATCTTCTTGTGTCTGCCTCCATCAAGACTGTCTCGTTTGTTTTCTTTACTGTCCATAGAACTCTCAGCATTCTTCTTGGAAACCACATCTCGGCTGCTTCAATCTTGTTCTGGCTTTGCTTGTTGACTGTCCACGCCTCACAAATCGTATAACATTATCGATTCTATATAACATTCAAGAACTCTCATGCTGATGTTAATTTGATAGGCATTTGTTGGTAAGAATGCTTTTCATCTTCTTGAATGCTGTTTTGGCTCGGCCAATTCTGCTGGCTATTTCTGATGTGTATCTGCCGTCTGAAGATCGTTCCCAGATATTTAAACTTATCAACCTATGAAGGTTGTGCCGTTTGCTGTTATTTTGCATGAAGGGATTTCGTGTTTTTTTTTGTTTGTTTGTTTGTTTTTTTTTTTTTACTGATTACCATGACTTCAGTCTTCTTGCTGTTTAGCTCCAACCCCTTACCTTTGCTTTCTATTTCTATTACATTCACAAGGTTTTTTGTAGGTCCCTTTCATTTTCTGTAATTAGTACGGTGTCATCTGCGTATCGAATGTTATCATTTTTCCTCCAACCTTTAATCCAGGGTATTCTTCTCGGTTTCTCATGATGTTTTCGCTGTAAAGTGAAAACAGATCTGGTGACAGAACACAGCCTTGCATGATTCCTCTTTTGGTATTTTGGAAAGAGCTTATATCGTTTTTTATTCTTATTGCAGCTATTTGTTCCCAAATGAGGCTATGTGTTGTATTCATTGAGGGTTTTTTGGAGACGTGATTATGTAAAACGTTGGAGAGCAAGCATATACTCATTTGCTGGTTATGTTTCATTCGGTTCCTTTTCAGATAAAGATGAGATACACGGATATACTTGCCATTACAATATAGGCAAGATTGTTCCAATGACAGGCTGATACAAATATAAAATGTAAAACCTATAGAGTCTACACTTGGTAGAACCTCAGGACCTGGCAAGCTCTTAGGTTTATGTGCAGGCTTAAGCTTGTGCCATGATCATTTGGATCTTTCCCATCACATGGCATCAGTGCATGTGGAATTCATTCCTAGAGCGGAGACGTTATCTTGAGAAACTGAAACAGGCAGGACTGAATGCGGATCTTTTCGACATCTGAACCACTTGGCTATCACGCTCGTCTGTAGTAGTCATAATGATGATAAATATAATCTTGATCAAAACGTTAAGCAAAACGTCATCACCAGTGACTGGGAACCAAAAACCAACTGAATGACGATATCCCCCTCCCAAACCCGGGTGGATAATAGAGCGCTACTTCGGGGTGGGATGTCACCCAATGCCCAATGCCGTCTCTGAGGGCGAGCCGCGAACAGGGGAGATAGATATGTCTGATTGATATGGGGCTTTTCCAGTCCGGGGCCGGGATTTTATTTCCAATTAACATGCTGGTGCTAAACATGCCTGGAGCTCATCGCTTGTAGTCACAGAGGTAGAAAGAGTTAATGTATCTTCTATATTCGTAATCACATACATTCTTCCGGAGAGAAAAAGTAAATGTACCTTGCACGCTTATACTCAAACGCATTCTTTCTTCGTGCCCTTACCCAATTCACTAGAAAAACAGAAAAACCCGCCATTAAAATAGAAGGTAATACTTTTTGGAGGGCAAAATATTTTTCTTTTTTTCTGTCTGTTTGAAAAAAAAAACTGCTGATGAGATGGAGAATCTCTCTCCCTCCCTCCCTCCCTCCCTCTCTCTCTCTCTCTTTCTTTCTTACTCTTTCTCTCCTCTATCTCTGTCTCCTCTCTCTCTCTCTCTCTCTCTCTCTCTCTCTCCTTTCTCTCTCTGTTTGTCTCTCTCTGTCCCCCCTTCTCTCACTCCTTCTTTCTTTCTTTCTTTGTTTCTCTGAATTCAGCTATTTGTCATGTTCCTTGAGTAAATGTTTAGAGGACGAAGTCCAAGTCTGTATTCCTGTGCACCTGTTTAATCATTATAATAATGAACGCTTTTCACCAGAAATATCTGTACTTTGAAAATTTCTGTAAATCTTGAGGTCAGACGTTTAACATTCTCAATATTACTAGCTGTCTGGTTGACATTGCAGAATACATTGGCTATGGGTTACAACTGAGAGCAAACAAACCTAACCGAATGAAATGAATCTTCTTGCGACATATCCAGACTAGAGAAGCATATGCACAAAAAAGCCGTAGCCTACTTGTTTACTATTGTATGGAAACATCTGTGCTAGTAAAACAATGACGTAGTATCACTTCAGTATTTATATGTCTCACTCATGTTTCGAGTTGGAAACGTGATTTTTTGAAAAATTGATCAAACATAAAACTGACTTGTATACAAGGCTGATGACCTGTCCCTATAATGTAGATTATTGGGAACTAATCAGAAAGCTTTGTTCTGATTGTTCCTGAGTGTGTACATGCCATGCAAAACACAGAATATGTGCGATTATGCGCGTAAGTGTGTATGGGAGGAGGAGGGGGTTCCGAGTGTGTGCGCCTTTTTCTAGTTGCGATTAAAGCTTTTAGGCATAAATATTATGTCATTAAACCGTTTATATCCTACGTATTACACCTCAGAATTCAACATTAAACATTGAATTCTGAATTCTCTGTCTGTGTCTGTCTGTCTGCCTGCCTGCCTGCCTGCCTGCCTGCCTGCCTGTCTGTCTGTCTGTCTGTCTGTCTGTCTGTGTCCCTTTTCCCCCTCCCCTTATCTCTTTGTTTAGGGAAGGGAATCTCTCTCTCTTTCTCTCTCTCTCTCTCATTTATTTTTTTTAAACTCAAAGCGGTCGTTGGAGAAAAAAAGTCCTGGCATTTGTGTTTTTGGATGTGATAATTCCCAGACGCAGAAATGCAATCCACACCGTTATTTTCTGTCGTGATGCGTCGACAACAAGGCCACCCGACACCCGCATTACGATATTTATTTTATCTTGCATTCTTACAACAACTATCATGTGGGGTGATAGACAGCGCTTGGGTGGGCCCAGATTGGCTGGGGTCTGACTTGACCTGGGGGACTGAGGTTACTCTTGTCTATGTAGTTTTCTGGGATTGTATTTCGCACCTTCCTACTTTGGTGGCGTGGAGGCTTTACATCTACCCGTTAGTCTAGGATGTGGGTTTGAGTCTGGCTTAAAGCTATGAATGGAGACGGGACCTATGAAAAAGACTGACACCATCAGAATGATTGAAGCATTAAGATGGGCCCTCCGTGGGGATGCCGGGGGCTCTTTCAATGTGAATACTATCCCCATTTTCAGGAAATTCTCTGCTAGAAATTTCCTTTTTTCTGTCACTGCCTTTGTTTCTGCCTTGGTCTTTTGCTTTCTGTCATGTCTTCTTATCATTTTCTGTCTTTCTGGTTCATTCACCTGTTTGATTTCTATATAGACTGAAAAGTATTTGTTAGGACTGATATTTGGTGTATGTATGACTGCGTTTTTAGCTGCAGTGAAATATGATCCGCAGGAGCAATTTTAAGTAATTTAAGCCTGTTTTTATAAACTAAGCCAACTTTTATGTATGGTTTAGTGTTCTTAGTTATGTTTACATTTGTACTCAGATTTGCTTTTTAACCCCTCTCGTGATAAAATGGACGGAAACTTCAACGCCAGAGACATATCAGTAGATTATGTGCGCGAACGCATTGGTATGTGTACTCAGTTTTCTTTCCATGTGTGTGTTTTGATCAGGGTCATTGATGTGATGTGCATGTTTTGAAACAGTTACAGCCTTGATATGGCTCTGTGCAATCGGCTCGGCTTTAAACAATAAGTATGAAGATGGCCAGCGAACATGCTAAGTTTTATGTTGCGGAGTGAGTAGCGCACTCGAGACACGAGATCTTGAATCCACGGCTCTATGAAAAAAAAAAAGCCAGCAGGCCGCGATGACTGTGGCCACGTCAGTCTGAGACATGGATACATCATTTCAAACTTCAAACTTCAAAACATTGTATTAGTCGAGGATAATAGTATTAGGTCCAACTGGACCTGTGTTACAGCTACTCCTTGCTGCTCTATAGAATTGTCTGAGCGTGATGAATCCCTCTCAAACTCCCAATCCCAAATTCAAGATTTATTTCCTTATTTTCATGTCAGACTTTTATTCAAAGCAACGGCTAGCTCCGGCTGACGGGTTTGGGAAAAACTGCACAAAATTGTGTATATTACAGAAACAAAATATTGTTGACAGTGGATGACAAGATGACAAACTACGTATTAGTAGATCAGTTGATAAGTTTTCCAAACTCTAACTCTGTAAGCAGAAACCAACTAAGGTGCTCGATAAGCTCTAAATATGTCGATCATTTACGTGATTTTAATATCATAATTTTAGATTGAAACAACGAGACATAGAGGGACAAAACGAAAGACAGTATCATATCGCTTCACACTACAATACTACTTTGCCCAGTTACGTACAAAATTCGTATTGTCTTGTCTGATGTCAGGATTGTAGAAGTAATCAGTCAGCATTTAGAGTTTGTTTAAGGAGTCATTGTAAGCTGGACTTCCCCGCCCCGTAATATCTGTCCATGGGGTTATTTCATCTGCTATGCCATTTTCAGAGCCGTCCGAAGATATTGAATCTGAAACTTATTTTTGAGGAGAGAGAGAGAGAGAGAGAGAGAGAGAGAGAGAGAGAGAGAGAGAGAGAGAGAGAAGAGAGAGATTGGATGAAGTATGGGTTGGATGAGGTACAGGGGATTCATTGCACTGTATAGCACATGCTGAATTTTTATCTGCCGATGGTGTTGATGTTGCGACTGCAGTCATGTGACGCCAGAGTTGCCGCTTATATTGAAAGTTTAGCTCTGGCGATCATTTACAACAACACACACACACACACGTACACACACACACACACACACACACACACACACACACACACACACACACACACACACACACACACACACACTCCACACTCTCTCTCTCTCTCTCTCTCAAGGTCATGGAACACTAACACTGTCCTTTCTCTAATAGAGAACAGACCATAGGAAATTGTAGTTCCATTTTTTGGGTTTTTATTTGAGATTAAAAAAAGCAGCAGCACCAATCATGATGTAAGCACGTCTCGCAATCATGGGTGTTGCATCCGTAATTCCTTTAGTTGTTAAAATGGGTTTATATCTTGTCAAAGAACTCGGCCTCCTCGTTCCAGTTTACTTAATTCCAAAGAATGCTAAACCAGAGATTCAAAATTAAACAATATAATGCCAAAATAAACTTTCACTTGTCCATTTTTAATGCTCAGTGGAACAACCACAGACCAATATTCCCTGTGTAGAAAACAGACTTTCTTCATGACATGTTTCTTAAATATTGATGTACATAATGAAACCATAATTGATTAGAACATTGTTATATATATTTTGTGGGCTATAAGTTTTCAAAAAAAAATTCATGTGAACAATTATTGTCTTATTTGTATAAATTAAATAATTTATTTTGCCACATTGTTTGATGACGCTTGATTTTCGTTCGGTAATAGGAATGTGGTTTTTGAGATTGATTCGTGGGGGAAATGTTGATATGCGTTGGATCTTGGTTTTCATTTTTGAACTTCCAATGTGAAAAATATCATTCTGTACATTAAAAAAAAGAAGGGAATAAAGGAAAAACAAACAAACAAACAAACAAACAAACAAACAAACAAACAAGAGGGCAAGGGCGGAGAGGAAAACAGGGAAAAAATGAACTGGTAAGATTGACAAATATATTTCGAATATACGTACTTTTCAAAGACTATTAAATAAGATTCAGAATTGAACAGTGTAATGCCAGAGTGGACGACTTTCATTTGTCTGTCTTTTAATGCTCAATGGAATAACTATAAACCACGGTTTTCCTAATAGAGAACAAATTCATCTTTATGACATGTTTGAAATCTTGATGTTCACTTTGAAATCTCCCATGTACGAATATGTCTTTATTTATTTATTTATTTATTTGTCTTCTGTATGTTTATGTTGTCAGATGTCAAAAACGTTGCTCTTATGTGTATGAATTGAAATTATTATTTTTTGTTTTGTTTTGTTACTACATTGTTTGTTGATGTCTATTCACTTTTAAAAAATAAATAAAAAAAGGTGTGAAAAAATCTTTTGTGTAAACCAGATTATGAAAAACGGGCCGTGCACGGAGGAACTATCGTGAGATAAATATGTGCGGAATGGATCGACACCAAAGTAATCTTGTTTGTGCGCTTTAAGATGCTGTGCGTATGTTTGTTGATGTCCAGTATTTTTCAGATAGGCCTGATTGTTATGAGTTTGATGATGCGGACATAATCGTTTGATTTGACATGCCCGTTCTGGTCGGCTTGGCATAGACATAAACTGAAATAGAAATCTAAGATGATGTTCCCGAAAAAGTCGTGGTTTAAAATGATGCAGACATAATCGTTTAATTTGACATGACCCTTCTGGTCGGCTTAGCATAAACATAAACTGAACATAGAAATTTAAAAGCCAAAATTAACTTGAAAGAGATGAGTCCATTTGGTAATATTTCACCCATGAACAACACAGAAATACACTTTTCTGGCATAATCTGATGCACACAGAGACACGAACGCACACACATACACAAACACATACAGACGCAGACAGACATAGACATAGAACACACACCCAGACATACACAGACACAGACACAAACACAGAAACACACACACACACGCACACACACACACACACACACACACACACACACACACACACACACACACACACACACACACACACACACACTGACACACACACGCACACACAAACACACACAAAACAAACACACACACACACACACACACACACACACACACACACACACACACACACACACACACACACACACACACACAAGCATGCACACATACCTGCCAATTTCATATACCTCCCCACCCCATTTGAGTCTAAAAGCGGCAAGAATGGGAACAATCTGCACGAGGGATAAAAAGTAACCATGTACGTGACGGTCTGGTAGTGATTCCACACCAGCATCGCCTGCTTCCTGATTTCATTCAAGCCATCCCAGACCCGCATCTGGTTCCCATAGAAACGGGCAGCGCCATGTTACCGCCACCTGGCTGATGTCTGCGGTGCCTTGAGTGATGTCACATCTGCCAGTCATCTGTCGTTGCCTAGGGGCAATCATCGGCCAGAGACATATAGAGAGATGGACGATATTTGGTAATTTCATGTCTACTAACACAAAACCCATCATTTGATATTTTCTAAATGATAACAAGAATAATGAAAACAACTAGTATATCTTTCTATTTGAAGGGAGTAAAGAGAAGAGAAAGAGAGATTCAGTGTTTTAACATAGAAAGATAATAGCTTAAAACTGGGATAAGAATGGAGTATGTCCCTTATCATTTCACTTCACCTCTCTCCCACGCCGGGATCGGCGGTAGGAGCCACGCTCGACGTCACGTTTTCTCTGGGTCACATGATTTAGACATCTGTGGGCAACTCCCTGGATCACCAGACCACAGGTATCAGCGATGTTGTTGAAGTAGGAAGTGTGCGGTCGCCCTTTTCTGCTTCTCGTCTCAACTTTCACTGCAGGACCGTTGGTATCAAATCTGTTTTGGTGTTTCTGATCGCATGTCACATATTTTAGCTTTTGTTGTTGTTGTTGTTGATCTCTGTTAGCAGTTGTCACTTAACATTTAGTTCCTTTAATATGCTATCGTTTGTTCTTCTGTCTGTCCATTTGACTTTGAGAAGTCGTCTATAGAGCCATATTTCTGCTGCATTGATTTTGTTTTCTTTGTCTTTTTTTAGTGTCCAAGCTTCGCAACCATACATGAAACAAGCCAAATTGAAATTTTCAGGATCCTTAATTTTAAATCTTTGGAAAGCCCTCTGTCTTTCCATATGTTGTTTAACTGGACCATTTATTGTTTTGCCATGCCAATTCTTGTTTTCACGTCTTTGGTGCAGGAGCCATCATTTGCTTTTACAGATCCTAGATACTTGAAATTTTGGACATTTTCTAAGTCTGTTTTATTTATTTGAATGTTTGGATATTCATGGCCTTCTTTCCTGGCTATGTGCATTACTTTTCTTTTTTTAGCATTCGGTTTCAATCCAGCCCTGCAACCTGCTGCATCTACTCGATAGAGAATTCTCTTCATGCTTGTGATGTTATCCGCCATTAATGCAGTGTCGTCTGAGTATCTCAGGCTGATGAGTTTCTTCTACCGATCTTTATTCCCATCTCTTCTAAGTCTGCCCCTTTGATGACCTGCTCTGTATAGAAAGATGAGGCGAAAGAATGCAGCCCTGCCTGACTCCTTTTTTTAATGCCAAAATATTCGCAGTGTGCACCAATCCATCTGATGATCGCTTTTTGGTTTTCGTGTAATGCTGCTATCAGTGACACCAAGTGTTTGGAGAAGCCCATCTTTGCCATTGTGTTAAACAGTTAATGGTATATGACACTGTCAAAGGCCTTGTGCAATCGATAAAGGTAATGAAAACTTCTTGTTTGCTGTTCTTTACTTTTTCTATCAAAATCTGTAAGACAAATAACATGTCTGTTGTTCCCTTGTTGGATCTGTAACCAGCCTGACAGTCAGAGAGTTTTCCATCTACTTTTTGTTTCATTCTGTTCAAAGTTCTTTTTCTACTTTTTTTCATTCTATTCAGTATGATGATTAGCAGTACTTTACTGGTATGGCTGATTAGGGCGATGGTTCAATAGTTACCGCAGTTCTTGGCATTCCTATTTTTATATTGCATGACAATTTCTTGTAGCTTCCAGTTATCAGGCCATTGACATGATTCCCGTATTCTTGTACATTGATGATGTAAGGCAGCTACACCTATTCTTTAGCAATTCGCCGGGTACGTTGTCCAATCCATGTGATTTTCCTGACTTGAGCTGATTTATTGCTACTCTGACCTCGTTGACAAGAGGTTTTGGTTCCAGTTCTTGAAAATCAAGGCAGGGAATATCTTTTGGAAGTTTTAGTATGTTGTCGTGAAAAAGTTCTTTGCCGAACTTTTGCCGTCTTGATAGAATATCTTCCATCTCTGTTTAGGTTTCACCCTCTTCACTTTTCATGATTTGATTTTTCCTTATTTTGAGCATTCTTCTTCTATCCAGAAAGTCAATTTGTACAGTGCCATTCTGCAAGACAGAAGAGTACACGCACATCTCTTCTTTCCCCCTGTCTTGGCCCATAATGTCTGGTTTGATGATGACAAATGTCTGTTTTCACCGGATATCCTGACGAGGTGCCTACTAGATCATTTTCCGGGCACAATTTGGCCATGTTAATAGCTAGTGTGGCTTAATGGTTAAAGACCTATCTATGACACGAGGATTCCGGGTTCGAAATTTAGGACCGGACAACGATTTTTCTCTCCAATACAGTAGTCAAAACACGATTTAATTCTCGTCCGGCTAGCTTTCTCTGTTTGAACCTCAGTGGGGTTGAATCCATGTTGCATTGAACTGCACGACTGGTAATCCTTTTCCGCTCACCTCTTCTGCTTCCCCAATTTAGTCTTTTCCCACTGTAAAATAATGAGCATGCTTTGATACAGACTGTTTGAGCTGTTGAAATGGAATCATCATCATCATCATCATCATCATATCAATCATCATCATCATCATCATCATCATCATCATCCATCACTATTACACCACTACTGCTACTACTGCTACTAGTACTACTACTACTGCTGCTGATGCTGCTGTTGATACTACCACTACAATTATATTTTCATCGCCATTATCATCATCGTCATAATCATCATCATAATTGTTATCATTATAAATATTTTTTATTATTTTTCCATTATCATCATCGCTGTCATAATCGTCACCAATTTTATTTATTTTTGTTATTATCATTATCATCATTATTATTATCTTATCATCATCGTCATAATCATCATCATCGTCGTCGTCATCATCATCATCATCTTCATTACCATCATCATTACTATTATTACCATCATTATTATCATTGTTATTGGTTTTCCACTGATGAATATTCCAACAGCACGTCATGTCGTCAGCGCTATATTCTAACGATACTGATACACATGGTAGAATGCTGACATTTTCCTGACCTTAAATACTCTGAGGGTCACCTGGTACATACAAACGATGCATTTGTAAAACTACAAAAACACTTGTACATGGTGAGATGAGACCATATGTGATCGCTTCAGAGTATGTGCATTTTAGATACTACTGTCAAATGAAACCCAAGTCCACAAATGATAGCAAGACGAATGGTATTTCTTTCAGCCATTAAGCAGGCGATATGAGTGTGAGCTGGATGTCGTTAGCAGGAAGCTACGGTCAAACAGAAATGTCATCAGTTGCTGACACCTGTGATCTGAATACTGCAATGTGTGGGTGAAACATGTGAATGAGTACACTGTGTGCGTGTGTGTGTACACGTGTGTGTGTGTGTGTGTGTGTGTGTGTGTGTATGTGTGTGTGCATGCGTGTATGTTTATGTACATTTGTGCGTGTGTGTGTGCATCCTGTGCATGTGAATGTCTGTCATATTGTTTACCAGGCCATTTTGATGATTGGAACTGAGCCAGCTTGTTTTGGCAGTGGTTATAATCTCTGTGCGATGGTTGCATGGGAATGAAGAGCTAAATATAAAGTGCCTTTTTTTTCTTATGTCGTTCACTCACTGAAGCAGAAAAGAAAATAAAAGAAAAGAAAGATTGTTTCATATTGACCAGAGGTGAAAGAGATGATCACAACTGGACATAATAGTGCTAAGAGAAGCCAGTATCAGCAATGATCACCACCTGAATACGGTACCACCGAAACTGACGCTGAGGAAAACAGGACACAGAAAAACAGGACACGTACAGTTTGATGTGGAGAAAACCGCATGGACCCAGAGAGAAGAGCGTTTGATATACTGCTGAAGAGGAAATCCCGAACTCTTGACAGACACTGAAGACCACACACAGCCAGATCCAGATGAAGTCGACACCAAATGGGAGGCCAAGTCGGAGTCACTAAAAGAAGAGAAACAGTAGTAAGAAACACTGGGGAGAGCCGAACAGCAGAAGGTCCTCACAGGAGAAAACTCCGTCGAGCAAGTGTTTCGGTCCTTAACTCCTGACACTCTAAGGGGGCTGGGCAGCACAGGCGATCTCTTGAAGCACTTGATTGTGTCTCCATGTCTGCTTTCCTTGGGTCAGCGCTACGTTGCTTGAGTTCAGGACATGCTCCATTGTCTCTTTGCCCTTGCAGAGCGGGCAAGCAGGATGATCTTATTCCCCATTTGACCAGATTAGCATTCGAGAGCATGTGGTTATACACAGATCTGATGATGAAACTGAGTCTGAGGGGCCATATGCCACAGGTTATTTCACCTTAGACTTCTTTGGAGTGCATTTTCTCAAGTCGTCCGCTGCGCCTGTTGGCCTTACATAGTATAGTACAAGGAAGCTGACTGAACAGTGAAGATAATGGCAAGAGAAGATAAACGAGCTTACAACCTTGCAAGTCAGGCAGAAGATGCGGCCAGCAGAGAGAGCAAGGGAAAGCGTACGAGATCACTATGATATCTATGGCAAGAATCATGAAATCACCAATACATCGACCACAGACAAGCAAGAAGGACATCTTACATCAGAAGAGGAACAGGAAACTAGATGGGCTGAATACTTCGTGAAGTTTTGAACAGGCCACCACCACCAATAGAAGCTAGCATACAAGAGATAGAGACCGACTTTAGAATACTCTCAGTCATCAGACTGCTCAAAGCGCCCGGACAGGACAACCTCAGTGCCGAGTTGTTCAAGAAAGACCAAAAAATAGCCATCAGAGTTTCTCATCCACTTCTTACAACTATATGAGAGAGAAGGAAAATATCAACAGAACGGACAAAAAACATTAGCATGAAGATTTCAAAAAAGATGATCGAGTAATTGCAGTAACTAGTGTGCAATCACTTTTTTGTCAGTTCCAAGCCCCTTGCAAAAAATCGTCATTCAGATGCAGTAGACAACTGAGGAAAGAACAGGCAGGCCTATGGAAAGAAAGAGGATGTTCTGCCCAATTCATCCCGCAATTTATCAAACAATGCACATGATAGCAGAAACATCAAGTTCGCGGACGTTGTCATCTTGACAGCATACACAGGAACAACCTTTGACGTATAGTCCAAGCATAGGGGATCCCACAGCAGATCGTCCTTTTCATCAAAAGCCTTTATATGAACATAACTTAGACCTGAAGATAGAAGTAATACAAAGATGTGTAACATCGGCACAGTTCTTCAACATGGCTGTAGACTGGGTAATGAGACGAACAATTTAGGACCAATCAAGAAACATCAACTGGAATCTATTTTCAACGCTGGAAAATCTTAACTTGCAGACGAAGTGTCATTGGTCTCTCAGACGCGCCAACAAATGCAGGGGACAATATCTCGTCTCAACATCTTTGCACAACATGTAGGCCTTAAGATCAGCCAGAAGAAAACAGAGGTTATGACACTGAACATTCCAAACCACCCACAATCAAGGAGACGGATACTCACTAATCCAAGCAGAAGGAATGAATCTATTCACATGGATGAGTTCATCCGTCAGATACGACAGAGGAGCAGACAGTGAATCAAGAGCCATCTCAGCAAAGCCCTATCATCATGAAAAGATCACGTAAAGGGATTGAGCACACCACCTGAAGAAAACAGGATAAAATTACTCTGACTTCTCTTCACTGAACATCAGAAGGTACACGTAAACAAGGAAGATCCAGGAACACTTGGTGACGACCACAGAAAGAGAACTTCAGACCTTGAAACATACTTGGAATACTGTAAAGAGGCTGGTAGGGGTGGAGAACTGTTGTTGCTGCCCTACTCGCCAGTGGCTTAATGAGCACTAAGTGAGTAGGTAAGTAATAAAGACAGTTGAGGAGCTTGGAACGCATTATGTTTGCAGGATGCAGGACAAGATGTTGAGGTCAAGGTCATACACCAACCCCCCCAAAAAACAAAAACAAAAAACACACACACACAAAACAAAACAAAAAAAAACCAAACAAACAAACAAACAAACAAATAAAACAACAACAAAAAAACACACACAAACGGATTAAAATCAGCACTTTTTTCAGGAAGGTGCCTAAACAGAAGTTTCGAAGTTGTGAAAAACGTATATGCTTTTACTGTTGTGACAGTCTGTCATTATCCCCGCTTCGCGTCAGGTTTTATTTCATATGATGCTTCTTCAAGATTACTATGACCTTGAAACAAAAAAAAATATGGGAAGGAAAAACATTATTTATGAAAAGGGAGACCTTTAGAATAGCTTGACCACCTTGACACCTCTTGACACATCTGTTGATAAGATTCGGAGAGCTGCGCCAAAGTTGAGGTTCATACATACTCTGTATACCGTACACACGTGTTCGCCCATTTGTCTCACACAGAGTGCCACGAGTGTTTGTCTATTGTCATCATAAGACAAGTGGAGCCCCCTCCTTCAATCCCAACAAGAAAATAAAACCAGAACACAAGCCAGGATTGGCTTGCACGTGCAGCTCAATAATTCACAACCACTGGCATACTTTTTCTTTCCTGTGCCCCAGGCAAACAGACCAATATACGTACATTTCTCTCTCCTTCTCCCCCTCTCCCCCCGTCTCTCTCCACTACACACACGCACGCACGCACGCACGCATGCCCCCACCCAACACACACACACACACACACACACACACACACACACACACACACCACACACACACACACACACACACACACTCACACACACACACTCACAAGCGCTGGTGTTTGTGGTTATACGTCTATTACAAACATGTATGAGACTGCTCTATATATCGACATAAGAAATGTATACGATACATTTTGTCTACCCAGGAGATTCTATCAGCTATAACAGTGTTTAGTGACTTATGGAAAGACGACATGCCCAACAAGCACATATGCTGCTGCAGGGCATACACTGTATTTGGTGGGTGTGTTTTGGGGTGCTTGCCTTGCCCGAAAACATTCATGCTGCTGCAGGGCATACACTGCATTTGGTGGGTGTGTTTTGGGGGTGCTTTGCCTGTGCCCGAAAACATTCATGCTGCTGCAGGGCATACACTGTATTTGGTGGGTGTGTTTTGGGGTGCTTGCCTGTGCCCGAATACATTCATGCTGCTGCAGGGCATACACTGCATTTGGTGGGTGTGTTTTGGGGTGCTTGCCTGTGCCCGAAAACATTCATGCTACTGCAGGGCATACATTGCATTTGGTTAGTATACTTGCTGGATGTCACGTGCGAAAATACTAAGTACCCAGCAAACATTTTGTTTCCCAAAACCACCAAACACTGTCAATCGTTGCAGATTATTTAATGTACGTGTTTGACGGTCCGTGTGCGTACGAAAGGGGTTCATGTTTACACGTTAGCAGGTCTGCACAAATGGTCAGGTCGGATAGATGTATCCGCTACTGGTAACCTGGAACCCAGTACTACCTGTCGCAGGGTCGAATTGCTGGCGACTAAACCATCACCCCCACCAGTCCTCTCAGGAGGATGGTGGCTAGAAACCCTGGTGGAAATAAATTAGATCCATCAAAGGGCGCCAGCTCTGAAGAGCTACCCGCGGCCATCTAGCTAAGGGAGTAAACCCTGACAGTAAATCCGGTGTGGGGCCCCTAAGGCGGTTGGATGGCAAACTTTGTCACTTTCCGGCAGCTCCTGCGGCCGCGTTGGCACCAAAACGTAACATACCTGCTGTTCCTTTGGATCTACCAGCGAGGTGGAGAGGGGGGACAAGTTGCATGGGCAACAGCCTGTCTTCAGTATTACACTGCCCAGGCTTACATCTGTCCATTCATCCACAAACACTCTGCACCTACGACCTGGAGAGGACACTCCAGCCTCGGTACTAACACTAGTGTCGGCACAACATGGGAAGCAACAGATGCCGGTGATAAGTCATTGCTCAACTGGCGTAGAGCTGACGCCAGGGGATGCTTTTAAGATCTTCGTGTCTTACTGGACAGCTACCGCCCGCCTAAGCTGGGCAGCCAATCAGGTGCTGTCCCGCCACGACCTGCCTTCTTCATTGGGTGCATGAAGATTAGGAGAAAATCTGACAAGCAGGTCGTTAACTACCGCGCCAGGCAAAAAGAAAAATTCAAATTCAAATTCAGGAAACGGATCAGGAAAAGGATCAGTAGTGAAACTGGGCTGCTGGAATGTCCGAACAATGATGCCTGGGCTCTCCCAAGATCTGCAAGATATCAGCGACGCCAGAAAGACCGCCGTCATAAACAGCGAGCTAAAGAGGCTCAATGTGGACATTGCCACTCTGCAGGAAACAAGGCTGGCTGACTCAGGAACACTAAAGGAAAGGGACTACACCTTCTTCTGGCAAGGAAAGAGTTCTGATGCCCCAAGAGAGTACGGAGTAGGCTTTGCAGTAAGGAACAGCCTGCTGAACATGATTGAACCAGGCAGCGGCGGTTCAGAACGACTCTTGACTCTCCGCCTCAACACCACCGAAGGCTATGTCACTCTCATCAGCGTTTATGCCCCAACTCTGTCCGCCTCTCCAGACGCCAAGGATGAGTTCTACGAAACTCTTGCATCAACCATAAGGAACATCCCCAGGACAGAACAACTTGTTCTCCTGGGCGACTTCAACGCCAGAGTGGGTGCAGACAATGACTCATGGCCCTCCTGCCTCGGTTCCTTTGGAGTGGGGAAAATGAATGAGAATGGACAGCGACTGCTTGAGTTTTGCGCCTGCCATGAACTGTGCATCGCCAACTCCTTCTTCAAGACGAAGCCTCAGCACAAAGTCTCCTGGAGGCACTAAACATTGGCACCAACTGGATTTCATCCTAGTAAGACGTGCCGCTATCAAAAACATTCTCCACACTCGCTCTTATCACAGCGCAGACTGCGACACAGACCACTCACTGGTATGTTGCAAGATCAGGCTGCAACCAAAGAAGTTCCACTGCTCAAAGAAACAAGCGAACCCTCGCATTGACGTCAGAAAGATGTCTCAGCCAGATCTTGTAGAACAGTTCGCAGAGGCCTTTGAGAGAGAATACGATGCATTGCAGCCCAGAGACTCTGCCACAGAGAGATGGGAAACGCTACGAGACACCATGCACCACATTGCTATGGTCACCTTTGGGAAGAAAACTGTGAAGTCCCACGACTGGTTTGAGGCCAAATCATCAGAGATGACTCCCACTGTTGAGGCCAAGCGCGCCGCACTCACCGAGTATAAGCGGTCACCCAGTGAGAAGAACCTGCAAATCCTCAGGGCTGCCAGGAGTAAGGTTCAGCTTAATGCCAGGCTCTGTGCAAACGAGTACTGGACAGAGCTCAGCGAAGAGATACAGAGTGCTGCTGAAAGAGGCAACATTCGAGGAATGTATGATGGCATCAAGAAGTCACTGGGACCAACACAGAGCAAGATCGCCACCTCCCCCCCCCCCTCAAATCCTCCACCGGGGAAGTAATCAGCGATCCTAGCCAACAGATGGAAAGATGGGCGACCGACCTCTACTCCACACAGAACATGGTGACCCCCTCAGCCCTCGATGCCATCAAGTGCATGCCGGTAATGGAAGAACTTGACGCAGAGCCAACTGTGGACGAACTCAGCAAGGCCATTGATAGCCTGGCATGAGGCAAGGCACCTGGCAACGACGGAATTCCCCCAGACCTCATCAAGCACTGCAAGACTTCTCTTCTGCACCCTTTGCACGCAGTCCTCTGTCAGTGTTGGAATGAGGGAGCTGTACCGGAGGACATGAGGGACGTCAAGATCGTCATCCTGTACAAAAACAAGGGCGAAAGGAGCGACTGCAACAACTACAGAGGTATCTCGCTCCTCAGTATTGTTGGCAAAGTCTACGCTCGGGTCCTCCTAATCCGCCTGCAGAAACTGGCTGAACGCGTCTACCCGGAATCACAGTGTGGTTTTCGAGCAGAGAGATCCACGGTTGACATGGTCTTTTCCCTTCGCCAAATCCAGGAGAAGTGCAGAGAGCTTGAAGCCATCCATTAATTCACATATCTTGGGTCCACCATCACCGATAACCTCTCCCTTGACACAGAGATCGACAAGAGGATCGGGAAGGCAGCCACAACACTAGCCCGCCTCACACAAAGGGTGTGGACAAATCCCAAGCTGACCAAGAAGACAAAGATGGCTGTATACAACGCCTGTATCCTCAGCACCTTGCTGTATGGCAGCGAGGCGTGGACCACGCATGCTCATCAGGAGAAAAGGCTCAATACCTTCCACCTGAGAAGCCTACGGCGCATACTCGGCATTGCCTGGCAAGACAAGGTGACGAACACCGAAGTCCTGACCCGCGCTGGCCTCCCAACCATGCATACCATGCTGAGACAGCGTCGGCTGCGCTGGTTGGGCCACGTTCGCCGCATGGAAGATGGTCGCATCCCAAAAGACATCCTTTATGGTGAGCTTGCCACAGGGCAGAGAAACATTGGCCGCCCACAGTTGAGATACAAAGACGTTTGCAAACGTGACATAAAGGCGCTTGAGATCGACACAGAGTACTGGGAGGACCTCGCAGACGACCGCAACAGCTGGAGAACCACTCTCAAGAAACAGCTGCGGACTGGTGAGGACAAACTTCAGCTGCTGCAGCAGAAAAGCGAGTTCGCAGAAAAGGGATGACAGCCAACAGGCCAGCATCGGCATACACATGCGACCGCTGCGACAGAGACTGCCTCTCTCGCATTGGTCTCTACAGTCACAGGCGACGCTGCTTGGACCAAGCAGACAGCCCATCTAGACATTAGAACGGATGTACTTTGTCCATGGTCAGCCATGACCGAGGGAGGCCTACTACTACTACTACTACTATTACTACTACTACTACTACTACACTACTACTACTACTACTACTACTACTACTACTACTACTACTATTATTACTACATATGTTGACTTGATAGAGGACATATCTCCATCTTTGACACACCAGGCACTTTTCATGGCCGTAGAACTCAGACATTCTGGCAGAAATGTTGACGTCTTAACCACTTGGCTCTCGAGCCCATCATACTCGTTTGGAATAAACTTGCGTGTAAAGCGCTGTAGAAGAAATCTGTGTTATCTATTGTTTTCTTGTTGTTGTTTTTTTCCATCTCTTTTGACATGAACGTTTGCTGTACTATTCACTGAAATTTGTGTGATCTCTAGTGCTTGTTGCTACAGATGAGTAATCCATTTCTAGAAAAGAGCTCTTATCAAAAAAGAAAAGTTGCTGTCGCTCAGATGTTGACACTGTAAATAAACAAGATGCATCAGAAAATTAGCATGAAATTCTTCGCTCTGTATGTTATAATTTGATGTATGTAAGACTCAACATTGTGTTGAAATCTGTATGTAAACATCTCAGAAATCCTTGTTAGTGTACACACTTAATACGTATTCGCCCTCTCACACACAGGAAAGCACACATGCACATATACTAGTATGCATGTGCGCTCCCACGCATGTACCTATGTACGTTCTGTTCTTTTCATTTCTTTCTTTTTTTCTATCTCCATTTTTTAAAAAAGGTGAGTGAGTGAGTGAGTAAGAGAGAGAGAGAGAGAGAGAGAGAGAGAGAGTGTGGTGTGTGTGTGTGTGTGTGTGTGTGTGTGTGTGTGTGTGTGTGTGTGTGTGTGTGTGTGTGTGTGTGAAACCAATATTTTTTCAGTTCTTTATGGGTGGATCTTTCTCAAATGTCTTTTGATCAAAGATATGAATATCAAGGAAGTCACGAAGGTGTAAATTTGGAAGTAATGACGCAAACATCAAAATTACAAGAATCTAACAAAAGTCTAAAATCACACTTTTTGAGGAAGGCGTGTTTACAGCACTTTCTCAGAAACTTTTGACAACATTTACATTGTTTTTACTTTGATAATGGTCGCCCCTGAGCACATGGTTAAGAAATCCTCGCTTCACGTCAAGTTTCTTCTTATTTCATGCTTTTTTTAATGTCACAGTCACTTTGAAGAATACATTTTGATTTTCTGTAATGTTTTATTATATAGATGGATATTGTTAGAATGATTTGACCATCTTTCTGCCTTTCTCGTGATTTTGGAAATGCACGCCTCCCATGTACACAAGTGGTGCCTGACGTTGTATATCATAGCTATGTGAGAAAACACTGACAGTGATTGTGGTTATGCATCAGTGTTTGTTATCAACATTTGTGATATTCGACGCTAAATTTTCACCTGTATTAACCCTTTCACTCACTCACCGTATTCACCGAGTTTCACATGCTTCCTGCAGGAAGTTGGTGAGTAGAAAGAGGGAGGGAAATGGTTGAAGGTCTGATTGGCGCAGAGGTTGAGCACCAGCCTTCTAATCTGACTGCGTGTTATTGAGTCTGATGTATGAAAAACTTTTATTGTAGAGCCTCCAGCTGTAAATGGGAACCTGACCTGTTCAGGGTTGGAAAAGGTAAAGCAACAAGGTAACAGAAGATAGCACCGCCCTCATAATGCCAGTATTAGGTTTATCAGGCAGTCTTTTACTTCTTTGGACACGTTTTTGTGATGTGTTTTCTTGGTACGGATCGTTTGTTTCGTTTTTTTTGTTTTTGTTTCTGGGCTTGTTTAATTCTTAATTTTTTTCTGTGGTATGTTTTCCTCTGCTCCTGTGTCACTAACCCCACGCCGTTCATTTTGGCACGCCTAAACCCACCAACACTGAGGTAACTATGAAAGCAGGCCATGAACGGTCACAGAACGTGGGGTAGGTTTTCAAATTTTTCACCATTCTCAACATCATAGCATTGTGAAAAAGCGTACGAGATTCTGCATCCGTTCACGCCTTGCTCTCATGGTAGCCTCAGTTTCCGTGAGTTCAGAGGTATTTGGAGAGTAGTGTAGAAATAGTAGCACAGAAAGGTGCAAAATATGGGGCAGAACGGGAAAATATGACCCATCAGCAGTGCACAGTCTTTTCTGGTGCTAAGATTTTAACTAAACAAACTTGTGTGTGGTGTTGTGTTCAAGAGCTAGGATGAATGGCATGAGATTGACGCCTGTAAGGTGAAAATCAGGGCAGAAGAAAAAGCTTGTCTAGTATTCGTAGTTATGGAACCTACGCATCTGTGTTTGTTATACACCAGTGTGTCATTCTTCACACCACTTTTTGTGGGCAAAGGAAGGAAGGAGCAGAAGCATACCAGTGATTGAAGTTATCGGGCTGCACGTGCTGGAATTCAAGCAGAGGCTCCACTTGTCTTTGATGACAATAAAGAAACAGACGTAGAATGCTTGCAGCAGTCAAGAAATGTATAAAATAAACATTCTTGTGTTGTCGGGCGCAATAGACAAGTGATTAGGTTCCTGATATTTGAATTGTAAAGTCTGGTTTCGAACCTGCTTGGGTACTGTCTGGTGGGTTAAGAGTGCATTTCTTGTTATTTTCCCAAGTTTGCACATGTACAAACCTGCTAATGCCTGAAACCTAGTAGAACATCAAACACTCCGTACACACAACGGTCGCACACACATGCATACATACATGCACGCATGCACCAACACACACACACACACACACACACACACACACACACACACACACACACACACACACACACACACACACACACACACACACACACCACTCACGGAATGTACTCATTCACGTATTTCACCCGCACAGTGCGGTGTTCATATCACAGGTGTCAGAGACTGATGACATTTCTGTTTGACCTTAGCTTCCTGCTAACGACATCCAGCCCTCACTCACATCGCCCGCTTAATGGCTGAAAATACCCTTCGTCTTGCTATCATTATTGGACTTGGGCCTCATCTGAGAATGGTATAACAAGATATGCATACCCCGAAACGATGACACATGGGCTCATTTCGCCTTGTACAACGTATTTGTAGATTTGCAAGTGCCGTCGTCTGTACATTCTGGGTGACCCTTGAATGTTTAGCTGGGAATTATGTCAGAATTTTGATTTCGTGAATGAATTGATAAAGAAGTAACTTACTGCAATGAATTATTCTTTATTATTTTTCATTCTTATACTGAAATAATGTAATCGTGCGTAAGTGTGTGAACATGCCAGCTGCAGCGAGTGTTCACTACGCGAATATGTTATAGTGAACGTTTTACGATAGATTCATAACTCTTTCTGAATTAGAAATTTCATTGGTAATTCTCTTTTATATTGTTCATGTGTTTTAGCATACATTTGTCAGTCAATAAGTCTCCATGCTGCTGTGTATCTTCATATACTTATTGTCGAAATAGAACTTTTGAAATAGAATGCTGTGAGGTTAGCAGTTTGTGAGTTCCAAAGTCAAATCTGTTCAATTCAACAGCCGTTTATTGTCAGATTAACTTATGTTGTACGACTGTCTGTGAAAAGACAGCTATGAAAACATAGATGTAACCCGGCTCAAATTCAGAGACCATAGCAAGCTAACGACATTCGAATTAGACATTGTTTTGTTTTCTGTCAGCTATGTGAGAGCAATGATCCCTCCACTCTCCTGTAGCTTTACTTTCTCCAACACAGTCTGATAGATCTGGACTTAGCACAACTGCCGCTCAGCAGGTGACGAAGTAGTAAACTGTGAAATCGTACCGTGCAGCGGCGTACACTGCACTCTTTGTCAGAACTTCAGCACTCTTTATTGTGCAAGGATGGTAGCATTTAGGTCCCATTGGACCTGACTTACATCTAGTCCTTGTTGCTCTACACACACAATATCAGCATATTAAAATTAGATCCACTAGGCTATAACACATACCACGTAAAACACGATATGAAAGTAAAATAAAAAATATTCTCCTTTTTATGCCAGTAGGTCATACGTTTTACAAAAATGTGAAAGATAAAGACAGACACGCATAAAACAAAGACATTGTTTGTATTTACTCTTACAAACAACAACAACAACAACAACAACAACACAAAACCCACACCACCATAACAATATTGGTAGTTGTCCACCGAGTGAGACTGACACAAACTAATGGTGTTGATATCATCTGTTACCGATTCATGCAATGATGCACAACCTTAAGAAAGTGGATAGTCAGTCTTTACAGTATTAAGATCTCCACACAACATAAAACAGACGAAATAAAGAAACATGTAAAACTAAGTTACAAATAGACTTTGAATTTTTTTTAGTTTAAACTGGATTCATCACAGGCAGCATTTCATATACGCTCCATCTGAATATAACATTCCAATTCAAGAAATCTTCAAGATGGAAAGAAGAGGAAATGATGACGAGATAGAGGAACACAGGAGTCTATCAAGACTGCAGAATGTGGGCCAGAGTTCAGGAATGAAGATGCATGCTGCTCACTGCCAAAATTTGCCGGAAATTGATTTAGTCGACGCCTCGACCCTACGCACATGTAAGATCTTGAAGATGGAAAGGGTCAGGACATCAAGTGAAAACAGACTGAAGTCATCATCATCAAAACAGAAATAACGGGCCGGGGATACAACAGGGGAAAATGAAGAGATATGCATGCACTCTCTCTTGTCTTGCAGAATGTCACAGTACAGACTGTCTGGGTCCCTCCAGAGACATCAACAGAGAGACTGGCAGCTGCATATTTTCACTGACGATCATGATCTTGCTTGATCGACGTGAATGGTCAGTCTGCGTGTGCAAAATACGTCTCTCAGCTCATAGATCTATGGAATAGTCTACTGTTCCGAGTCGCCTACAATGTGACTGATTGCGAAATGCTGCAGTGATACGAATAGTTTGTGCTTCAGATTAAATCTCCAGTCTGTTTTAACATAAACCTGCTGTCATAGGGAAGTGAGCAGATAGAGATTTCAGCTATTGTCAGGACCAGCATTATGAAAGCGGCGCCCACATCTCCCTTTCTCTTTCACCTTATCTGACCCTGAGCAGGATCAGGTATCCATTCATAGCTTGGTGGACTGAGGCTGTATACACAAAGCTTTTCCCTTAATCATACTCAGACCCATGCAATCCAAGTGAAAAATGGAGGTCTACCTCTACGCCAACCAAGCTTCGAAAATATTGTCCATGTCTCTATTTATCTCTAATGGCTGTTTTTCTCACATTTTAGATATTTTTTTATTGTGCAGGCTGGCTGGTAACTTTTGACAGAGCTGTGGACTCAAGATCTTGCGTTAAATCCCAGCCTGCAACATTAAAATGTAGCCTATTATCCGCCTATTTTAATGTTTCCATCGTTTTGGTGGTGTCAGCACAGTGTTTCAAAGGTTCCTCTGCCCCCTCCCCATTTAAAGTCTTCGACAGCACTTAGCGTCTCGCGCAGGCTCAGGGAGTCTGCCAGATTAATTGCTGGCAGATATAGGTAGAGCGCATATGGAATTATTGTAGTGCAATGAATCCCTCTTGAAAAAATTCCGAACTTCTATGTATCTCTGATCGATAATCGTCAGATGACTGGCAGATGTGACATCACTCAAGGCACCGCAGACGTCAGCCAGGTGGCGGCAACATGGCGCTGCCCGTTTCTATGGGTCTGGGACGGTTTTAATGAAATCAGGAAGCAGGCGATGGCGGTGTGGAATCACTTCCAGACCGTCACGTACATGGTTACTTTTTGTCCCTCGGTGCAGATTGTTCCTATTCTTACCGCTGTTAAATACAAATGGGGGGTATGATTGATATCGACCAAAGATGGTGAGAGTGTGTCTGAGAGAGATAAAGAGAGAGATTTGTTTTGACAATTCAGTGCTGTCAAATCTAGTACAGTCTAGTCCAGTCCTGTCGAGTCCAGTCCAGTCCAGTCCAATCCAGTCCACTTCAACCTAGTCCAGTCTGATCCAATCCAATCTAATCCAGTCCAGTTCAGTCCAATCCAGCTGAGCCCAGTCCAGTTCAGTACTGTTCAATTCAGTCCATTCCAATCGAGTCCAGTCAGGTCATGATACAGTCCAAGCCAGTCCAGTCCAATCCAACCCAGTTCAACCCGGTAAGTCCGATCCAGCACAGTCCCGTCCAATCCAACCCACTCAGTTCAAGCCAGTCCAATCCAGTCCAACCCCATCCAGTCCAGTTCAGTCCAATATCTCCACACCCCTCCACCAACACCACCCCAAAAAATCAACAACAACAACAACAACAACAACAAAAACTAACCCAACCAAACCTAACCTAGCCCAGTCCAATCCAATCGAATCTTGTCATCTCAAAAGAAACATCGTCCCGCGCCCCATTCGAAATTACGGCCAACTGTTTTCGTCTCAAAGAAAATTTAGACAATAAAAACAACCCGCATTCCTGAAGCACATATGAGTTTAGATCCGGACTTGCCCCTAGTGCTTCACCGCTCCATGCCTATTTACAACAAAATCGTACATTTTTAAAACTACCAGAAACGTGTGTCAATTACCGCATTTTAATAGTTAAAGCTTGTTTTAAAAATAAAAAGAATGTTTTAAACCCGACTAGAGAAACATCTTCCTTTACTTCCCTCTAACTGTATGTATGTATGTATGTATGTATGTGTGTGTGTGGTGTGTGTGTGTGTGTGTGTGTGTGTGTGTGTGTGTGTGTGTGTGTGTGTGTGTGAATGTATGTATGTGTGCGTGCGTGTGTGTATGAATATGTGTGTATGTGTATGTGATTGTGTTTGTATGCACGCACAGGCATGCTATGCTAGAGTGCGAGCATGCACGCGCTCGCATGTATATATGTGTGTGTGTATCCATATGTGTGTGCTGGTGTTGAATGTGTGTGTGCACATGGTGACAGGGAATTTCCAGTGTTCACGCAGATTTCCAAACAATGTTGGTTCTAAGTCACCCTCCAATTAAAAGACATAGGAGCAAATGTTTTTAATGTCAGTTATCTGCTACATGTTATTTACCTTCACAAAACACGAGCATCAGCAAAGTTATGCTATCAGTTTAATGAAAGCCTTTTTTCTCCTGGAATTGTATTACAAATCTGAAACATCGAGGAGTGTGGTATAAACACGATGGTATAAACCAATACGTAAAAACAAGTATGGCGCATGTTAAGTCACTTGGGATGTAAATACAAGACAATATATTTGTTTGTCCTATGTAATGATGATAATGATGATGATGATGACGATAATAGTAATAATAATGGTGGTGGTGATGATGTTGATGATGGTAATGATATCTTATAGATTTTTCAAGTTGATAAATAAGGCTGTGCTGCTCAAGTTAAATGAATGTATAGCCCAGAGATTAAGTGACCTTTTAAGAAGTGAGATATCTGAAAATGGTCTTCCTTCCTTCCCTTACGGTTTTGAAGAGTGACTGAAGCATTTTGTTTACAAACTTTGGGTCTAGTTTGAACACCTCTTCGTTGAATTGTCCTGTCCTGGAGCTTTTCCTCCTGTGAGTGTGTGCCTGCCTGCGTGCGCGCGTGCTCGCGCGTGTGTGTACGTGTGTGTGTGTGTGTGTGTGTGTGTGTAGAGAGAGAGAGAGAGAGAGAGAGAGAGAGAGAAAGGCAGAAAGACAGAGAGTGTGTGTAGGTGCGTGCGTGTGTGTGTGTGTGCGTGCGTGTGTGTGTATGTGTGTGTGTGTGTGTGTGTGTACAGAGAGAGAGAGAGGCACAGAGACAGAGTGTGTGTAGGTATGTGCGCGCGCGCGTGTGTGTGTGTAGAGAGAGAGAGAGAGACAGAGAGAGTGTGTGTAGGTGCGTGTGTGTGTGTTGCGTGCGTGCGTATATATGTGTGTGTGTGTGTACAGAGAGAGAGAGAGAGGCACAGACAGAGTGTGTGTAGGTGTGAGCGCGCGCGCGCGCGCGTGTGTGTGTATGTGTGTGTGTGTGTGAGAGAGAGAGAGAGAGAGAGTATGTATGGTCAGATCCTCTCTTTCCCCTCACTTTGAGTGATGATCTGAATGCTACTCTTTCTGAATGAAGCGATAAACTGAGATCCAGCATAGAATATTCTCTTAATACACATGAAATATGCTTGGGAAAGGGGGAAAACTGTACCTGGCAAAACTGTGAAGAGAAATCCACTCTTATTGGTCAACAAAGATGCACACATGCAGGGAAAACAGAACGTTTAAAAAAAAAAAAAAAAAAAAGAATGGCGCCAATTACGGCCACGTGCTTTCTTCAAGGATAACGACCTACATGCCACACTGAAAACTTCTATTGTGTACGTGCGGTGGGGATGGGGTGAGGGTGGCTAAGAATCTAGTGAACCCAACAAAGACAGGAGCATAAAACAAACATCAACAGTGCCGTGCCACAACGACAATGATTAAGTCTGCATGGTGGTTGTGGTTGCGCACCTGCGTTTGTTGGAATACAAACTTGTATGTCAATCTCGTGGCGTGTCTCTGAGGGCACGAGAAGGAATGAGAAGTATGCCAGTGGTTGTGTGTTACCGAGCTGCACGTGCAAGCCATTCCTGGCATGCGTTCTGGTTTTATCTTTTTGCTGGGATTGAAGCAGGGGCTCCACTTGTCTTCTGATGACAATAGACAAACACTTGTGGCACTCGGTGTCAGACAAATGGGGGAACATGTGTGTATGTTATACAGAGCCAGGCCAGGTAAATGTATAGAACACGTGTTACAATAATCTACAGAGTTAGTTATATGTATAGAACACGTGTGTAGAATAAACGGGGTTAGGTAAATGTGCAGAACACGTGTGCACAATAACATACAGATATAGGCATATGTATAGAAACGTGTGTACGTAACAGAATCAGGTAAATGTATGGAACACAATATGTACAATAATATACAGAGTTAGGTAAATGTATAGTACACATGTGCACAATACTGTGCAGAGTTAGGTGAATGTATAGAATTCATGTGTATAGTTGGATGTATGTGTAGAACACGTGTATACAATAACATGCATAGGTAAATGTATTGAACAGATGTGGACGATAATTTATAATTAGGTAATGTACAGAACACGTGCATGCAGTAATACACAGAGTATATTAATGTATAGAACACGCGTGTACAGTAGTAGGTAAATGTACAGAGAAGCAAGATTTATGAAACTTAGGCTTAAATTAATAAACTTTTCTGTAATATGATTAAGCGCTTGACAACTGAGAACAAAGTAACTTCGGCTTCTTTGGATCCTTGCATACAAGCCATATCGAGTCACTACAAGTAAATGCTTTGTATATAAAACGATGTACAACCATATGACAACCAACTTTAGATCTTGTCGTTATATAAGAGAGAAGGTGCGAGGACGGGGAGGGCGTGGAGAGAAAAAGAGTAAGAGTGACTGGGAAATATTTAATTAAGACTTCACATGATTTACTCACATAGAGGACATTGCCCCCACGAAGGGGTACAGTTACATAAGCAACATGATCAATTGATATCGTGTCAGTTACGACATCAGTATGAATAGAATTGGGAGAGAGAGAGAGAGAGAGAGAGAGAGAGAGAGAGGAATGAAAATCTGACGGTTAGTAGGAAAGAACTTCAAAAGCAAATTCGACTTGTCTTCTAGTCATTCCAAATGGACTGATGACAGGACAGAGAGAGAGAGAGAGAGAGAGAGAGAGAGAGAGGAGAGAGAGAGAGAGAGAGAGAGAGAGAAATGTAAGAAAAACAAACAGACGGTAAGTAGGAAGGAACTTCAAAAACTGAGAGATTCTACTGGTCTTGTCGTCATTCCAAACGAGCTGAAGACAGGAGAGAAAGAGATAGAGAGAAGTGTGTGTGTGTGTGTGTGTGTGCGCGCGCGCGTGTTTGTGTGCGTGCATAAGTGTGTGTGTGTGAGAGAGAGAGGGGGGATGATGATGATAAAGAAGAAGAGAGAAAAGAAAGAAAGAAAGAGATAGAGGGAGGGAGGAGGTGGGGTGGGTGGGGGGCAGAGACTGGAAGGGAAGAGGCAGGGGAGAGGGGAGAGAGTAAGGTATAAAGTTTCTACCTGGCCCAGGTGTGTGGGTGTCAGGTGCGGGGGAGCACTGTGGGTCCCTGTCAACCCTGCACGCCTGATAGCAGCATGCTGGTCATTTGATCCCCCCACCGCCAAACGGTAACAAACTAGCGGTCGGGGGTGAGGGATAGGGGCACGGTGGTGGGTCATGGGGGAGAGGGGAGGATGTTGGGGCGTATCGGTTGTGGTTCGGTGTGTTAAGGTGGTTAGGCTTGTTACATACTACGCTACAAATGATATACGAAAAAGTTGACAACACATAATCGTGATCTAATGGTAGGTTCATGTAAATATCCTATAACCTGAAAAGATCGTAAATGAATGAGGTGATAGAGATCTCAACGAGTGTCAGGGCAAGGACGAAGAAGATTTATTGCCTAATATGAAAACGGCTTTAGCGAGACGGTACAATGTTATTGTAACTTTAAAGAACCGTAACACATGTCTCATGCCTTTCCGAACTTTTTGTCTCCTCCTTTCGTCCTTGTGAAGTGTTTATTTCAAATGTCTATGACCAGTACAAATCAGCAAGCTGACTGTTTGTTCCTGTGGTATTGATTTCCTTGTTTGGTGGTTACTGGTCATTGAAATACATTCCCTTGCAGTCCATTTTTAATCACCCCCCCCCCCTTTTTTTTTCTTTTCTTTTAAGGGAGACTGTTTCATAGCGACTGGAAAGAAATGTGTGTCTGTGTCCATCTTTGTGTCTCTGATAGTAAGATTTTGTCCACTGTTTCTGGACGGATGTTTCATCAAGGTTGTTTTTTTTTAAAGATCTGAACCCACGGGAAAATGCGATTGTATGAGAGAGGTCATGGCGTTATGGTAAAGGTCATACGAACAAGAAGAAAAGTATCTAAAAAAGTAAAATAAGTACTTTTCATGAATTTGTGTGAACAGCACTATCTCTGGAATTTCTGACTATATTTGAATGATGTTTTCACTGTAGTGGTAATCTGTCATTGTTCTTGTTTCAAGTTTTATTTAATCTGATGCTTTTTTAAAAGTACACAATCTGGAGTTTTCTGTAATAATTTGATGTATGAAAAGTGAGATCTACTGTTACGTATCGTATACATATGTTAATAATTGTGAATTATTTTAGTCATTTGAATGCGTAAGCCCGAGTATTTTTTTAGAATCACCAGCATACTGATATACACACTGCCTCGACTATAAATCTGAAGAATCCATTCTATACGGAGAAGCAAAGCAAGGAACGAAATTGGAGTGGAAGAAGATGTTCACGAAGAAGCCATGGACTGGAAGGTCCCATTCCATGCGGAAATAAAAAAGAAGCCAACGAAGACGAAGATGAAAACGAAGAGAAAATACTAAGAACTGGGAGAATCCAATAAATCGAGAAAAAGAAGAAGAAGAGAAAAATAAGAAGAAGAAAAAGAAAAAGAAGAAGAAAATTAAGAATACGAAGAAGAAGAAGAAGAATACGAAGAAGAAGGATACGAAGAAGAAGAAGAAGAAGAAGAAGAAGAAGAAGAAGAGAAGAAGAAGAAGAAGAAGAAGAAGAAAAAGAAAGAAAGAAGAAAAAGTTCAAGTGGAATGAAAATTAGTTTTCTGTCACATTAAACTTCAATCTTCCAGTTTAAAGAACAGGATTACGACGAGGAGAACCAGGAGAAGGGTGACAAAGACATTGAGGATGAACAAGAAGAATTTCAGAAAATCTCTGTCATTCCACGGTAACCTTTATTAAGGGGGCCCTTAACTGAAATACCCTCATAATGCCTCAAACGGAACATGATATCCCAAATTGGGTCATGATGGGCCGTAGAACCCCATGTAGATATGAATATCCAATGTGCATTACATCAGATGCGAAGTTTGATTTGCACGTGCAATAAATGAGACAGACATGATTATCCGGTTTGTCTGTCTCTGTCTCTCTCCCTCCCTCAAACATGCACACACATATTCATATACATATACACACAAACATTCACATGTACGTACACGTGCATACATACACCTTGACAAAGTTTGACCCATCATGCCCTATTTGGGGCATTTATAGACAAAATGACGCCTGGACACAATGGCATGACCCCCCCCCCCCCCCCCAACAAAACAAATCCAAAACAAAACAAAAGAAAACAAAACAAAAAAAACAAACAACAACAACAAAAACTTTGTGCTACCGGGTATTTGGAGAAGGATCTTTGGAACACTGATACCACCAGTATGATTGAAGCATTAAGATGGACAGGAAAGAAGTTAAGTGTAATGTAGCCGGATGGACAGGAAAGAAGTCAAGTGTAGTGTAGCCGGATGGACAGGAAAGAAGTTAAGTGTAATGTAGCTGGATGGACAGGAAAGAAGTTAAGTGTAATGTAGCCGGATGGACAGGAAAGAAGTCAAGTGTAATGTAGCCGGATGGACAGGAAAGAAGTTAAGTGTAATGTAGCTGGATGGACAGGAAAGAAGTCAAGTGTAATGTAGCCGGATGGACAGGAAAGAAGTCAAGTGTAATGTAGCTGGATGGACAGGAAAGAAGTTAAGTGTAATGTAGCGGATGGACAGGAAAGAAGTCAAGTGTAATGTAGCCGGATGGACAGGAAAGAAGTCAAGTGTAATGTAGCCGGATGGACAGGAAAGAAGTTAAGTGTAATGTAGCCGGATGGACAGGAAAGAAGTTAAGTGTAATGTAGCCGGTTGGGACTGAACTCGAGACATGAGATCTTAGCCCATGGTTCTACAAAAGGGTCAGCCAGCCCATAGCACAGCGATGTATGTAGTGATGAAATAGATCATAGACATAAAAAGCCACATATGGAGAGGTAAGTCCCGTGTTTAGGTGTAAGGGGTTCTCCTTAGTCGCCCAGCTGTCAACTGTCACCACTCTTAGCTCCACTCCCCGCCCCCAGTTCCCAAGCCGGGTAGGGCAACCCACACACCTGCAACGGTCCTGCTCCCCGACTGTCAACGTCTCTGGTCTGACTGTCCGTAATCTCCCGTTTGAATGAGGAATAAGATGAGAAGACGGAGGAGAAGACCAGAAAGAGAGAAGACGACGACGAACAAAAAGGAATAATAAGAAGCTTCGGATTGTAAGATTGCACTCTTTGGAACAGAAGGGAGAAGAAGAAGAAAGTAGAAGTTTCAGACCGCAACAATCCACTCCATACTGAGAAGAAAAAGAATAAAAGAGGGAGAAAGAAAAAAGACATAAATGAAGAACAAAATGAAAAAGACCAATAATTCAGGAAGAAGAAGACGACGACGACGAGGAAGAAGAAGAAAACAAAGCAGAAGAAGGAGAAGAAGAAGAATATAAAGAAGAAGAAGCAGCTTTGAACATGAAGTATCTGATAAACGCAGATAAGAGAAGTAGAGAAGCGGGAGAAGGGAATAAGAAATGGAGGAAAGGTAGTGTTAGAAAGAAGAAGAACAAAGAGAAGAAAAGAACTTAAAGAAGAAGAGAAGGAAGATAATAAAAACGACGGCGATAACAACGACGAAGCTTCTGCCCCAAGATGTATACACACGCGTGCACATACTGCGAGTTGGCTGCCATTCCATATAGAACGATGTGATGATAGGACAGATAGATCCACATGATCTGGTGGGTTTTGTTCTATATTATCTATCTATCTATCTATCTATCTATCTATCTATCTATCTATCTATCTATCTATCTATCTATCTATCTATCTGTCTGTCTGTCTGTCTGTCTATCTCTCTCTTTCTCTTTATCTATCTATCTATCTATCTATTCTGTCTGTCTGTCTGTCTATTTCTTTCTCTTTATCTACCTATCTACCTATCTATCTACCTATCTATCTATCTACCTATCTATCTATCTATCTATCTATCTATCTATCTATCTATCTATCTATCTATCTGTCTGTCTATCTGTCTGTTTGTCTGTCTGTCTAATCTATCTACCAATCTACCTATTTACCTATCTATCTACCTATCTGTCTGTCTGTCTTGTCTAATCTATCTATCTAATCTATATCTATCTAATCTATCTATTTATCAGTCTGTTTCTATCTATCTATCTATCTATCTTTATCTAGTATGTATGTATGTATGTATGTATGTATGTATGTATGTATGTATGTTATGTATGTATGTATGTATATCCAGTATCTATTGATGTATCTATCTATGTGTATATCTGTGGACAGTGCTCCATCTTCAT
This sequence comes from Monoplex corrugatus, assembly GCA_030674185.1. Classification (NCBI taxonomy): domain Eukaryota; kingdom Metazoa; phylum Mollusca; class Gastropoda; order Littorinimorpha; family Ranellidae; genus Monoplex; species Monoplex corrugatus. The sequence goes on from JAPXFY010000012.1 coordinate 16,281,774, forward strand.
GTGCAAGTGGTTCCCATGTAGACTCTCAACTGTCAGCCGTCAATCCTCCTACCACCTCCTCCCCTGCCCGGGTAAGGTAGCCGACACACCTGCAGCGGTCCTGCTCCCCGACTGTCAACGCTTCTGGTCTGACAGTCCGTAATCCGCTGCTTGAATACCACCCCAAATTATTTGTTCCTCGACAAATAACTACTCACGTTTCACTCTGTCAAGACGGTGTCAATTAATATTCAGACACAGACAGAGAGAGAGAGAGAGAGAGAAGGGAGGGAGGGGGGGGGGAGAAGAGAAAGAATAAATGGAAGAGAGAAACAAGCTCAGAAAGAGAGATAGAGAGGTGGGGGTGGGGTCCGACCAAAAGAGAAAGAAACAAAGAATCAGAGAGAAACAGGGAATGAGAATAGGACAAAGGAGAGAGAGAGAGAGAGGGAGAGAGAGAATGAGATGGAAAGGCAGGAGGGGAAAGGGACGGAAAGAAAATAAATTGAGAGAGGGAGGGATAGACAGAAAAGGAGAGAGGGGAGAGAGAGGGAGGGAGGAAAAATGGCAAGAAAGACAGCGAAAGTCAAAGAAACAAAGAGAATAAAAAACATGGTAACGGGTGGAATATGAAGAGAGAGAGGGGGAAGGGAGAAAGAAATAGAAGGAAAGAGATAAAGAAAGAAAGAAAGAGAGAGAGAGAGAGAGAGAGAGGAGAGAATCAAAAATCAACATGGGAAAATAGCAAAGGTGAGAGAAAAGGAGAGAAGGGGGAGGGAGGGAGACAGAAAGAGATCAGAAGAGGAGAGAGAGGGAGACAGACAGGGAGATAGAAAAACACACACACACACACACACACACACACACACACACACACACATACACAAGAGAGAGAGAGAGAGAGAGAGAGAGAGAGAGAGAGAGAGAGAGAGAGAGAGAGAGAGAGCTTTCATGTCTGTTTAATAAAGGCCAGATAATACAGCACCCACATAATGACGGTAATCAAACCGGAAACGAACGAAAGGCACGTTGTAAATCACAGACACCCGAAGCATATTAACCCAGAGACCGGTTAGAAGAAAAAAGTAACGACCTGTCGCCGCGGTGTGGTGGTTACCGCAACGGAATACCGATTGAAAAGTTGTGGGTTTGAATCCCCATCAGTCCCGTTGAAATCATTGAGATTTTTCGTCCCCAAACCTGCTCCTGCCCAGAATCGAACGTGCTATGGGCTCATTGGAAAGAAAGGGACAACACCGTCGCAGCTCATCCACTTCACGGATGCATCCTTGAAGGTGTTAGGCAAATCTCATGACAAACACCTCAGTGTCTTTATCTATCAGGCCTAGTTTTCGCCAGGGTATGCTATGATAGTAAGCGTAGATTATGACTGTCATGTAGCCTCAATACTAGATTGAACTCCACGGCATCGTGATTATCATTTTCAATTGTCGTCATTGTCAGAGCATTGTGAAAATTGTCCCAGCTTTTGTAGCCATTAAGGTATTTGGAAAACGGGACCGACAAAAAGAAAGAATGAACAAACAAACATCAGTGTTTGGAAAATGGGACCGACAAACACAAAGAATTTGAAAGAAAGAACAAACAATCAAACAATCGAACAGATAAACAACCAGTGAAATACTAAGCTGAATGAAGGAAACAAGATGGGCAGCGAATAGGCCATTTTTTAATGTTGCCGGCTGCAATCGACCTCAAGATATTCGATCTCGAGTCTACAGCCCTATCAAATGAACCATCCAGTCCTTGTAGAATGAAGTATGGATAATACACCTGTGAATTGTGAACTATGCTACTGCTGTACGAGAGAATGAGTACTGGTAGGATAAAGACTGGAGAAGAATGAGAAGAGAAAGAGTCATGCTGGCAGGTCCTCTTCAAACTTGTTGACTGCTTGGTTGGAGGACAGAAAGGAGAGGGGTCAAAGGGCCAGGTCCCTACTCCTCGCTCTCACTATGACAAGTTAAAGCGCTTCAGACACCGGGCTCGGATTGTTCACAGGTGTACAAGTGCTCACCTCTTCACGCGCCGCAAAGCCTACTTCACCCTTTTGTGCCCTCTTGGTCTGTCGGCCTTCTGTGGCCAAGGACCAGACCTTGGACAGAGAGTGGGGTACATAAAACTTCGTTTCTTGAAGAGCTGGTAAATGAACTTAATCTCTTGTAGAGTTGATAAATAGACTTCATTTCTGGATAGAATTCGTAAATAAACTCCATAAGTAAACATTTGTTCAGGAAAAAAACCCAACTTTATTTCATGTAGAGTTTGGAAATGAACTTCATTTCATGTAAAGTTTAGAAACAGACTTAATGTCATGTAGACTTCGTAAATAAACTTTATTTGTTGCAGAGATGGTAAAAACACTTCATGTATGGATAGAGTTGATAAATAAACTTCGTTTTCTGCAGAGTTGGTAAATAAACTTTTTTCTCGAAGCGTTCATAAATAAACTTCGTTTATTGTAGAGTTCTTGATTAAATTAATCTTCGTTTGTTGTGGAGTGTGTAAACAAATTTTATTTCTTTTAGAGCTCGTTAACAGTTTCATGATACATAAGATACATGTTCATTTACACAAAAGGCAAGCATACACACTCAGTGTTTTAAAATGCTGTCTGGAAAACACAGAAGCGATCTTGGACATTGCTACAAATATAACGTCATTTCTTGATAGACGCGTCAGTCCTTTTGTGCTTTTGCTTTTTTTTAAATGTCATATGCTAGTTTTTCCTTCACGCACGCGCGCGCGCGCGCACACACACACACACACACGTACGCACACATACATATGCACGACACACACACACACACACACATGCACGAACACACACACACACACACACACACACACACACACACACACACACACACACACACGTACGCACATATACACATGCACGAACACACACACACCGCAACATACGCACACACACATACGCACACACACACGCGCGCGCGCGCGCGCCACACACACACACACACACACACACACACACACACACACACACACACACACACACAATCATACATTTCATTACAAGATACAGTTTGCAATAATTTATTAAGAATGACGTGGACCTCGCCTTCTGGTTCAGGCAAACAAAATGGACAACACCTTTTTGTCAGGAACGGGAGAACACTTGAATCTATGACAATTTCCGAGACCATGATTCGAAATCTTAAGAGGGCCGATCTGTAGTTGATCACACTGATTGATTCGATATATTTTTCTTTTTGAAGACAACTTTTACACTCACTGTATAGGTTACACATCGGATGATTTTCAAGATATAAAAACCATTCTTGACGGAAACAGTCTCTTAATCTGCATTTAAAAATCTTGTAACGTTGGTACCGTCTCAAAAGTAACACTGCAGATTCTTACATCGTGGAGTAAATAGGGTTTCGGCTTTATCCTGAAACAGAGAAAAAGGAAAAGTGAAGAAAGGATAAAGACAATTGGAGAACGGGCAAGTTTTGCGCGCGCGCGCTTGTGGTCTGTCTGTTGATTATTGTCTGTACGTGTATAAGTTTGTCATGATAGTTGTCTGCCTTTTTTTTCTGTTTTATCATATGCAGCATCGATGTTGGTTGATGTATATGTGAGCACTTGTACATATGTGTGTTTCTTTTTTGTTGTGGCTGTTGCTGTTGTTGTTGCTCTTGTGGTTGCTATTGTTGTTGTTGTTGTTGTTGTCAGCCATCATAGTGTGGATATGAGTGTGTATGTATGAATGTTTTTTTTGTATGTGTGTTTGTGTACACGCGTGCATGTATATGTGTGTATTTACTGTTATCTGTTATTTATCATTTTTCACTTGTTTATTTATCTACTTACCCATTTATTTATTTATCTCCTTCTTTCGTTCTTTATTTATTTATTTATTTATTTACTTATGTACTTCCTATTTTCTTTCTTCAGAAGTGGACGACAGACTGGCGGGGCTTTGATTAAGGAAATATTCATCTTGTTGATAGGCAACGGAGGCTCTGTGCATTGACTCGGGGGCTTTCTGTGATGTGAAACAAGTTAATACTGAGTTGCTAGTTGTATTGTGATTCAGACCTTTAATTATTCATTTATTTTATTTATGCTTTCTTTTCTTTGAAGATAAGATACACACGTCACTTACATGTAACCATGATTGATTTGCCAATGATACACTGATACAATACTAGTATAAAAATGTAGGCTAAATAAAACCTAGGCTAGATAGGACTTCAGGACCTGGCCAGCTCATGGGTTTATGTGAAGATTTATGCCACGAACACCATCACATGGCACCTGTAACGTCAGTTCATGTGGAGATTATTTCAAGCGCAGAGACGTTATCTTGGTATATCCCCTTCTGACCCATACAGTAACATTGGTAGAATCTGGGCATCAAACAATTTAAAGAGAACTTTAGCAGAATTGCAGTGCAACCATGAAAGAAGTTTTTAAAATTCTGCAACACCTCTCTTTACACGAGTCATCCTATCATCAATGCTAACATGCCAGATCAGTTTTGTTGACATGGTTGTACCAATGTACTTAACAACATCTAATTTCTCACATCCACAAAAGTATTTTCCCTTTGACGAAAGGTAGCCTCCTGTTCTTATATAAAAAAAATCCCCCATAACTTTTGTCTTTCTGAGATTAACGTCTAGACCCAATCTTCCAGTGGAATGAAATAACAAGTTCAGTTGATTTTGCAAGCCAAGAACGGAATATGACAATGAGGCAATATTGGCAAAAAGCATAATAAACAGTTCTATTTCTGTTGGTGAGAGACAAATACCATGCTTGCTTCCCTGAGCAAGTTCATTAATAAGAAATGAGAAAATTATTGGCGATGCCACACAACCGTGTCTCAGACCTTCCATACATTAAAAAAATCTGAAAACTCATCAGCACATCTTACACACGCTTTAACAGTTATATATATATTTTTCAAAATAGTGAGCATTTTACTTTGTATGGCAGTTTTGAGAGAAAAAAAAAAGACCACAAAATGGGGCGTATGATACTGTCATAAGCTTTGCAAAAATCTGTGTATGCAATGTAAAGTTCGGATTTTATTTGACAATTGTTTCTGTACACAAGCATAGAGTAAAAACATGACCAATAGTTGAATTGTTTCTACAAAATCCAACTCGACTCTCATCTCTGATATGACTTTCTCAAAAAAACCACAAAAAAACCCACCAAACTTTCCTCAGACCAAACTGTAAATCATTTGTTCAATACCCAGGTAAACATCTTGCTCAATGTGTTCATCAAGGATATTCCTCTGTAATTATCTGGGTCGTCTATACTTCCCTTTTATGCAATGGCATGACAACAGGTTTGGTCCATTGTATAGAATAAATGTCTTTATCAAACGTGGAATTAAACAATTTAACTAAGAAGGGAATAATAATGTCTTCCGAAATCATTTCGTTTAGAATACCCATCTCGTCCTGCTGCTTTGCCGTTTTTTTTATTTTTTATTTTTTAGATTTCTAATTAATTATTATAACAGCATCCAGTAAATCATTAATATTTTGGTCTGGCAACGAACCTTCTTGGATAACATCTTCTTCCACTCATACATTCAGTATGATTCTAAAATGGTTAAAACTATGTCTCTTTTGAAATTTCAATAGAATGCATCACTTTACGTCTGCGTTTCTTTACATCCGACCAGATATATTTTGGATTGTCTACTGAAGTCAGCAAATTCTGAACTTGCATATTTCTGTACTCCTGCTGTTTAGACTTCAAAAACTGTTTATATTCCCTTATTTCTTTCCTGTAACAATCTTTATCCCTGTCATGTTTACTTCTACAATATTTCCGTAATACTCACCTGGCAGTTCTCTTCTTACACAAACAGTCTAATCAAATCATGTTGACAAATTTTTAAATCTTCCGCTAGCCCCTGTTCTTCTGCTCATACATTTCGTTTCCTTGATCATACTATTTGTGAACTTTTGACAGTCAATCTATGTCCATATCAACCAGCTGGTATGCTTCTTCTAATGTATCTGCGAAATTGGCAGATGCAATATCATTATAAAACTAATCTTTTTTTCTCATCATTCCAAATAAATTTTTTAAATTGATTTCGTTTTGGCTGATAATATATAAAACAATGCATGTGATGCTAAAAAGTAATCCACAACGGTGTTACCACTACAGAACGAATGAACACTATCTCACTGACTGTGTCCAGCGAGGTGCTTGACAGAAAACTACCGGTCGTACCACCAGAGTTATCATGACTTACAGATTATCAGCTCTAAGTGTTGGGTCATTAGATAGGGGCCGGCCAGCATCCTGGTTCCAGTGACTTGAAGACCCTTGAAGATCCCTGCATCTCCGCAAACCTCTAGGCTGCAGATAGTGACGACCACGAACATGCTGTGACCCAGAATTTTCATTCTAACCATCATTTCTAGCATTACCCGCAGAGAATGGCAAAGAGATCTTCTTACCTTTGATCTGCTCAATCATCTGGGTAAGGGAATTGAAAGTATAGGTCATGCCATTGCGAACAACTTTGTCAAACCTGACATGAGCTCGTTACCATCCTCACACAGAGATCGTAACAGCGGTTGTAGATTTTTTCTTTTGTTACTAAGCGGGAAAAGTCTTCACGAATATAGTTATTTAAATTACGGATTTTTTTTTTGCATTACTTAGAACCAATTCTGTTTGTTTAAAGGAATGGACTTTTGCAGTGATGGCTTTTCCCACTCTGTGTGCACATTCGATAAGAATATTGTCACTGATTTTTAATCGTGCTTCATAATGTCTCGCACCTGTCTCTCGCAGTCCACCCACAGTTCTGTAGCCATGCTAGGAATACCAGAATAAAAGATTGTCCCTGCGGCTATGATTTTCTGTGGCGTACAGTTTTGCTTCCATGGCGTCAATCCGTCTTTCAGGCCATCGTTTTCTTCCTTCATAGTGCAGCACAGTTCATGCATTGCGTTGATGTCATTCTGCAGATCGTCACACTTGTCGGAGAGCTCAATTATATAACACATGGTCTTCTATTACCTCCAGTTTTCGCTCAGCACACGCTAATGCAGCCTGCTGCTATGTCTGGAGGTCTTTGACAACTGTTGCCATAGTTTCACTTCACTACTTGTTGGCACATTAATTTTGCTACTCCTTGTATGGCCATTGCAACAGAAACGTCAGTTTTTTGTCTCTGAAGTGCGCGAGACAACACACTTTCTTCGCCAGTTTTGTCAAGAGTATACACCTGTGGTCGGGAATTAGGTTCAATACGTGACATGAGAAGGAAGCCGAGCAAAGTTGTCACCGTGACCAGTCCAGCCATATTACGAACTTTGAACCTCCGTATTTTTCTTGCTGCACTGGAGGCATGCTGTGAACGAATTTTCACAAGAACTGACAGAATTTGTCCCACTTTGCACAGTATACTTGTATGTCACATCCCATGGTTGATGGACTTGATTGGCATGAGAAAATTACAATTACGTTTACTAATTGTCAGCACAGCCACAAAGTACATGTTGAACCCAGGTAAGCTTAATGAATTCCCCCAAGAGAGAGAGAGAGAGACAGAGAAAGAGAGAGAGAGAGTGTGTGTGTGTGTGAGAGAGAGAGAGAGAGAGAGAGAGAGAGAGAGTGTGTATGTGTGTGTGTGTGTGTGTGTGTGTGTGTGTGTGTGTGTGTGTGTGTGTGTGTGTGTGTGAGAGAGAGAGAGAGAGAGAGAGAGAGAGAGAGGACTGAATTGATGTGACCATGTTATGAGATCTTACCAGTTCCAAGTTATAGAATTAGTATTCCTCTTTCTGTCGAAGACATGTTACAAATCTGGTAGAAATCGTCCACAGAAAGTCCACAGAAAGCCCGAAATTCTCGTTGAATACTTTTAAATTGGAACAACCCCATAACATAAGATAGTTGATTATAAAATATGTGGTAAGTTCTGACTATCGTAGGAGCTGACAATGGCTTGAGATTTTATTCCATTTCTCTCATTTTTATTTAAAAAAAAACTTGATGTTGTAGTTTGTTGCCCCAGTCATTGGGCATTTATTTCTTACCGTTATCGTTTTTACTTGGGAAAGTAAAGCATTTATAAAATGCGTTCATTACTACACCACACCTGGGCTGGATCGCAGTACTTGATCTAGTGCCGAAGACATAATAAAACCAGAAAGAAATGTTGTCCCTCTCTCATGTTCGATACCCGTTACACAAATGAGGTACGGGTACCTGACACCTGAAGGTGAACAGGGGTACAGGTGTAGGTTTGTGGACACAACAAGTCGGGAAAGTTGACAGTGTATAAACGAAGGACAGTTTACGATCTGTGAAATTGGAATATTTACAATGTGTTAAGTTGCAGGCTAGTTTGGCGAAGGGTAGAGCTCCTGCCTTCCGCTCTGACAGACTGAACGAGTTCAGATCTGGGTCACGAGTTAACTGTGCGTGAGTGCGTGCGTGCGTGCGTGGTGTGTGTGTGTGTGCGTGTGTGTGTGTGTGTGTGTGTGTGTGTGTGTGTGTGTGTGTGTGTGTGTGTGTGTGTGTGTGTGTGTGTGTGTGCCGTCTCCAATCCCCCAGCTGGGAATGGGTACTTATCCTCTTCTCCATCTTCTTCTTCTTGTTCTTCCGTACTCCGTGAAGAGACATTGGGAAGCCGCGCTAAAGACCTGTTCGCCAGATTCTTCCAGTTCTGTCGGTTGTGTACCAAAGCCCGAATCTCTGCAAACTGTTTCTCCGTCCATTCCGCAATGCTATCAGACCATCTTTTTTTCTGTCTTCTCCTCCGTTTCCCTCCCACAACAGTTCATCGGAGGACTGATTTAGACAGGCCATTGGATCATGTCACACGGCGTGTCTTGAACAAGTTGAACCTGGGCGGAGTGCTAGTGCGCATACCTAAACATAAAACCTGAATGTAGTCCTGACCCCTCTCATGTTCAGTACGCCATAAAAAGTGGGGGTAAAGGTATCTGACACCTGAAGTTAAGCAGGGACACAGGTGAAGGTTAGTGGACACGGCTAATCAGGATTTTTGACCGCACTGGATATGTTGTTGACCAACACTACGGGTGTCTATATTTGTGGGCCTGGGGGACGATATTATATCGTGAAAGGAAGCGCGTAATATAACGCCATGAAGCATCTGTAAATCGTAAACAGAACTCGATACTATTAATTTTTAAGGGATATTTAGAGTTTGTAGTTTCTTATAGAGGGGCTTATCGCATTCGGACAGTTCCATATGCACTCCAACCAAACCTGCCGGCAATTATCTGGCAGACTGCCTGAGCCTGGGCAAAACTCTACGCACTAGCAATGTCTTGAAATGGGGAAGATGGGAACTTACGAAAGGGTAAGCTGACACCATCCGAACGATGGAAACGTTTAAGATGGGCAGCGAACATGCCACGTTTTATTGTTTCGGGCTGGAATTGAACTCGAGATATCAGATCTTGAATCCAGGGCTCCATGAAAAGAATCAACCAACCCGCTTTAGGAGAGATCCCAGATTGATTGATTGATTGATTGATTGTGTGTGTGTGTGTGTGTGTGTGTGTGTGTGTGTGTGTGTGTGTGTGTGTGTGTATGTGTGTGTGTGTGTGAATGAGTGAGTGTGTATGTGCGTGCATGCGTGCGCGCGCGCGCGCTCGTGTATGTGTGTGTGTGCGCGCGCGCTAGATAAAACATGAGCTAGGTACGACGTCAGGACCTGGCCAGCTCATGGGTTTATGTGCAGGCTTAAGGCTTTTGCCATGAACACCATCACGTGGCACCTGTGAAGTTTGTGCATCTGGAATTCATTCCGAGCGCAGAGACGTGAACTTGAGGAACTGAAACTGCGCGCACGCGCATGTGTGTATGTGTGTGTGTGCACGCGCACACACATGCACGTCTGTTACCAGAATGTGTCGGCAAGATTTTCTCGGCTGTTTCAAGATGGATTTTTGACCAAACTTTACTCAAAGGTGCAGATCGTCGAGAAGTCGTTTGCTGTTTCGGGATCATTTTCCTGGAATAAACTTTCATTTTCTCTTCGTCTATCACCTATGCTTTCTGCTTTTAAATCTAATTTAAAAACCCACCTCTTTTCCCGACAGTGAATTCTGCATCTGAGTCTTTCCATCAGTTTGTGGTGTTTCTTTTCTTTTTTTTTTTTTTCGCGTGTTGTGAGGTGGTCTGCGTTGATCGCATGCGTATATCTAGTGCGTCGTTGCGACTTGATTTGAATTGCCGAGATTTGGCGCCATATAATCATCATTGTTATTATTATTAGTATCGTCGTCGTCGTCGTCGTCGTCATCATCATCATCATCATCATCATCATCATCATCATCATCATCATCATCATCATCATCATCATTATCATCATTATCATGAATATTAGTGTATGAATGAATTTGGAGGACATGTTATCCAGGTTAAGATCACACGGACCAAAAGACTGCCTAATTTCAGCACTTTTTGTGGAAACAATTCTTTTTCAGGAACTTCTGTCTTAAATTCAAAATCTGTTTTCACTCATGTATGTCTGTTATTGTCCTCATTGGACGTCCTTTTATTTCAACAAAATTTCTTCAAGATCACGTGACATGAAAGCACAAAATCTGGATTTTCTGTAAAACATTTGTACAGAAAGGGAGACTGTAGAATGACTTGACCATCTTGTTACATTTATTTCTTCACTTATAACAATATTGTGTGCTTTGCCCCTAGTTTATTATCATTACATCACGTTCTTGTATAGCACTAGTCTTCAAAATCGTTGGGACACAACGCACATTATACATAATCAGATCTTCAGTAGAACGCGAAGAACCCAGGCTGTTGCGCGTTTCTGACCACACTTCACTATGTTGTTGAATTGTCTGCACCTTTGGTGGGTCTGCATGCTGGGTGTTTTCATGGTCCCATAAACCGGCCACTGACATGACTTACAGGATCTTTGACGTACACATTTGATATTCATCATGAGAAAAGGGTTCAGGCACCGGCAGATCTGCACACAGGAAGATCGGAAAAATCTCCACCTTATATTCGCGGGGCGGTGATGTCCAGGTGAACCGAACCCAGGACCTTCCGATTGGAAATTGTACGATTACCTAGTTGACTACCGCCTTTCTCTCAAGATGACCTAGATAAGGTTCTTCGAGCCACTCCTGTGCCTGGAATAATTTCAAGTAAAGGTCTTTCAAACTTTAAAACATTATTTCTCAACGATAGTAGTATTAGGTCTCGTTGGACTCGCTTTACATGTAGTCCATACTACTTTACATATACGATATATCCATATTAAAAAAGAACAACAGATGAACCATAACACGTACAAAATACAAAAATAAATTTAAATGAAATATTGGCTTTTGTATGTCAATTAGCCATGAGTTTTACAAAAGACTGAGCAACAAAAACAGACACTTGTAAAGCATGTACACTACAACGCCTAATAAAACCAAACCAAAACAAAAACAAAAACACCCCCAAAATAATAACAACAACAAAACAACAACTATGACATAATAACAAAAGTAGTAGAAGCAATAGGTTTTTGTAAACAAAAAACATCATCATCATCAAGTACCTTACCAAATGGCGATGGCGATCATTGCCTTCCATGTGTTGCGGCAAACACATCTCCCACCCTCTCTGTCTTTAGCCACTCTGCAAGTCCGTCTAGTATCTGCTCCCTGGGTCTACCTGGTGCTCTCTTTCCCTCCAACTTCCCTGTCATGACCAGGTGCTCATTTCCCCTTTCCTCATAAAATGGCTAATAAATGTTGCCTGTCTGTTCCTAATCTTTCTTGTGAATGATCTTCTTGTGTCTGCCTCCATCAAGACTGTCTCGTTAGTTTTCTTTGCTGTCCATGGAACTCTCAACATTCTCCTTAGAAACCACATCTCGGCTGCCACAGTCTTGTTTTGGCTTTGCTTTTTGACACTCCACGCCTCACAAACGTATTACTATATAACATTCAAGAACTTTCTTCCTGATGTTAATTGATAAATATTTGTTGGTAAGAATGTTGTTCATCTTCTTGAATGCTGTTTTGGCTTGGCCGATTGTGCTGGCTATTTCCGATGTGCATCTGCCATCTGGTGAGATGATCGTTCCCAGATATTCAAACTTATGAACCTGTCTCAAGGTTGTGCCGTTTGCTGTTATTTTGCATGAGAGGATTAAGATCACACGGACCAAAAGACTGCCTAATTTCAGCACTTTTTGTGGAAACAATTCTTTTTCAGGAACTTCTGTCTTAAATTCAAAATCTGTTTTCACTCATGTATGTCTGTTATTGTCCTCATTGGACGTCCTTTTATTTCAACAAAATTTCTTCAAGATCACGTGACATGAAAGCACAAAATCTGGATTTTCTGTAAAACATTTGTACAGAAAGGGAGACTGTAGAATGACTTGACCATCTTGTTACATTTATTTCTTCACTTATAACAATATTGTGTGCTTTGCCCCTAGTTTATTATCATTACATCACGTTCTTGTATAGCACTAGTCTTCAAAATCGTTGGGACACAACGCACATTATACATAATCAGATCTTCAGTAGAACGCGAAGAACCCAGGCTGTTGCGCGTTTCTGACCACACTTCACTATGTTGTTGAATTGTCTGCACCTTTGGTGGGTCTGCATGCTGGGTGTTTTCATGGTCCCATAAACCGGCCACTGACATGACTTACAGGATCTTTGACGTACACATTTGATATTCATCATGAGAAAAGGGTTCAGGCACCGGCAGATCTGCACACAGGAAGATCGGAAAAATCTCCACCTTATATTCGCGGGGCGGTGATGTCCAGGTGAACCGAACCCAGGACCTTCCGATTGGAAATTGTACGATTACCTAGTTGACTACCGCCTTTCTCTCAAGATGACCTAGATAAGGTTCTTCGAGCCACTCCTGTGCCTGGAATAATTTCAAGTAAAGGTCTTTCAAACTTTAAAACATTATTTCTCAACGATAGTAGTATTAGGTCTCGTTGGACTCGCTTTACATGTAGTCCATACTACTTTACATATACGATATATCCATATTAAAAAAGAACAACAGATGAACCATAACACGTACAAAATACAAAAATAAATTTAAATGAAATATTGGCTTTTGTATGTCAATTAGCCATGAGTTTTACAAAAGACTGAGCAACAAAAACAGACACTTGTAAAGCATGTACACTACAACGCCTAATAAAACCAAACCAAAACAAAAACAAAAACACCCCCCAAAATAATAACAACAACAAAACAACAACTATGACATAATAACAAAAGTAGTAGAAGCAATAGGTTTTTGTAAACAAAAAACATCATCATCATCAAGTACCTTACCAAATGGCGATGGCGATCATTGCCTTCCATGTGTTGCGGCAAACACATCTCCCACCCTCTCTGTCTTTAGCCACTCTGCAAGTCCGTCTAGTATCTGCTCCCTGGGTCTACCTGGTGCTCTCTTTCCCTCCAACTTCCCTGTCATGACCAGGTGCTCCATTTCCCCTTTCCTCATAAAATGGCTAATAAATGTTGCCTGTCTGTTCCTAATCTTTCTTGTGAATGATCTTCTTGTGTCTGCCTCCATCAAGACTGTCTCGTTAGTTTTCTTTGCTGTCCATGGAACTCTCAACATTCTCCTTAGAAACCACATCTCGGCTGCCACAGTCTTGTTTTGGCTTTGCTTTTTGACACTCCACGCCTCACAAACGTATTACTATATAACATTCAAGAACTTTCTTCCTGATGTTAATTGATAAATATTTGTTGGTAAGAATGTTGTTCATCTTCTTGAATGCTGTTTTGGCTTGGCCGATTGTGCTGGCTATTTCCGATGTGCATCTGCCATCTGGTGAGATGATCGTTCCCAGATATTCAAACTTATGAACCTGTCTCAAGGTTGTGCCGTTTGCTGTTATTTTGCATGAGAGGATTTCATGTTTTTTTCCTGATCACCATGACTTCAGTCTTCTTGCTGTTTAGTTCCAACCCCTTACCTTTGCTTTCTATTTCTAGTATATTCACAAGGTTTTGTAGGTCCCTTTCATTTTCTGCAATTAGCATGGTGCCCTCTGCGTATCAAATGTTGTTTATCATTTTCCTCCAACCTTTAATCCAGGGACTTCTTCTAGGTTTCTCATGATGTTTTCACTGTAAAGTGAAGACAGATCTGGTGGCAAAACGCAACCTTGTCTGACTCCTCTTTTGATATTTTGGAAAAAGCTTATATTGTTTTTTATTCTCATTGCAGCTGTTTTTTCCCAATACATATTTCTGATTATTCGTAGATCGTTTCCATCAATATTGAGTCTTTCTAATTCGTGATCAATTTTTCATGTCTTGCCCTATCGAAAGCCTTGGTATAATCAACAAAGCATAAACATATATCCTAATTCTTCTTGATTGACCTCTCTATGATAGTTCTTTGGATGTCATCATCATCATCAGGTGCCCTGCCGCATGGCGTTGGCGACCATGGACTTTCAACCATCTCTGTCTCTTGTTGCCCCTAGCATCTCCCCCACCCTCCTCATCCCCAGCCACTCTGCAAGTCCGTCCAGCATTCTCTCCCTGGGTCTACCTGGTGCTCTCTTTCCCTCCATTTTCTGCAATTAGCACGGTGTCATCTGCGTACCGAATGTTGTTTATCATTTTCCCTCCAACCTTTAATCCAGGGTCTTCTTCTAGGTTTCTCATGATGTTTTCGCTGTATAGTGAAAACAGATCTGGTGACAAAACACAACCCTGTCTGACTCCTCTTTTGATGTTTTGGAAAGAGCTGATATTGTTTTCTATTCTCATTGCAGCTGTTTGTTCCCAGTACATATTCCTGATTATTCGTAGATCTTTTCCATCAACATTGAGTCTCTCCAGTTGGTTGATCAATTCTTCATGTCTAACCCGATCGAAAGCCTTGGTATAGTCAACAAAGCATAAATACAAATCCTTATTCATCTCAATTGACCTCTCTATGATAGTTCTTAGGATGTTTATGACATTAATAGTTCCATTCCCTTCCACAAATCCACACTGTTCTTCTGCTATTTCTCTTTTGATTCTATTCCTTGTTCTCATCATGATTATTCTTAACAGGATTTTTGTTACATGACTCATCAAGCTGATTGTGCGATGGAGTTCGCATTCTATAGCCCCTGTTTTCTTTGGAAGTGCAATGAAAATTGTTTTTGACATATCTTTGGGAATTTTTCCATTGTCATAAATCCCATTTAGGAGGACTGTTATTTTTTCAGTAACAAATTCCTCCAGGCCTTCAATCATCTCTGCAGTAATATTGTCTGGTCCTGGGGCTTTTCCTGGTTTCATCTTTTTCGTTGCTGTTCTAACTTCATCTTTCATTATGGGTGGTCTTTCAACATTCTTTCTTATAATGTGTTCTTCGTTTCTGGCATCTTCAAAAAGGTCTTTGATGTGCATTCCCGGTCTATCTAATATTTTGACATTTTCCATGATAAGCGTATACCATCTTTCGATTTTAAACGACCATTGTGTGATATATTTTTCCTATGGACAAAAACAAAAAAAAAAAATCAACAAAAAACAAACACAACAAAATCACCACAACAAAAAGCCATTGTAAAGTTGAGTTGAAGTTTGTTCGAGGGTGACTTCTATAGCGCTCCACCTAAATCTGCGGCAATTATTGCAGACTCCTGAGCGACAAAACCCTCAGTGCTGGTGAGGTATTGAAAGGGGGAAGATGGACCCACGAACCAGTTCACTGACACCACCGGAATGATGGAAACATTAAGGTGGGCAGCGAACAAATGGATCAGCATCAGCACAGAATCTCCTGTGATGAATGGCCACAAGGCGACTCAATACTGGTGACTCTGTTGTCTTATTTGAACAAAGACTGCAACGGCAGAATCTGGATTTGATATTGTCTTTTTCTTGGCGTTCCAGTTTTTTGGAGGTGGGAGCGTATGCACGTTAATTTTGTCCATACTGTGCAAGGGGTTTGTCGCTGCACAGTATGCGTACTTCGTCTTCGGTGGGCGTGCCTGCTGGGTCTTTTCATGTTTCCGTAAACTGCCACTGACAAGACATAAGCCACTGGCAAGACTAAAGCCTGATATTCTGCAAACGTATACACACGAAAAGGATTTAGGCACTGGCAGGTCTGCACACATGTTGACCTGGGAGATCAGAAAAATCTCCGTCTTCTATTCACCGGGCGTTGGAGTCTTGGCAGATCGAATCCAGGGCCCTCTGATTGGAAGTCCGACGTTTAGTCACTTGACTACAGTGCATGTCTTGGTTTGGTGTTGTTATGTTGAATCGGAGTAAGTGTCTAGGAGTTATGCTACTAAATGGGTGCAAAAGAAGACGTTTCATCTCTTATTTTATATTTCATTAAAATTAATGCATTTGCGACTCCTCCAGATCTTTGAACAAAAGTTTTGGAGGATAATTTTCCTTCACACATTGGGGGGAAAAACACTCGTAAATATTACGGCCTAAGAAAACTGCTATCCAGTACTTGGCGTTTAAAGAATCAACAGGAAAAAAGACTAAAGTGAAGAGGCTTGCTCCATCTGTGGCTTCAGCGAGTGACAGGAGAGAGGAGGTTGGTAGTCCCTTACGAATAAAAATTCAAGATTTGTCGTATGGGTTCTTGGCTTTCAACAGGCCTGTCGTGTTGTTGAAGTGCCAATCAATCTCGCTAGCCACTAAGTAAACACAGACGACAGTAGATAACTTTGAGGGAAAAGCGCGGTGAGTTACTTAACGCGGATAAGTAAACAACAGAGTTAATCCAGAGATGAAAGTAAGTAATATGCCGTGACGCAGATGGGTTTACTGATTTTATTTGGTGTTCTACTTATTTGTTTATTTATTTGTTATACTTATTTGTTCATTTATTTTTGATGTATGCATAGGTGCGGGTGAGCATATTTATTTTATTTGTTATTTACTTATCTATTGCGGAGGAAGGTGCATGCGTTTGTGCGTGCGTGTGAATTACTCGGAACATGTTAAAATTTGGCTGTATAGATCCCCCAAACGGGTTTGTCCGTTTAGACTCGTACATTCGCGATTTCCAGGTTGGATCAGACATGTGGTACAAGTTTGGTAAATATCCATCTATAAACGGATGAAATATCTCCACCGGTATGTACTATTACTTCCAACAGCTGATTACGTGGCATTGGAAAATCCTTCATGTTTATTGTCATAGGTTTATATGTATATGCGGTTAGACGCCGTCAGTATGTATTCATCTGTGTATGTGTGTCAGTGTATGCATTCTGATGTGTGTATTTGTATGGGTGAAATATGAGCGCTTCTGTGTGTATTATATTTTTGTTTCGTAAATGTGTAATCCAGCTCTTTTTTTTTTTTTTTTTTTTTTTTTTTTTCCTTTTCTATCTGCCTTAGGGATTTCTTCACAAGCTTCATTTATCGAATTTCTCAACTTTGTCCATTGCTCCTCACTGTCACCAACATCTTCCAGAGCACTGAATGTTTCCAATTTATGACACTGGAAAAATCCCCAAAGATATGTCAAAATCAATTTTCATTGCTCTTCCAAAGAAAACGGGGGCTATAGAATGCGAACTCCATCGCACAATCAGTTTGATTAGTCATGTAACAAAAATCCTGTTAAGAATAATCATGATGAGGACAAGGAATAGAATCAAAAGAGAAATAGCAGAAGAACAGTGTGGATTTGTCGCAGGGAAAGGAACTATTAATGCCATATATATCCTGAGAACTATCATAGAGAGGTCAATTGAGATGAATAAGGATTTGTATTTATGCTTTGTTGACTATACCAAGGCTTTCGATCGGGTTAGATATGAAGAATTGATCAACCAACTGGAGAGACTCAATGTTGATGGAAAAGATAAACGAATAATCAGGAATATGTACTGGGAACAGCTGCAATGAGAATAGAAAATAATATAAGCTCTTTCCAAAACATCAAAAGAGGAGTCAGACAGGGTTGTGTTTTGTCACCAGATCTGTTTTCACTTTACAGCGAAAACATCGTGAGAAACCTAGAAGAAGACTCTGGATTAAAAGTTGGAGGGAAAATGATAAACAACATTCGGTACGCAGATGACACCGTGCTAATTGCAGAAAATGAAAGGGACCTACAAAACCTTGTGAATATACTAGAAATAGAAAGCAAAGGTAAGGGGTTAGAACTAAACAGCAGGAAGACTGAAGTCATGGTGATCAGTAAAAAACATGAAATCCCCTCATGCAAAATAACAGCAAATGGCACAACCTTGACACAGGTTAATAAGTTCAAATACCTGGGAACGGTCATTTCATCAGACGGCAGATGCACATCGGAAATAGCTGGCAGAATCGGCCAAGCCAAAACAGCATTCAAGAAGATGACAAGCATTCTTACCAACAAATGCCTATCAGTTAACATCAGAAAGAGAGTCCTTGAATATTATATAGAACCAATGCTGTTGTACGGATGCGAGGTGTGGACAGTCAGCAATCAAAGCCAGAGCAAGATTGAGGCAGCCGAGATGTGGTTACTAAGAAGAATGTTGAGAGTTCCATGGACAGCAAAGAAAACAAACGAGACAGTCTTGATGGAGGCAGACACAAGTAGATCACTCATAAGGAAGATCAGGAAAAGACAGGCAACATTTATAGGCCATTTTATGAGGAAGGGGGATTTGGAGCACTTGGTCACAACTGGAAAGCTGGAGGGAAAGAGAGCACCAGGTAGACCCAGGGAGAGAATGCTGGACGGACTTGCAGAGTGGCTAGGGATGAGGAGGGTGGGGGAGATGCTAGGGACAACGAGAGATAGAGACGGATGGAAGTCCATGATCGCCAACGCCATGCGGCAGGGCATCTGATGATGATGATGATGAAATGTGTAATGCACAGTGAGCCCAAACGAGTTTGGAGACTTGCTAGCAGTATAAAAAAAAGTCTGAAGTTCGTTCAAGAGGGAATCGTCGCACTCGGAAACTCCATATGAGCTCCACCCAAATCTTCCTGTAGTCATCTGGCAGACTCTCTAAGCCCGCACTAAATATTGTGATGGCAAGGTCTTGAAATAGAGAGGAGGAGATGGGGGGGGGGGGGGGGGGGGGGTAAAAGAAGGAACCACGAATCACAAAGCGGACACTATGAGAATGATGGGAACATTAATTAAGATGGGCATCGAACAGGCCAGTTTTTATTGTTATGGGCTGAAATTAATTTGGGATATCAGATCTTGAGTCCACGGCTCTATCGAAAGAACCAACGAACCCGTGTGCTATTCAAGTGGCATATCATTATTGTTAATCTTTTCTGGGACTTTTTTATTTCACAGACAGACACAGAAATAAAGATTGATACCACACTACCACATGATCTCACCTTTCTTTTCACAGACAGACACAGAAATAAAGATTGATACCATACTACCACGCGATGTCCCTTCGGTCATGATAAAGTAGTCTCTCTGTAAGACAAATAGAGATAACAAGAGGAAGAGGGTGGTGGACAAAGGGGTTCTGTTTGTGTGAAAGCTTGGTAAGCTGAACGCTATTGTCTATCCATCGTATCTAACCTTGAGAATAAAACCCGGTATTAAGCACCAATGAAATAACACAAAGCCAGTCGCTCTTTTCCACCAAAAGACATCGCCATGGACTCACAACGTGGGTTAATGTTATACAAGAGTTCTGTGAGCCACTTCAGTATCTTTCGCCCCACTAAAAGACTGGGATTTAAGGCGACTTAATTTTATACAAGTTATGTGGAACACACGCCTGCCATAGACATAGTTAGGAAGACAAGCAGCTTGCTCTGTCGCAATCTGTAACATGACTGCTTCGTTAAACCACAGGGTCCGTGAGCATCCATCACTGAAACAAACAAACAAACAAACAAACAAACAAACAAAAAAACAAACAAACAAACAAACAAACAAACTTGTTGTTGTGTCATTCATGTAGCTTTAATTCAAATGTGTGTTAAATTTCGGTTCCTACGTAAACTGAAAATGATAAATAATCGACTTACAAATTATTGATCTTCGTCGCTGCATTTCACGGCAGTGACAATTTTAACGGGCGGCAAAGAAGTAAGTTATATGTTAATATGAACAGAGGAGTTTACGGTCGAAATCACCCAAGGCTGAAACACTAAAGGAAAGAGGTTGGAGAACCGGCTCCCATCTTGTTATTACGATACAAAACAGGAGCAAGTTACGTCCCCATAAAGACACTTTTACTTACCAAGCAACAAACTTTAACATTTAGAAAATGTAGACTGATATCCACCTCCACCATGGTTTGTATGAAAGGCGACATCGCTCGGAAATCGTAGGTTTGCCGAGGAGGCGAGATTTTCGTGTTCTCTTTAACTCATCTCAATGGTAGTTTGAATCTATTTATTTATTCACGTATCTCTGTATTTATTTCCTTACTGTAATTATTAATTTAATTATGTATTAACTTTTCTAGGGCGTGAGCGATTGGGTGCGTTTAAGGGCTGCAATTTCCACGTGCCTTTGAATAAACGAAAGTACCTTGACGTGAATGGCCGGTTGTTGTTGTTGTTGTTGTTGCTGTTACCTTTTTGCCATTAAGATAGTCGTACTCTGTTTTCAAAAGTGTGCATGCTGGGTGTTTTCCTGTAATTATAAGACAAGTAACTTAACACTGACACTGTTTACAGGATCTTTAACGTGCGTTATTTTCTGTTCTGTGTGAGTTTTCACACGGAGGTTTTTTTTGCCACGATATGCTGATCTGTAAGATCGGACAAATTTCCACCTTTACCCACCAGGCAGTATCCAAATAGATTCGAACCCAGATCTTCCGAAGGTAAACGAGGGGTCTAATCATTCAGCTATTGTATGAGAAGACAATGGCTGCACCTGGTTGGGGACTTATTTGGATATGGAACAGCATCAGCTATGGCTGAACAAGCTGATTCTTGACTTGCAATCCTTGGCACAGCCGTTGCACACATGAAGGCTGATGGCTGTGACTGGGTGTTCGCCGCCGCAGCTTTCCTTCTCTCTCATTCCGAAATATACAGGCGTTAGTCTTATGAAACGAGTAGGAATCAACGCTGACGCCAACATAGGCCATGAGTTGATCTGGTATTGTTCATCCGTTTGTTGAGGTTTAAAGCCCTACCACATAATTCTAGTGCACATGTAAATTAGTATGCAATTTTTAAAAATAGCGTAAAATATTATAGTCACCTCATTTGACGGGCTGCAATCGAAACAAAAAGAGGTGTGATCCCTCTCCTCTCAAGGGAAGGAGGTTCCTATTATGGAGGACACCGAGAATCCAATCTATGGTACCACTGATATCTATGCGCTCACAAGTAAGGATATGCTCCGACGTCCATCAACACCATCATAAGGAAATGCAGTGGCGGAGATATATATCCCGATAACTAATCACTCAACGTCTCTGTGCTCTCTTTGAAGGCGAGGACAAGGACTGTAGAGGCTGCTGAGATGGAGACTTTACACCTCCCAATAACTGTCAGAGCTGGTGTTAGTTTAAAGCTGATCACACATGGGCGCGAAACGGACTTGAGGAGAACTGATTCCGTGGTTCTTCCAGCGGCCCGAATTTACGGTACCTTTCGCGCCTTGGTGCGACATTCTTACGTGAATGGGATGTCAGTCAGGCCATCACCTCAAGTATCCATTAAAAGTCTGGTGCCTTATTCTGAAGGCAGGATGTGGTGATGGCTTTTGCTTAGATCAGAATGCTGATTGTACATTTGCGACACTGTGATAAAAGTCCTACTACGTTTTGTGGCGTTTTGTAATTTTTTCTCTCCCATTGTCTACGCTACTTCAATGACCACAGAAGCTGGGACAATTTTTACAATGCTGATGAAAGTGGGGATGACAATCAGGGTGCTGGGGAGTTTCATGTAAGATTGAGATTGCGACTGAGGCTCTCTATCATCATGTATCATGTCGTCTACCTGGCCCGAGAAATACTGACACATGCGGTGTTGGTCAGGAGATTTGAGCAACACCCGCAATGGCTCCTCCGTGAAGTGGGTGAGGCTCGGCCGTGTGGTCACAGTCTTTCCAATCAGCCCATAGCACACTTAACTGTGGATAGGAGCCGGTTTAGGACAAAAATCCCACAGTGATTTTGACACATCTGTTGAGAATTCAAATCTACAACCTTGCAGTTGGTAGTAATGTTTTGATAGCATGTCCTGAAATCAGTATGTTGATTGTGTTCTTGCATTTGTGTGTGTAGTAGCATTTTTCCTCCCCCCTCCCCTGGATTGATTTTCCATGTAAAAATGCTCTTTCCGGGGGCGGCGGGAGAACATTGTCATAGTGCAGGGACACGATTTTTATTTCTCTTTGCTCGCATTCTGTTTACCTCTGAAAATAGATTTTTCCACTAAATGTGTCAGGGACATGTCCTTTGTTGCCATGGGATATTAAACATGCGCGAAGTGCATGCTGCGCACGGGACCTCGGTTCCTAATATCATCTGAAAGACGAGCATCTTGTTCGCCACTTAAGATGTGGAAGAAGGAGAAAAATCCTTGTCCGATCCCGTGATTAGAAATCTGGGTTTCCTGTGTCCTTGGCAGATACTCTTACCTCTTGGTCACACATTCCTTGGCGATTCGACGATAAGTCCTGTAATGTTCATTGTTGTATGACGTTTTTCAATGTTGGGATGGACTCTCCTCTGATCATACAGACGATTGTACTTCTGCAACACTATGGTAACCAGTAACGTTTTGTGACGCTTTTTGACGTTGCCACGACTTGTCCTCAGATCAAATGGCGGCTATACTTATTGTGACCTGAAACAGCTGTGACATTTGGAGAATGGAAGCAGGGTCTGCTGGATAGAGCAGAAGACAGGAAGACAGATAGAGGAAATAGAACACAGAAAACAAAAACAAAAACAAAAACGGCGACAGCAGAAGAGCATCCAGGAATTATGACCCCGATGCGGACCGGCCTTCCTCCTTATCGTTTAAGGAGTTGAGGGCCAAAACACTTGCTAGACGGGGAAGGGAAGAGTGAGCTTCTCCTCTGAGAACATTTTGCTGTCCAGCTGTTCCCAAAGTTTCTTGCTACTTTAACGTTTTGTGGAGCTTTTCGACGTCACGACTTGTCCTCAGATCAGAGTGACGGCTGTACTTTTTCGAAGCTATAAGTCCTGCAACGTTTTGTGACGTTTTTCGGTCTCTGATAAATTGTGTTGGTTCTGTAAACGTTTTGTGGCGCTTTTCAGCGTTGTGACGACCGTCTTCAGATCTCGGTGCTGACTGTACTTTTGTGAAACTATGATAAAGCGCTGTAACGTTTTGTGAGTTTCCTAACGTTGCGACGGCTTGACTCAGATAAC
Source organism: Monoplex corrugatus (assembly GCA_030674185.1). Lineage (NCBI taxonomy): Eukaryota > Metazoa > Mollusca > Gastropoda > Littorinimorpha > Ranellidae > Monoplex > Monoplex corrugatus. The sequence goes on from JAPXFY010000012.1 coordinate 16,305,115, forward strand.
AAAGCTTAATTTAAGCAGAAATACACAAAAATAGAATCAGAACGAGTATTTGATTAAATAAAACAAGACAGGCGCAAGTTTTCGGCCAGCCTACCTTTGTCAAGCTTATACGAAAGACAAAAAAGAACAAATTATGCAAAACTCAATGGGAAAAACGGTAAACAACTTCCTTGACATTACGCTGAGCGGGAGAAAATGGCCAAAAACTTGTCAGAAACGATCACTGTTATCAAACTGTCGCAAAAGTACTATCACACACACACACACACACACACACACACACACACACACACACACACACACACACACACACACACACACACACACACACACACGTTATATGGAAAAAACAACAACAACCAGGAGACGACTTCCCTGACGTTGCGCTGAGCAGGAGAAAATGACCAACCATATGACATAACAGTGTTGCAAAAATGCAATCAAACAACAACAGACAGATACACACGCAGACACACCCACATCAATCCACTCATCCCACATACACACATACACATACGCGCACGTGTGCGCTCGCCGATTGTACTCGTGTGACTCTGTGACTACATCCGTTTGGTCCTGTAATATTTTGTGACGCTTTTCAATGTCGTGACGGCTTCTTGTCACTCACGTCACCGTGTTGTACTTGTGTGCGATATTATGAAGAAGTCCCTTTGCCCTTGGTGACGTTTTTGTGACTTTTACCAACGTTGTGACATTCTGTTAAGAGATCACGGAGCTAGTTCATACACTGAGAACACCCGCCTGATTCTTCTGAAGTTCTTTGACGTTTTATGGCGTTGCCGTAAGCTTGTGCGATAATCTACCTTGTGAACATGACTGAAGGCTATGGTGATCATATCGCTATCAGCATTTTGCATCTTACGTCCTCTATGTTATTTATGTATCCTTTCTTTTCTTCCCCTTTCTGTTATCCTGTGTAAAGTGTTCTTTTCTTTTACTTCCTCTCCTTTTTACAATCTCCCTTTTTATTAAAAAGGGAGATTATTTCTATTACCAACGAGGGATATGTATGTGCATGTGTGTGTGCGTGTATGTGTGTGCATAAAAAGAAAGTCTAAAATCGTCACTTTCGAGGACGGTGTGCATACAGCACTCTCTCAGGAACTTTTGACAATATTAACCCATTTAAGCCCGCTGTCCCTTTTTAGGGACGGAGAATAAAACCCACCCCCACGGTAACTTTCCTGTTATTGCTCAGATTTTTGTTTTTAGACGAACAATGGAAGTAATCATTGTCACAAAGAAGTAGTTGTTTTCAGTGAATGCCTTTGCCGTTTTTGCTGGAGGTGGCCATTTGCATCTCATGAGGCGCTTTTTCTTGCAGCAGTGAGTCAACATCAAAGGTAAGCGTACAGTTTTCTTATTTTTAAAGTTTTTATACATCTTTATGAAGAGAAAGTGTTTGTTATAGTATGATACAGAAACGCATGTTTGGTTTTTGTCAGAAAATTATTATTGTTTATTTTATGCTATTGTAAACATGCGTCCCTATTTAGGGACAGCGGGCTCAAATGGGGTGGGGTTTTTCCCTTACTTCATCAATGTATTATGATATTGTTTCGTAGTTTGGAGTTCTTCTGTTTGTTTTTTTCAGACAGTACACAGTTCATGAGGTCATTAGCATGCTTGAAGATGATGCTGACTTTCAAGAAGCAACAATTGGCATTGATCCACCTGAGGAGGTCGGGTTCAATACAGACGAGGACAGTGGTGAGGAAGACGGAGGAGGCACTGTTCCAAACTTGAACAGACGTCAGCTGATGGCTGGAGCAACAGTAACTTTTCTGAGGAATGGTGTGCGAAAACATCTGGACTAATTGTTGAAATGTCAAAAGAGTATGCTAGGTCAAAGGGGAACATCACCTTCTCCACCTCTCCTTCAGAGGTGAAGGTTTTCTTGGCCATACTTCTTGTTTCAGGTTACAGCCCTGTTCCCAGGAGGAGGATGTTTTGGAGCTGTGATGATGTTTGCAATGCAGCCATCAAAGCAGCCATGACAAAAAACTGCTTTGAGGAGCTCATGAGGTAACTTCTAGTGTGTGACAACAGCAGGGTGGATCCTACAGACAAAATGAGCAAAGTCTAACACCTGCTGACAATGTTGAACGAAAGATTCTTGCTCTACTTCAAGAAGCTGGAGACTCAGAACCTCAGCATAGATGAGTCCATGATTCCATATTACGGACGGCACGGGGCTAAACATTTCATTCGTGGAAAGCTCATTCGTTTTGGCTATAAGATGTGGTCACTGACAACACCAATGGGCTACCTCCTGAAGACAGAGCCATACCAAGGTGCCAGAGGACGACAAACCCAAGTTCCAGGTCTTGGCATGGGAGGGTCGGTGGTTGTTATTTGATAGCCAAGCTTCAGCAGGAGGAAGGTCATTGCTTCCACCTTACCTTTGACAACTTGTTTACGAGCCTCCGGCTAGTCGACTACCTCACCAAGAAAATCATTGTCTGCACAGGAACGATCCACGCTAACAGACTGCAAGACTGCGCACTGAAGCCTGTGAAGGAGATGGAGAAGACCAAGCGAGGATCCTTTGACTATGCCAAGGATGCCAAGGCAGGTTTGGTTGTTGTGCGCTGGCACGACAACAACGTAGTCAACACAGTGTCCAACAAGGTAGGAGTTGAACCAGTCCAAACAGCAAAGCGTTGGTCTAGAGCTGAACGACAGCGAGTGGACATAACGCAGCCATTCTTGATCAAACAGTACAATCAGACCATGGGGGGTGTTGATCGGATGGATCAAAACATCGACAAATACAGGATCTCTGTCCGTTCGAAGAAGTGGTGGTGGCCGCTGTTTGTTTTCGGTTGATGTCAGCGTCCAGCAGGCTTGGCATCTATACAGAGCCACACCAGCATCAGCTACAGACCCCAAGGATCTCTCACCATCAGGCGCTTCATAGCCAGGGTCTACCTGTTCAGAGCAACACAAACATCTTCTGCTGGTCGTCCGAGACAACCCACCCTGAAAGTGAGCAAACGGGTGCCCCCTGAGGTCCGCTTTGACAGGGTGGACCACATCATCCATGGAAGACCCAACTGAGATGTGGCTACTGTGGAAAGAAGACATACCGCAGATACCAGAAGTGCCTGGTAGGCGTGCACAACAAGTGCTTCAGCTTGTTTCATACGCGCTAGTGGGAGTTCCCAGCAAAGTGAATGGGCCAGGAAGGTTTTGTTTCCCTTTGTCTAGCGATGCCAAGCGTTTTCTCTTGTGTCATTTCTAGCATTCAAGGTAATGCAGGTGTGAGAACAAAGAATAAAGACTTAATCATCTTTCTTTGATTCAAACATATTCATTTCCCTTTAGTTTTTTACATGTTGATTTGTCTTTTGATTAGTTTAGTTGTTTTTAGAGTTGTGCACCAATTTGCCAAAATACTCTGTGTGTGTGTGTGTGTATTTGTGCAGGGTCGGGGTGGGGGGACGGGGACTAAGGGGGTGGGGGGATTTTGCACTGTAAAAAGCTGGGGTGGGTGGGGGTGAAGGAAAAATTTGTCAACATTTGAATTTTAAAAACTAATTTTGTATGTTAAGGTCATTTTGAAACAATAAAAGAAGAACTGAAAAGCAACAAGTGCCTGTATTTACTGTGTGATGCTGTTCAAAAACCCCTACCCACTTGAGCCCGCTGTCCCTAAAAAGGGACGCTAACATTTTATGCTCAAAATCAAGATTTACAAAACCTGTGTCAAAATGAGTGTTAGATATGTTAATAAGACATAAAAAAAAACATTTTGAGACATGTTTGGTAAGAAAAAAAAAATGGGCATAAATGGGTTAAAAGGTGTTTCCACTTTTCTGACAGAATTTACCGCTTCTCTCGATTCACATCAAGTTTTATTTCATATGAAGTGTCTTCAAGTGCACAGTGACTGATATTCTACACTATTTGTATCTTTATGATTACACTGTCTGAAACAACATTTGTCAACAATTCAAGGAATCGACTTTGCATGCAACCTTATGAACAAAGGTTATTTCTCCAGATACTCTTTATTTTCTTCTCCAACGTATGTCAGTTGATGTGCAACGGTGTGGCTTCGCTGGCAAAGAGAATATCATCATAGCACAACAAACGTGTGGTCTTCCACTTCCGACAGAAGCTGAACGTTGAGAATTTGATAAAGAATTTGACAGGAAAAGTTAGGCGTCACGATCCCAAACAAATTTTGCGCGCGCGCACACACACACACACACACACACACACACACACACACACACACACACACACACACACACACACACACGCACGCACGCACGCACGCACGCACGCACACACACACACACACACACACACACACACACACACACTCACTCACACACACTCACATGCACACACACACGCGCGCGCTAATATCAGCAATGTGCATTGACAAGCTATAATCAATGCACTGATTCTTTCTCTAATGCTTTCATCGTCTCCTTCAGCCTAGACCCCAAGCTGCCTATATTTATAAGAAAACATCTTTCTGGGAAAAAAGCATTCCACAAAAGGCTATATAGGCCATCTGGACTAGCCTTAACAAAGAGCATGTATTATTCCACCCTACCATAGTAGATGTACATAGAAACATACCATTGTAAACTGACTAATAACATGTGAACAGCGTGAAATTTCAACAATTCCCTGAAGAATCTTACATTGGGTAAATCATGGCGCGACCGTCCCCAGTCCAACGCGTACTCAGGTGGCGGACAGGGGAATAACCCTCAGATATGGGGGCCAGCTGCGAATACCCAATATGCAGCCGCAGACCAAACGACGACAATATTTTAGGGAGGCTGGGTTTAGGGTGGTATCTATACTTCTATAAAGTGGTCTCACAACACTACAATGAATTCTGTCAGGCGGGGAAGGGCGCCATAACTCCAACCACTGAAGTCCTGGAAACAGGGGATGGATGAATTAGGAGGCGAAGACAGAGTACTGCACAACATCGGCTTCTACTTCACGGTCATGGGCAGAGGATTTCCGTGGAAACAATGGCCAGGAAATCTGCACAGTATGTGCAATGCACTTCAGGAAAGCAATGGCAACCTACCCGATGTATTTTGTGCCAAAAACTGCACAGAATGACACACAAAAAAAGGAAACGACATAATTCTGTGTCTTCTGAGACCCTCGGGGAAGAACAGAACTTACTGGCTACTGGGGGAGAGAAGATCCAGGGATGTGAAAGGCAGCTATGATGACGATAATATGTATCAGACGGCAGCTGTCGAAGCAAATTTGTAGGCTTTTCAATAAAAATCAATAAAAAGAAAGGGCTCATCAACTTTGGCACATGGAATGTTCAAACTATGCTAGTGCTGGGAAAGCTTTATCTCCTCTTGCTGGAGCTTGGAAGAATAGGCTTTGGGACATTACGATTATGCAAGACCAGGTGGAGTGGTGAAAGAACGTTCAGCATTGGCGAACACACAATCATTTACTGTGGGAAAAAAAGGCCGTACAGGGTCGCCATCATATTGGATAAACAACTGAAGTTGAAACTGATAAACAACATGCTGCAACACTCAAAAGCTACAATACAATCAATGACCGATTGATAACTGTTAAACTCAACGCAAAAAATGCCAGTTGCCTTAAACAACATCCAGGCATATGCCCCCACATCCACTAGCTCAGACGAAGAGATAGAACAATTTTGTAATGACCTTCAAACTGCAAAGGATAAAGTACTGAAAAGAGAAGTTTGCATAATAATAGGAGACATGAATGCCAAAGTGGGCGAAAGTGAAGACAGAGAGTGTGGAATAGGACCTTATGTTGGCATCTTTCTGCCGGGCCAACGAATTAGACATCACTATTACCCTCTTTAAACAGATTGTCGCGGACTATATACCTGGAAACACGAAAAAACAGGCAATAACAATAAGAAAATAAAAATCAGAAATCAGATAGATTACATCATGACAGACAAGACATGGAGCACTGAGTTGATTGTGATAGTGATCATCACCTAGTCGCAGCAAAAATTTGACTCAAAGCTTACAAAGCAAACAAAGCCAAGCCGGCCCCTAAGTTTGATCCAGAGAAATTGAAAAATCAAGGCATTGCATCTGATTTTGAGATCGAAGTCAGTAGTCATTTCGAGGCTTTCAGTAGTCATTTCGAGGCTTTAATCCAGTCTGGACATTAAACGACCAGTATCCAGAAAAAAATTGGGCAGATACGAAGAAGACATACATTATGGATCGCTAGCCAAACAGAAAAGCCTAGCTCGAATATCTGGAAGAAAAGAAGAATACAAAAACTCAAAAGCGAAATTAAGAGCAAAATTAGAAGAGATAAGATAAATTGGCTGAAGGAAGAATGTGCAAAAATAAATGAGCATAATGAATGCAGAAGATCCAGGTATCTATTCCAACAGATGCCAAATTCCAACCCAGAAATTAGTGCAACAAAAGCACCACACTGACTTAGCCAGAGCATATGAACGGATGAAATGAATATAGCGCATCCGTTTCTAGCGATAATAGCCTCCAAGATACCCTGTGCCCTGACCTGAACTGTCCAGAATCAGAACCAGAATCACTTTAAGATGAAATTGAAGCAGCCACCAAGCAGTTAAAAACAAGAAAATCCCCAGGAACCGACAATGTTCCAGGACAATTGTTAAAACTTGCTGGAAAAGAAGGCCTAAAAGCAATGCACCTTTGTTGTAAAATCTGGAATACTCACCAGTGGCCAACAGAATGAAAACTTCAAGAATTTATGATGCTTTATAAGAGTGGCAATGTCGACAAGACTATTGCCGTAATCAGCTATGCCAGTAAGATTTTGCTCACAATTATTCTCATCATATTGCAGTCCAAGATAGAAGAAAAACTATCTGACTGCCAGGCATGCTACAGTTCCAACAGAGGCACAGCTGCACATGTTACTTGTGCTACAAATACTCGGAGAGAAAATAAAAAAGGATTGATAAAGAAGCTTTTGTCACCTTCATGGACTATAGAAAGCATTTGATAGCGTCATTCATCTCCACCTATTCAACGCAATGGTCAAAATGGGCTTCCCTAAACATCTCATTTCACTTATTGCCTCATAAAATCAAGACCAAAAGACCACAGCTAAATGGAACAGTCAGAAATGTGAATTCTTCAACATCCACAGGGGAGTTAGATAAGGTTGTATCCTCTCACCGTATCTGTTTCACAATTGTACGGAGCAGTCATGAGAGATGCTGATATAGAAGGCATGGGCATAAAGAGGTGGTTAGGCGTCACAAGGTCAAGTCACCCTTGCGGCGGACGTCTTAACCACTTAGCTATTGGTCACCAGTAACATACACGGGAATTTTAATTTATGAAGTTCACTCTTGTTACTCCTGGTCCAGATTCCGCTGGAGCTCATTTCGCTGCTTCTGCCGTTGCCTTTTGGGCTCTAGTCTTGATATGCCTCATTGTGTACCTGCCTTGCATGAGCTCAGGACATGTTCTACTGTCTGTTTGCCTGATAGAGCGGGCAAGCAGGGTTATCTGATGTTCCCCATTTCACCAGATTAACATTCGAGGGTAGGATTTCATACACAGATCTAGAATGAAACTGATTTTGAGAGGGGCCATATGCCACAGGTCATTTCAGCTTAGACTTCTTTGGAGTGCATTTTCCCCAAGTCGTCCACGGCCCTTGTTGGCCCTGCTGAACTGCCTTCTGGAGTCTTATGGCGTCTTCTTCTTTCAACTCTTGTATTATTATATCTCTTTTTGTCTTCCCGTTGGCTTTTGACCACCATTCCATTTTTGTTGATTCCAGTCCTTGCCTGTTGGTCTGCGTGTGCCGGACTATTTCTCTGACCGAGAGGCTTTCTTTTGCTGCGACCATCGCCTCCAGGTCTTTTCATTTTCTGGTAGCCCTCAGCTCGGGCTGGATCGATATCACAACCTTTATCTCCTGAGACTTCAAGCATGCTAAGAAGCCTGAACTTTCCTGCCTAGTACTCTTCAAGAATGGACGCAGAGAACAGAATGTACCTAATGACTTTAGCGCTTTGTGCAAGGACAGTGTGCATTGACAGTAGAAGGCGTGAATCATTCACACGGATCAGTTCATTCTACAATTTTACATTATGACAGAGATGAGAACAGAATGCACAGGACAGAATGGAACACGTGGAAAACGAGTATTTACAATATTTGACATTCTACAAACATATAAGCCTTCTGAAAGAAGAAAACAAAAAACAAAAACAAAAACAAAACAAAACAAAACGAAACGCGGAAAAGTCCTGTACAGAGCTTTCATTTTGAAATTACTTATATCAGTTTAAAATTTCTGTTTTGGAATGATTTTGTCAGATATGTGTTTCATGTACAATCAGTCAGCTTTAAGAACCATGTAAGGTCACAATGATCGATTCACTGCATAAAATCATCAGCAATGGTGTATATCTCACATATCTACCTTTACCACATGATAATCCTTTCGTTAGTTTTTTATTTGGTCTAAGTACGCTATAGTGTACCGATGTCCAGATGATAGCTTGATATTAGTGGTTTTTGATAGCTGTCCTAAATAACCAATTTACTGCATAAAACCGTCAACTACGGTGTATATCATACATATCTACTTTTACCCCATGATAGTCCCTTTTATTACTGTTTTGTTTTTTCATTGAAGTGAAAAATAATTTATTGCACTGATGTACAGATAGTAGTGTGATGTTGATGGTTTTTGATAGCTTTACTGCTTTATATACTCAGCTGCACGGAAATTGTATCTGAAAAAAATACGTGTTAGAAACAAACGTTTTGGATTCATTGATTTTGTATAAAAAGAGATTATAGATTGGCTTGACTATCTTGTTTTTCTTGCTTTCTATTTACTTCCTTTTTTGTTTACTGTTTGTCTTTTATGTCTTCTTCCCTTTATACTTCATTATTTTTATCTCTCCCCCTCCCCCTTCCAGTCTTTCAAGTTTGAATTCGCCTTACTTCTGCACGGAAATATTTGCATAAAAAGAGTTGTATCCCTTCTGTGATCTCCCTTTAGTTTGATAGGGAAAAAGTGCGTGCACACAACACACACACACACACACACACACACCACACACACACACACACACACACAACACACACACACACACACAAACACACACAGACATACGCAACACGCACACCTACTCAACACACGCACACACCGCGCGTGCATACACTTACGCATGCACACAAACACGCACGCATGCACACACAACGCGTGCATACACTTACGCATGCACACAAACACGCACGCATGCACACACACGTGCCACGTGCGCCAAAAACACACACAAACACAAACCGTGCGGGCACACCACACACACACACACACACACACACACACACACACACACACACACAACACACACACACACACACACACACACACACTAACACAACACACACACACACACACACACACCACACACATTTTAGATGCTTAAAGTCATGTTACATTCAAATCTAATACATCCTGAACAATTTGCCGTAGCTTCACACTCACTGTATAATATAGTGGGCTTTATGGGTACATAATGTGTGTGTGTGTGTGTGTGTGTGTGTGTGTTGTGTGTGTGTGTGAGCACGCACGCGCGCGCACACGTTATTTTTCTAGGCTGTGTCATCGTTTATTCGTTTCGTAAAGTTTAAAATTCTGCTACACTACATGTATATAAGGATTACCAGTAAGAATTGTTTGAAAAGAAGCCTTAAATATCGTTATACTCCTCCCCTGATGGGCTGAGCTCTAAAGGCGATGAGGGGAGAAGAGAGAGTCAGATTCCTCTGTGAGAGCTGCGCCATTTTCTGCGCCACTTCTGTATTACTTTCCCAAGCTTCTCCTTTGAGTTCTCCAAATAGAAAGAAAGGCTTCGCTGATGCCAAGGACATGAAGTTATTCCGTGATGGTCTTCGTGCAGTGCACGGACCAAAGGCCCCCAGCTCAACACCAATCAACATATTGATCACTCCATTCAGCTGACAGAGAAAGCCGGCATCTTATCACACCGGGCTGAGCACTTTAACACTCATGCTGAAGGGGGTGTCGACGATATATGAAGACGCCATTGCAGCGCCCCCTCAACTGCCAGTAAAAAAAAAATGAAACTTTGACAGATCCACACTCCAGTGCTGATATCACCAAAGTCCTGAAGCAAACCACGCTTAGGAAAGCATTAGGAAATGATATTCCTGCAGATATCTACAGGGATGGGGGCGAGATGCTCCTGGAGAAACTGACAGTCATATACCAGTCTGTACGGCAGAAGGGAGATGTTCCTCAAAACTTTAAAGATGCTATGACCATCTACGTTTACAAGAGGAAAGCTGATAAAACCTCGTGCGATAATCGTCATAGGATATCGCTCCTGTACATTGCGGGCAACGTTCTTCCCATAATAATCGAGAACAGAGTCATCACCAAGTAGCTGAAACCATCATTTTCTGAGTCTCATTTTGGTTTTCGTGATAGAAAAGGAAGGAATGACATGATTTTTTTTTTGTCGCCAGACAGCAGACGCAAGGGGATTGTCGCCAACAACACCACACCCAACCCACAACGTAAACTTTGGCTGTTTGCTGTTAAATGTTCGTTTCTAGTCTTGTCGGCTTTGTGTTTTACAGATCCTTATTCCATACACACTGGGTACACTTCCCTCCCCCTCCCCCTTCTTCCATCTCAAGACTTTGCCAGCGCATAGTATTTTGCACAGTCTCAAGAAATCTACTAGATACCTATTAGCAAATTGGATGGAGCGCATATGAACTTGTCCGAGTGCAATGAATCCTTGAACAAACTTGAAACTTCAAAACCAGAAGATCCACATTGTGTTTGTAGATCTGACCAGCGCATTACACATTGGTAAACGGAAAAGCTTGCAGGAGATTCTACGAAAATTTAGGTGCCCTCACATGCTTGTATTGCTTATTGATTCCTTTCACGATAACCTTTCCAGCGCAGAATGAAGGAAACATGGATGCGTTCTAGCGCCCACACTCTTCTCCATCCTCTTTGCAGCAATGCTAATTCACGTGTTCAGAGATTTTGACTAGGGCATGTACCTCAGACCGAAAACTCATCAATCTGCCGAGACTTTAAGCCAAAATGGTCCTGTGGGAATTTCTTCGCAGATGACCGCATGCTGGCCGCATATTCGCACGAAGACATCCAGTTCACCACTGACCAACATGCTGCGGCCAGCAAACACTTTAGCCTGACAATTAGTCTCACGCGAGAGAAAGGCTATGTTTCAGCCAACATCATTTCAGGCTTCTGACGATTTACCACCTCAGAATGTCATCAGTGTCTAGGATATTAAGACAGTACACAACTTCTGTTATTTGGGCGATACAATGAGCTGCAATTGATCTCCTGATGCTAAGTGGTGCAGGAAATGTGAGCAACAAACTTCGAAGGAAAGTGGACGCGATTTGATTGTGTGGTCCCAGTCTTTCCTATCGAGCTCATAGTACGCTTAGCTGTGGGTAGAGGTGGTCCGGGCCGAAAAATCCCTCGATAATTGTTTGATCCCACAACCCTCCAGTCAGTAGTCGTAGTGCTAACCTCGTCTCCGTGTTGACTAGTGCATGGCGTCAGACTGATGGGGGTTTGATCCCACAACCCTCCAGTCAATTGTCGTAGTGCTAACCAATATCCGTCTCCATGTTGACTAGTGCATGGCCGTTTTTCACCCCCCCCCCCCTTTCTCATGCAGACTTCATGCTCCGTTGACGAGATGTTCAAGCTGGGTATTATCGTGTTTTTTTTTTCAGAAGTCGCTGAACACTGGCACAAGATCTTTAACATGTGTATTTGGTCTTCTGTGTGCGTATACATTCGAATGCGGTTCAGGAACTTGCAAGACTGCATATGAGGTGACTTAGAAGGCTGAAAAAATCCATTTTCTTTATTAACCAGGCGCTACCCAACAGGTTCCAACTTAGACTTCCCACTCTTCGCACTGGGATACTGAGGATGCAGAAATTGGTTCCCTCCTGGGGTTTTTTTCCCTCCACAGGAACGATCTGGTATTTGTTTAGATAATTAAAGCTTCCTCTGCCCTGTCATGCTCCTTTTTTCTCACAAGGCTTTCGTATTTCTGCCTTCCTGATTATTTACCAGTTTTTCTTATAAATTCTATCCTTGGCTCCCGTGAGATGGCGTATGACTGCCTTTGGGGCGGCATAAAGAACGGTCATACCTGCAAAATCCGCTTCCTCTGTTAAGTAAGTAGATTGGTATGAATGTATATGCTTTGACCGGAAGCGCTCACAGGAACTCTAACCTGCGTGAGAAGAATACCTTCCGATATGAATTCTGACCTCCTAACCTATTAGGGCACAACGGCAGTCTTTGGAGGTTTAAGTCCTATGTTACTTTTGCGGTCAGTATGACACGACACATTTATCAATGACTTTTGCTATCAGAAATGTATCGAAAGGGTAACATGCACCTTCTGCACTTTCTGTGTTAATTCTGCTCTGCATAAGATATCTAGAGTAAAAATCTCTTGCCCGCAAACCAAAAGTAGGCCATATGGCTGGAAACAAAATAAACGATGAAGGGCCTGACATAATCAGTTGAATTATATATCAAACAAGCTTTATTAAATGCAGGGGATTGCCACTTTCAGTATGATTAGTACTTAATTAAAATGATGCCTGATTTATCATTCCACTTTAGCATATATCCCCTCCCACGTCTCCACTCCCACTTCCAGCGGTCTCTGAAACACAAACGCTAATTATTTAATGAAATTTGACAAGAATATGAAAGAGAGAGAGAGAGAGAGAGAGAGAGAGAGAGAGAGAGAGAGAGAGAGAGAGAGAGAGAGGAGCGGCAGAGCGAGAGAGGAAGAAGAGAGAGAGAGAGCGGCAGAGCGAGAGAGGAAGAAAGAGAGAGAGAGAGAGAGGCAGACAGACAGACAGACAGACAGACAGATACAGAACGACAGAGTACAGGACACGCGCAAATCACGTGCTGGAGAGAGAGAGAGAGGCAGACAGACAGACAGACAGACTGACAGACAGACAGACAGATACAGAACGACAGAGTACAGGGCACGCGCAAATCGTGCTGGAGAAAGAGAGAGAGAGAGAGAGAGAGAGAGAGAGAGAGAGAGAGACAGACAGACAGACAGACAGACAGACAGACAGATACAGAACGACAGAGTACAGGACACGCGCAAATCACGTGCTGGAGAGAGAGAGAGGCAGACAGACAGACAGATACAGAACGACAGAGTACAGGGCACGCGCAAATCGTGCTGGAGAAAGAGAGAGAGAGAGACACAGACAGACAGACAGACAGAGACAGACAGACGGACAGTGATAGAGAGTATACGAGCACGAGCAAACCACGTGCGCTTTTTAGATTAACAAGAATATCAGGGCGTGTGTTTAAAATGCCTTGATAACTCTACTTCCGTGAGAGACTTCAGAGCAATATTTTTTCATCCAAACCAAAAGAACGTCTGTGCCAGTTAACATGGCGGAGGGGTTAATGCAACGGACTGGGAGATAGTGGGTTCGAAACCGTAATCGGTCCTGGAAAACGATAACGAGATTTTTCGTACTCAGAGCTGAGCGTGCTGCGGGCTTATTGATAAGGCTGGAACCATACAGTCGATTTTTATTCACTTTATGGATGCGTCATAGCGGACGTTGGTCAAATTTTCTGACCAAAACCGCAGCTGTTTTTGTTTTTTGTTTTTTTTAACTATCTCTTGTGCCTTGTTGACCACAGGATAATTTGAGAAAAGGAGCGTGGAGTGCAGCCTTGTTGAGTAGTCTCAAACTGAAATGGAACTTCACAGCTCCAATTTTAGGCTTTAATGTCATTTCTCAAGACGACGACTCCCTGCTCGGAATATATTCCATATGCACTAACGCCACAGATGCCATGTGATGGACAAGATCCAAAGTGATCACGACATAAGCTTCTATTCCTGTTCATTAGCCCTACATGTAGGCAAGGTCTTGGCGTTCCACTTAGCATATTTTCTATGTCTATGCGTGTAAAAGTTTTTTTAATGTATGACTGTATAATTGCACTGTACTAATAGTGGGAGATAGTGGGTTCGAAACCGTAATCGGTCCTGGAAAACGATAACGAGATTTTTCGTACCCAGAGCTGAGCGTGCTGCGGGCTTATTGGTATATTATATCATATGGATGTGTGTATGTGCGTATGCATATGTAAGTATATTTATGCATTATTTAATAATTATATCCCATAAACTCACGCCATAGAAACCCATATGTCTGTAACTCAGATATACAGCTCCTCGCTTTCTACCTCAGTATATCGTCCCCATCGTCTTAATTGTCTTAGCCCATCATCTACCTTTGATCAACAGAAACAAAATACATGCACATACAAAGAAGCTAGCAAGCTGTCTCTCTCTAACTGCATAGCATCACATCGGGCTGGCTGGTTCTTTACATAGAGCCGCAGACTCAATATTTGATATCTCGTGTTTACTCCCTGCTCCAAACAGTAAAAACGGACCTTTTCGCTGTCCATCTTTAATGTTTCCATCAGACTGGTAGTGTTAGCTGAGTGTTTCATAGATCCCTTCCCTCCCCTTCCGATTCCTGCTATCAAAGCGCATTGGGGTTTTAAGCAGGCTCGGGGAGTCTGCCAGATCATTGCTGGCAAACTTGGATGAGCACATGTGGTATTGTCCGAATACCATGAATCCCTCTTGAACAAAGTCTAAACCCCATAATATCATTCTGGTGTGCGGTCATAACATTCTGAAAATGTTTCAATATTCTGTATGCATGTTCTCATACATGGTTTCTGTGGCCCACTAGCTCAGTGTTTAGAGCCCTTTGCTCATACCGCATGGCCTGTGGATGCAACCCTCTGGAGGGGATGTATGTGTGTCCATGTGTATGCACGAGTGTAGATATACGTATGTATATATACATATATATGTACACACACACACACACACACACACACACACACACACACACACACACACACACACACACACACACACACACACACACATATATATATGTATGTATATATATATATATATATATATATGTATATGTATGTATGTATATTATATGTATCATGTATGTATACAAATGTATGTGTGTATATTATATTAGATGGATGTGTGTATGTGCGTATGCATATGTAGGTATATTTATGCATTATTTAATAATGATATACTTATATTACAAAACTACTCTCAGCTAGTTTTCATAGTTTAAGACCTGGACACTTTCCAGGAGAACACAATACTCATATGGCATTATCACTTTTCAAATTGCAGAATTCATCTCACTTCCCCTCAGACATCATATTTGCCTCCCCTCGCCCCAATTCTTACCATTACTCACAAATGTCATTTCAATTTAGTCCTTTTCTTCCACTGGACGAAGCAGTAGGGAAGTTTTAGCCTTTTTCTCATAATCTGTTTTTATATTGGTGATTGTTCGTTTGTGATCTTACGTTTACGCTTGACAAAGACTAGTTGGCCGAAATTTGCGCCTGTCTTGTCTGGTTGTATTAAATGCACGTTCTGATTCTATTTTCCTGTTTTTCTGGTTCCTGTCTGCTTGAACGCGGGCGGTCGCACTTGTTTTGGATTGTGTATATTGGAAAGCCGATATAAAGGGCATGAGGATAATGACACAGGCACAGTGCACAAGATGGGGCAGAAAAAAATTCTTGTGTCACATAAGTTATATTTAACTAAATTTTCATTGAAGTGAATGAATTACTGGGTGGTTAAATTAAAACAAAAAATGTTGATTAAGTTCTTCATTTGTTCAGACTCTATCGACTGGTGCCAGTGTAACTTTAGGTTTAACCTTGATTTGTATTTTGTTATTTATACTTTTTTCTTGTCACGATAAATTTGCAGCGTGTAGCTCGGGCTGTTCTATCCAGGGAGAGCAGTGCCACCCATTGTTTTGCTTTTTGTCTGTATGCGTGTATTTCTGACGCCCATGCAAGCGGATTTTGTCACATAATTTTGCCAGGGACAACTGCTTTGTTACCGTGGGATCTTTAATGTGCGCTGAGTGCGTGCTGCACACGGGACCTCGGTTTATCGTCTCATCTGAAAGACTAACACCCAGATCATACTTAATATCTAATGGAGGAGGGGGTTGGCGGGAAGGAGGGGCGAATCACTGTCCAAACTGTGTGATTCGAACCCGAGTTTCTCGCAACCTGGGCAGGTGTCTTAACCACTAGGTCACACATTACATTGCCTTAACTACTTAGGATTGCCACTTTCAGTATGGGAAGTCGTCTTGGAGATGCCTCCCTGTCTGTCTGCCCATTTTTCTCTCTTTGTCCCTCTGTATGTTTGTCTCTTCTTGTCTCTTTTTCTGTGTGTCTCTGTTTTTCTCTGTCTCTGTCTCTGAGTCTCTGTCTCTCTCTGTTTCTATGTCCTCTCTCTCTGTCTCCCTGTCTATGTCTCTGTCTCATTCTCCCACCCGGCCCCACTCCCAGCCCCCAGAAAAGGAGGAGGGACGCCTGAAGTGTCAAGTTGTCAGCATGAAATGACTTCATCAATCGTGACAAACGTGACGTAAGTAAAGAAACACTTACCGTCACAATGATACACGACTTCTTGACGTAGTGTGATGGCTTGCGTGCCTTGACAACCCCCAGAGCAATGTCGGTGGGAGCCTTGTTCTCCTAGCGGTCTAACCAAGCAGAAAAGTCTGTGTGGGGTTGAGGCCAGACAAAAGTGTGCATCCTGGGGTGGGGATCCCCAGTGAAAAATCCCCCTCCCCTGTTCTTCCAGAGAGGTGGTTTACCGAGAAGCTAAGGACGGGGTAACCCTGACGGAAACCTGTGAATACTGAAGACGGCGGTAATGGGCATACGGCGTACTCTAACGACTACGACACTACGCAGCTTTACCCTTCATGACACTTGAAGACAGGCTTGATGATACGCCCACCAGGCAGGTGCAGCGCTGGGCTCCGAGTCTCACAAAAGCCCAGAGCGATTGGATGTCCCTCCCTTCGTTTCACTGCAGGAGTCTTCTGCTAGTGCAGGAGGAGATGGGGCCGAAGCCGACTATAAATTAAGGAAAAACTGTACTGGCCTGTGGATGCTTTGCTTTTGACAACCAATTTCATCGCGAGAGCTGGTCTACAGAAGATGAAGTAAAGAAACGACGCCCCGATCACCTCTTCCCTCTTTTGCACACACACACACACACACACACACACACACACACACACACACACACACACACACACACACACACACACACACACACACACATGTGCGCGCGCGCAGAGAAAGAGAAGGAGAGCATACTCACACACACATCTCACACATAGAGGAACAAAGCTCCTTACTCCACACACTCATGCACACAGAGTAAAGAAGTCCCCCACTACACACACACACACACACCACACCACACAAACAGAAACTCATACGTGCATACACACACTCAGAGAAACACACATACGCGCGCGCGCGCACACACACCACACACACACAGAGTAACACACACACACACATAAACACACACATACACACACACACACACACACACACACACACACACACACACACACACACACACACACACACACACACACACACTCATCACAACAAGACATTCCAGCCACGTGTCAATGAAAGTCAGCCTGTTTACTACGTAGGTCCCCATCGGCCCAGTAGGGCAGGTGCAAGCGATGACGAAGACCCAACTCTGAACTAAAGACGCAAAGATAACAGCAGTTTCCTTTGCCCGCCTTTTCATCACCGCAAGTCGAGCGCGAGACGAGCGCGCGCGAGCGTATCAAAGAGATGTCCTTAGAAGAGCTGAAAGCACGCGCAGCTGCGCGTGCACAATGAAGGGTCAGTAGAGCGTGCTGACCGCAAACTGGGGAAGACACTGACTGACCGCAAGAAAAAGAGCCAGGTGGCTCGCACAGGTCATCGGAGACAAAGTTGTGACACGCTTTTGGACCGAGGGGAAAAAGACACCAGTTATTGTATTATATTGTTATAGTATTTTTGTTCTTCTTCTTTCTTTTCTTAACGGATTTACCATGACAAATTCGGATCATTCTCCCTGATGTGAGCTTGTTGCAGCAGTGCAGCGCCACCGATATAATGTCTTTTCATCTTTTTTGTTTTATTGTCTTTTTTGTTTTTTTGTCTTGCCTTCTTTCTGTTTTGTTTCTTTGTATACGTGTGTTTCTGTTTACCTATGAAAATGGATTTTGCTGTCGAGTTTTGTCAGGACAACTCCTTTGTCTGGGGATCATTGTCTCGGTTTGTCTCATTCGTAAAATTAATACTATAACTACCTCTTAGAATTTAGTTTGGATATGAGTTTATTCAAGAGAAATTCATCGGACTCGAACAATTCTATAAAAAATCTAGTAAAAGGAGGAGAAAAATTCCTGTCTTACCCCGTGATTCGAACCCGGGGTTCTCGCGTCCCAGGCAGGTGCTTTGACCAGTAGGCCATACACGTCTCTTCTTGTCCCTTGTAAAAGTGGTCAGATCGTCAGCACCGTGGATAGGACGAAATCGTCTTTCCCCCTACATCCTGCTGTGTTCCATGCAGCTTGACGTTCAGCAGAGTGTCCTCTGGCCAGATGGTTTTCCCGAGGGCGTCGTCACGTGGATACATCCAAAAAATGTGGTCTGTTGTGTGGTTGTCCAAGTGACATGAACACAGGGGGATTAGATATATACAGATTGAAAGATACACTAGCATTCTTTTCAATCACTTAAGGTTACAAGTTTTCGTCTAGGTCAGTGTCAATGTAGAACATACATGTAGGTACAAGCTTTACTCACTAAATCATGATAAAAACTCAGGCTTACATAAACACGAAAGCATGAACTGTCCATCATAGAAAGCAGACAGATACCCAATCAGTAAATGCTGTATATACACTACCACTTTGTTTTGAGAGAAAAAGTTAACGAAGAGGGACGTGTAAAGCACTACAAAATAAATACAACAACAACAACAAAAATAATGAATGGAGTGCTCCATGGCTTGCATGCAACTGAGGTCTTGAAAAAAGACTATGGTAAGTACAAATATTTGCCTTTTCCATTATTCATATTCATTTCTTTTTGTCACAATGGATTTACCACGTGAAACTCGGGTTGCTATCCCCATTGAGAGCGCGTCGCCGTAGCGCTGCGCCACTGTTTTTGATCAAGACTTAAGAAAGGCAAGAAGGCTGACTAGCTTTCAAGGGGATATGAACCTGTCTGTGGTATCTTAAGCGTGCGCAGGCCAGAAGGCACACGGCTCCGATTCTTTTCTCGTCACCTTCCAAAGGACAAGATGTTCAATTTGATTTTCTGGTCAAACCGAGGAGAAAAGTTGAGGTCTGTACTTATGTTTACCTTGAAGATACAGAAAAATTTACAGTCGTTACCAACAGGCAGCATCAGGTAGTGTCAAACTTAGACCTTCCGATCAGAGGTTGGACGTCCTAACCAACTTCGCAATCGCTCCGGTCAGTGAAAGATATGATACCTGAAGAAAAGTCAACAGGTCCTGAAATGTTTTTCAGTAAAATACCTCAGGTGAAGTAGAGCGAACAGGTATGGGGGAAATAGAAGATAACACGCCATTGACTGAAAGGCGAGGCCAGGTCTCTGTCACAGACACTGAGACAAAAATGCAACATTATTATCTGCAGATGTATATAATATGCTTTCTTAAAAAAAAAGGTAAAATGTCTGAAGACATTTCCGTGTAATTTATTTTGGAGACCAAAATATGCTCTCTCTCTCTCTCTCTCTCTCTCTCTCTCTCTCTCTCTCTCTCTCTCTCTCTCTCTCTCTCTGTGTCTCTGTCTCTCTGTCTGTCTCTCTCTCTGTCTCTCTCTCACCACGCACACACACACACACACACACACACACACACACACACACACACACACACACACAATCGTCAACCAAAGTTCTCAGGGCAAAGAGGTGAACCAGTAAAACGTCTTAGCAAGATACAGGGGCAATGGAAAAGTAACATGCTGCTGACCATAAGACACAGATCAGGTGCCTCGCACAGGTCATCGGAGACAAAAACGTGACACGTGTTTGACAGTCTATAGACAAATAAAACGTGTTTTTGCCCGAAGAAAAGGCGACAGGTACTTGGTGACAGAAACGCCACATATATTATCACATATATTATCATGAAATGGAAAAATAACAGGTGTAGCCGAGAAGGAAAGGAAAACGGGTAAAAAAGTTTAACCTGAACGAAGTCCCATAAGCATTAGATATAGATGATTGAAGTGGTTGAGATCCCAACGTTTCTTGGGGACAGCATTATGATTTCTGTGTCATTCTCTTCTCACTTACTGCTTTACACTCCCCAACCCTGCTTGTGGAGTTGGAAAAGTAAAGGATATAATTGCACATGAAAAGTCAACAGGTAACGAGAGGTGACTCAGGAAAACAGCCCAGATGAAGTATTGATAGAGGTAATGGAAACATGGAAAGAAAATTAACAAATTGTGGAGATACTGACTGACCACAAGACAGAGCCAGGTGTGGAACACAGTTGATCGGTGACAAAATGTGACATGTTTTTGGAGAAGGAAAAGAGAAATAGTGGTATTAGGAAGAGGAGCATGTTAACAGCAAGAAATGCCAGTTTGTCAGTTTGGTCTTTATGTAGTATTTCTTCTTTGTTTCAACGCATTTGCCGTCCCGAATTCAGTCTGTTCTTACCCAGAAAGCACTTCGCCACTATGGAACGCCGCCAACTGTTTTCATATTTCTTTTTCTGTCTGTGTGTATTTTGGCTTATCTATCACAATGGGCTTTTTTCACAGATTGTTTACAGGAACAACCCCTTCGTTGCCATGGGTTCTTTTAGATACATGCTACACATGGAAATCGATTCGTTGTCTTAGCTGAAAAATTAACATCCAGACCACCACCCACTGAGGACACGGAAGATCCTTGTCCAACCGCCCATTGAACCTTGGGCTTTTTGAGACCTCTCGTTTCAAAGACATGTGCTTTTAACCAGTAGGCCACCACTCCACAGAAGCAGAGGTAACAGGTATTAGGGTAAATGGAAAAGTAACAGACTTAAGTAGACAGAGGAGCATGTGGCAGGCATTGAAAAATCAGGGAGGGAAAAGTTAATGTTCAATTTCTCTGTAAAGTGAGGGAAGCTCAAGTTGCTATTACGTTCCACAATTAGTCTGATGGCCACATGGGTTAGTTAGTTCTTTTGATAGAGCTGTGGGTTCAAGGTTTAGTATCTCTAGTGCAATCCCAGCTCAAAACATTAAACACTGGCCTACTCGCTATCCATCTCAATGGTTCCATCATTCCGGTAGTGTCAGCTTATTGTTTCATGGGTCCGTCTCCTTCCTCCCCATTTCAAGACCTTGCCAGCGCATACGGTATTAATAGCACATATTCAGGGAGTCTGACAGATAATCGCTGGCAGATTTGGGCGAGCGCATATGTAATTGCCCGAGTGTTATGAATCCCACGTAAACTCCAAACATAGCGTATATGGAATTGTCCGAGTGCAACGGGTTTCTTTTGAACAAACTCTAAACGCTGTAAGGTGAGGACAGTTGCTTTTGAGTTTGACTGTTGTTTAGGTCATATCCAGAAAGAAATCAATACGCAGCCTGGCTACGTCACACTTGTGGTAGTTTAAGGAACACGTCATGTCTTTTTTTGTGTATGTGTGTATTGTATTGTTTTTCAAACAAAAAAGGTCTTTGCTGATGTCATACTTCTCGCCATTCTGTTTCGAGCCCTATTTGGAAGTCGTTTGAATTAATCATATCCGCCAGCATAACGGCTGAACACGACAGCAGCAATAATGGTAACGGTATTCACACGCCGCAGATCTTATCACACGGACATTCAAACCTCCGTCAGGGATTTTCAGCACGCAAAGCAACCACCGCCAACATTCTAGAAACATCGATAAAGGGATAATCACATTGCTAATGTTTGCAAGAAAGCTAGCGTTACACTGTTATGATTACAGTGTTGTTTGCATGATGCTAAAACTAGTTAGTTGCATGATGCTATAATCACACTTCTATTTGTGTGAAGCTATGATTATAGTGTTTGTTTGCATGATGTCTTAATAATTATCGTCTGTTTATACAGGATACCATGATTATGGCGTTGTTTACACGATGTTTATCTGCCAGGTACCACAACACTCTGATTAATTGGAACACAGAATCCAGGCATCACGAACTGCCTCGATAATTCTGGATTCTCTGAGGTCTCATGAAACGTGGAGAAAGGAAACAAGCATGCATGTAAACGTGAACAGTGTGACCGTACACGCACACAGACAGATCGATACATAGACAAACAGACAGACGAACAGACATACAGGCAGACAGACAGACAGCCACACGCGCGCGCACACACACACACACACACACACACACACACACACACACACACACACACACACACACACACACACACAACATGATACACACACATGCACACTATGCCTTCACAGGCGAGTGTACGAGCATGAGCAAGTTCACTCAGCTTGAATACGTACAAACACAGACACACACACGCGCACACACGCGGGCACACACACACATAGACAAACAGACACACACACACACACACACACACACACACACAGGCATGCACGTATGCTCACACACACACACACACACGCACACACACACACAGCGCGCGCGCGCGCACGCACAATTGACCACTCACACCGATCTTTCGAAACATACATTACCTCCCAAACACTCACTCACACACGCGCGCGCACAAACACACACAACACACACACACACACACACACACACACACACACACACACACACACACACACACACACACACACACACACCACTCACACACGCGTACACAAGAACACAACACACACACACACCACCACACCACTACACCGCGTACACAAGAACACACACCCACACACACACACACACACACACACACACACACACACACACACACACGCACACACACACACACACACCCCTTATCAACTGTGAAGAATCCAGTTACAGTCACGTACGATATCGGCATCAAAGTACAAACAATATCAGTTGTCCACAAGAAAGGCATATAACGGACCAAAGCAAAACGCTGCTGGTGTTTTGGTGTAAAATGTTAGATGACACGTTTATCTCCCGGGCAGCTATTCCAAGCTTGTTTCACCTTAATGGAAATGCTTGCTTTTGTCGGCCACCAGCCCTCCCTGCCTGAACCCCTTAATCATCCACCCACAGTAAACACACACACACATACACACACACACACACACACGTAGACACACCCGCACACACACACACACACACACACACACACACACACACACACACACCACACACACAACACACACACACACACACACACACACAACACACACACACACACACACACACACACACGCTCATACTCACTCACTCGCGCGCGCACGCACACGCAACAGACACGTAGACACACATACACATACATGCACAAATACACGCATTCTCAAACACAGAAACACACACAGATACGCACAAACAGGGTGGATTTTGTCACTGCAGGTCTCACTCTGTTGTCTATTTTCTAGTCTATTTCTCTCTCTCTCTCTGTATCTGTCTGTCTGACTCTCTGTGTGTATATCTATGTCTGTATCTCTCTCTCTCTCTCTCTTTCTCCCTGTATCTCTGAATCTCTATGAATCTCACACGCAACAAGAGAAAAAAGTAACGGGCTCTCCCCAAAATTAACCTCTTTAAAGCCAGCCTCAGATACTCAGGAGCTACCGTCTCAGTTTAACAATGTTTAAAAAGAGTTGTTTTGCACAAATCCTGCATTGATTAGCTCGTCTCCTAATAGCAATCAAATCAATTAGTAACACATTTTATAGTGCTTAACTAATAAGTAGAAATACTTCAACACTCTTTTTTAATCAAATATTTAATGTTTGCCTTGCTGGAATATCAGTATTCTGTAATGTATAAGTTACATATAATGTGATATAGATCCTCTTTGGTCGAGGGCTGGATGTAAAAACACATACGCTTTTCGTATTTCATACCCTCGTAAATAAAATATGTTCTTATTTTTGTTCTTGGCACTTCTCTTATTGTTATCTTATTTTCTGCTGCCCTGTATTTTGTAGTTTGAGAAAATGATACCTACTGTTCATTTTCTCAAGTCTGTTTTTGGTAAGTCTGCTGATGACATGTCATCATCATCATCAGGTGCCTTACCACATGGCGTTGGCGATCATGGTCTTCCATCTGTCTCTATCTCTTGTTGTCTCGAGCATCTCTTCCACCCTCTTTGTCTTCAGCCACTCCGCAAGCCCGTCTAATATCTTCTCCCTGGGTCTACCTGGTGATCTCTTTCCCTCCAGCTTTCCCGTTGTGACCAGGTGCTCCAATTCCCCTTTCCTCATAAAATGGCCTATAAATGTTGCCTGTCTTTTCCAAATCTTCCTTATGGATGATCTTCTTGTGTCTGCCTCCATCAAGACTGTCTCGTTTGTTTTCTTTGCTGTCCATGGAACTCTCAACATTCTTCTTAGAAACCATATCTCGTCTGCCTCAATCTTGTTCTGGCTTTGCTTGTTGACTGTCCACGCCTCACAACCGTATAACAGTATTGGTTCTATATAACATTCAAGAACTCTCTTCCTGATGTTAATGATAGGCAATTGTAGGTAAGGATGCTTTTCATCTTCTTGAATGCTGTTTTGGCTCGGCCGATTCTGCTGGCTATTTCTGATGCGCATCTGCCGTCTGGTGAAATGATCGTTCTCAGGTATTTAAACTTATCAACCTGTCTCAAGGTTGTGTTGTTTGCTGTTATTTTGCATGAGGGGATTTCATGTTTATTTTACTGATCACCATGACTTCAGTCTTCCTGCTGTTTAGTTCCAAACCCTTACCTTTGCTTTCTGTTTCTAGTATATTCACAAGGTTTTGTAGGTCTCTTTCATTTTCTGCAATTAGCACGGTGTCATCTGCGTATCGAATGTTGTTTATCTGTTCCTCTAACCTTTAATCCAGGGTCTTCCTCTAGGTTTCTCATGATGTTTTCGCTGTAAAGTGAAAACAGATCTGGTGACAAAACACAACCCTGTCTGACTCGTCTTTTGATATTTTGGAAAAAGCTTATATCGTTTTCTATTCTCATTGCAGCTGTTTGTTCCCAATACATATTTCTGATTATTCGTTGATTTGCTTCATCAGTATTGAGTCTTTCTAGTTGGTTGATCAATTCTTCATGTCTTACCCGATCGAAAGCCTTGGTATAATCAACAAAGCATAAATATATATCCTAAGTCATCTCGATTGACCTCTCTATGATAGTTCTTAGGATGTATATGGTATTAATAGTTCCTTTGCCTTTCACAAATCCGCACTGTTCATCTGCTATTATTCTTTTGATTCTATTCATTGTCCTCATCATGATTATTCTTAATAGGATTTTTGTTACATGACTCATCAAACTGATTGTGCCCCTGTCTTCTTAGGAAGTGCAATGAAAATTGATTTTGACTTATCTTTGGGGATTTTTCCAGTGTCATAAATTTCATTCAGGAGGACTGTTATTTTTTACCAAATTCCTCCAGGGCTTCAATCATCTCTGTAGTAATGTTGTCTGGTCCTGGGGCTTTTCCTGGTTTCATCTTTTTCAATGCTGCTCTAACTTCATCTTTCATTATGGGTCGTCCTTCAAAGTTCTTTCGTAGAATGTGTTCTTCGTTTCTGTCATCTTCAAAAAGGTCTTTAATGTACTCTCCCCATCTGTCTAATATTTTGATTTTTTCCATAATAAGCGTACCATCTTTCGATTTTAAGCAACCAGTTGATGTGCACATATTTTTTCTGTGGACAATTTCTTCAATTCGTCTGTACATTCCCTGAGGATCCGTTTTGTGTCGGTCTTCTATATTACTTTGTATTTTGTTTTCAGCCAAGCTGCCTTAACTTCATTGCACCTATTCTTGATTTCTTTGTTTATCTTCCTGTATATCTCCTCGTTTCTCTTTGCCTTCATCCGTTCCTCCATCAAGCCTTAAATTTCTTTTGTCATCCAGTTCTTTGTTGCTTTTCTATCTACTTCAGGGATTTCTTCACAAGCTTCATTTATCGAATTTCTCAACTTTGTCCATTGTTCCTCACTGTCACTAATGTCTTCCGAGCACTGAATTTGTTTTGAACATGTACGTTAAATTTTTTACGTATCGCTTCATCTGTCTTTAACAGTCCAAGAGTTAGTTCGATGTTGCTTTTGGTCAGTTTCCTTTTCCTTCATTTCAGCCTAAATCTTCCCGCTACAGGATTGTGGTCACTGATGCAGTCTGTGCCTGGTACTGTTTTTACTGACAGTAAAGAATTTCTAAATCTTTTATTAATCAGGATGGAGTCAGTCTGATTTTTTGGTATTATCTCCTGGACTCATCCAAGTCCATTTTCTTCTATTAGGCTGCTCAAACCAGGTGTTTTCTACTATGAACTCATTCATCTGTGCCCATTCTACATTCTACAAGTTTCCCTCCCCTTTCATTTTGTATACCAAGGCCATGAGGTCCAACTATATCCTCCACCCTATCCTGTCCCACTTTAGCATTAAAATCTCCCATTATTACTGTAACTTCTTGTGATTTACATTGGGCCTTGGCCATCTCTAATACTTCGTAGAAGTTGTCGATGTCTTCCTGAGTACTTGCAGATGTTGGTGCATACACCTGAATGATGTTGATATCAAATGGCCTGCCTCCCAATTTAACCAGCAAAACTCTGTCGGACACAGCCCAGTATCCCCTAACTGCTTTTGATTTGTCCCTGTCCATTACGATGTCTACTCCTCTTTCATGTGAGTTTCCACCAGCGTATATTACTGTATACTCTCCTGATGTTATCATGCCTGCCCCCTTCCACCTCACTTCCCTTAGTCCTAAAATACTAATGTTAAGCCTTTCCATCTCCATTTTGATATTGTCTAATTTACCTTTTTGCAACAATGCTCTAATGTTCCATGTTGCGATTTTGGTATTTTTTTCTGAGGTTGAGATTGATCGCAGTAGCTTGCTGACGGTCTGGTGTCACCTTCGCAGCATGACGGTCCCTCCGGACGAAGGTGCTCCTATTTACGTCGTTATTTTCATTTTTCTTTTGTATGTCCATGATTATGCTGGGGAGAATACGATGGTGGTTTCCCGTTGCCTTCCATCGGTTTGTGAACAGTCTCTCCGCTAGCCTCTCGTTCCCACGACAACCTACAAGGCAGTATGGTGATTTTTTTTAACTCCCTTAGCCTTATTCTCTCCCGAGATGTCCACAAGGCAGTGGAACTATTTACCCATAGCTTGGGGGTCTTGTTCGTGGGCACCAGGGCATATCCACAGGCCGGTGGGCCTGCGTGCCGCATGTCTGGGGGCCAGACCTCCTCCGATGACATGTATAACCAAAAATACTGTTATGAATAGTCGTCATTCTTTCTCTATGTGTACTAAGTATTCAAGGCAATCCACAGTCGTGTTTTGATAGACAGAAGTGGCGAAATGGCTGCCGTGTGGCGTCAGTAGTCGGGTGTGTTTGTTTGGCAGTGGTGAGGCATGCTACTCTGGGCCCAGTCCAGCACTTAAGGTGTTTGTTGATAAGATTTTATACAGAAGAAACGATTTTATTGATGTTCGAACAATTGTCATGACGTATATTGTTTGTGTACTTTTACCCCTTTATAGGAGGCAATGGTCTATATTTAAAAAAACTATCCACTTCTAACTTCATCATCAGTATTGCTTTCTTCACCATTATCAGCATCGTTATCACTGTCATCATTTTCACCGCCACCACGTTTTATCATCATCATCGTCGTTGTCGTCGCCGTCATCCTCCTCCTCCTCCTCATTACCCTCCATCACCACCACATCACCCCAGCCACCACCACCACTACCACAGCCACCACCACCACTACCACCATCACCAATTATTACCATCATTATTGTCACCAACTACTACCACGAACACAACGCTTATCGTCACAATCATCTCATGCATTCGCTTTCTTTGCCATCATTGTTTCTACTTTAGTTATCACAAATTTCACTAATACAGCCAACGTCAAAAAGAAGAAGAAGGGGAAGGAAGAAGAAGATGAAGATAACAATGATGAAGAAAGAAAGACTAAAAAAAAAAAAAAAATTGACAGAAAGAAAGAAAGAAAGAAATTGAAACAAAAGGAGAGGAATGTGTTCTGTTTTGTTTAAAGCCGGACAAAAAAAAAAAAAAAAAAAAAATTCTAGTACGGTGTGGCTGTGTGTAGTTTTTTAAACTCCCCCTCCCTTTCCCCACAGCTAGTACTTGGTGACATCGTGTTGCGTACTTAATTAAAAGCTGTGCATAAGAGGGACGGAAGGTGTGTGTGTGGAAGGATGTGGGAGAAGGACGAAGAGAGAATTAACAGCACGGAACAGAAATAGTTTGAGACACAGAGTACGAACGAGTGGGTGAGAAGAAGAAGAAGAAGAAGAAGAAGAAGACAGACAGACTTAGAGGAGGAGGGGGAGACAAAACTTAAAAACAAATTTCAAAGTACTTTATTACTCAAGAATAGTAGCATTAAGTCCCATTGGGACTGTCTTACAGCTAGTCCTTGCTGCTCTGTATATACATACAACTTGAGCATAATACACACACAAAAGTGAAATACGTGTGTTAAAATTAAACAAATCAACTAAAGACTATTAAAAAAAAGCCAACAGAAACCAACCAAGCAACCAACCAAACAGACAAAAAACATTAATAATTGTAATCATAGATAGGAAAAGAATATTGAGGAAAAGACTTCAGACTACAGAATACTTTATTACTCAAGATAATAGCATCAGGTCCCATTGGACTTGTCTTACAGCTAGTCCTTGCTACTCTATACACAAAATGTGAGGAAAACAAACAAACAAACAAACAAAAGAATTTACCATTACACATAAAACGTCATAAACTGAGGGGAGAGAGACAGAAAGAGAGAGAGAGAGAGAGAGAGAGAGAGAGAGAGAGAGAGAGAGAGAGAGAGAGAGAGAGCACGAACATAAACTCAAACATGAACACGAAATTTGTTGTATAAGGCCAACAGCCCCTTACATTAGGGGTTACAGCACTTTTGCAAGCGCACAAAGATTAGGTAACTACAGCATAGCAAAATATCAAACATATATGGTAAACATCGGACTGAAGCTAACATAGTTAAAAATTGAAACATGCCTTAATAATGAGTAAACACACGTAAGGGCACACAACACACTGGTACCGCATTTAGCTTTCACGCTCATTCTTACAAATGCATTCTTTTTTTCTTTTTTTCCATTTCCATGATAAAACAACACAGCAATATAGTCACCCAGTAAATTACGCCGTTTATGTAACATGACAAAAATGAATTTACTGTAGTTAAAAATCATCCTCATTTTCACTAGCAAACAATTCAGCTGTATGTGTGTGAAACGGTATAGTATGACTGATATTCAGAAACTTGGCTCTCAGATCAGTATACTAAGGACAGGGACATATAGTGTGGACTTCGTCTTCTGGTTCAAATAAACAAAATGGACATCTTTTGTCCTGAACTGGAGAATACTTAAATCTGTGGCAGTTTATTTCTGAAACCCCAATTCAAAATCGTGAAAGATCATATTGATTGATTCAGTATATTTTCTTTCTCAGGACAGCTTTTATACTCATGTATAGATTATACATTTGATGATTTTCAGATAATGAAACCATTCTCGACAGAAGCAGTCTCTTAACCCTTTGACGCCTGTACCCTGTCCACCAGCATCCAGCATTGTCAACCATGCTAGCAAAGGAAAAACTTAACCTTTGACTCCCTCACCTCAAAGGGTTAAGTTTTTTGCAGTTGGTGGATAGGGTGCAGTAGTCAAAGGGTTAATCTATGTTCAAATTTTTGTAAAAAATGCCTTCTCGTTTCCAACACTATTGAACGGCCAAACATGATAAAATCCGTTATATCAGAGCAAATTCTGCACATGAAATACCCAAGTTATGTGACTTAACCTAATTTCTAAAGACATGTTGCACGCACATTTTGAGTATTTGTTGTTATGCTATTTCAAAAGTCTGAATCAATATCTGATACAACTAACTGCAGTGTTTATGTTCGGTGGATGTCTTCCCAACTCCCCGTATACTAAGTTATTTGAAGCTCTTAATGGAACTTTTAGAAATCTGTTGCAAACAAAGATGTGCACTTTTTCCAATGACTCACACTAAATACTTGATATGTCCCCCTAAAATTCTGACCCATACAATAACTTTGGTAGAATCTGGACGACAAACAGTTTAAAGAAAACTTTAGCGGAATTACGATCTAACCTTCAAGAAGCTTTCACAATTCTATAAACCTTTCTTTGCACGAGTTATCCTATTGTCAACGGCAATACCCCAACTCATTTTTTTATACGGTTATACCAAGACATTTGTAAGAATTTACACCATGCAATTTCTCACATTCATAAAACCATCTTTCCTTTGCTGAAAAATATCCCCCATTTCCAAAAACCACAACTTTTCGCTTTTCAAGATGAACATTTAGTCCCAATCTTCCAGCGGCATGAAATAACAGTTCAGTTGATTCTGCAAGCCAACAACAGAAGCGATATCATCAGCAAAAAGCAAATAAACAGTTCTATTTCTGATGGGAAAAGACGAATACCGTGCTCGCCTTGTTCCAAAATTTATTAGCAAATTCACCGATTAGAAATGAGGAAATTATTGGCGATTCCACATAACATTGTTTCAGACCTTGCACTGTGTTGTGTTGTGTTGGGGTGTGTGTGTGTGTGTGTGTGTGTGTGTGTGTGTGTGTGTGGTGTGTGTGTGTGTGTGTGTGTGTGTGTGTGTGTGTGTGTGTGAGAGAGAGAGAGAGAGAGAGAGAGAGATCAGTTTGATGATTTAATGTCTTCCTAAAGCATTTCTTCCGATCAAGGCAAGGGATTGATTTCAAAATAACAACAACAGTTAATCAGTGCATGACTAGTCACACCGCAACATAATCAAGCAATGATCATGCTGTAAATTTAGCCTCTAATAGTCACTCTTTTCCAAAGCTACCTAACAACATGCAGCTTACTTTCAGATATCAAACAGTACATACACGCAGACGCGTCTCACGTACACATACACCCAGACATATACACATACACTTACACATGCACACACATCCTACTCACGTGGAATGACGTGAAAATCGATTTCTTAGTACTGGTCTATATACAAACTTAAATCGATTAAAACATTTAATAGTACAGTGCGTCTGCCTTTATATGTGAATCACAATTTACCATTTAAAAAAAACATTTCAGAATAGTTGTCGAAAAAGACAACATATCTATTGATCAAGCTTGAATTTTCTTTTGAAAGCGTCAAAGATACATTTTGCCAGGGAACGAATGATATTGTCATCAGCTGCTCTCAGTAAGGAGAGAGAGAGAGAGAGAGAGAGAGAGAGAGAGAGAGAGAGAGAGAGAGAGAGAGAGAGAGAGAGAGCATGAATAACTTTGAATCGTTTTCCATTTTCTATGAAGAGACATTCCGGCGCCGCTCTAAAGAACTGTTCACCCGATTCCTCCAGCTATGCCGGCTGTGTGCCAAAACCTGGGTCTCCGCCGTATTGTCAGTCCGTTGTGTTTACTGCCTTCCCTTCCGTCTCCCTGCCCCGACATTTCCCCAGAGGACTGCTTTGGCAAGACCATTAGATCTTATTACATGGCCAAACCAACATATAACAGTTGACAAGAAACACCCGAGGTGCTGGATGGGACCCAGAGCAGCAATGCCTCATCATTGACTAGACAATCAGCTCCCAGCTCCTGATGCACACAGACTTGATTTCGCTAAGCAAGAAAGGGGATGGGGGTGGGGTGAAGCTATCTGTGGTGCTATCAACGAAGTTTTCTTTCTTTAACTGATGTTAGCAGATCTTCATATGGAAAAGTATGCTGCTTATGATATGGCGCATTTGTTCACTGGAAACACAAGATCCAGAGTCCATGGTCTTGAAGACTGTACCAGCCATGTTTTATAGTCTGTGTATCAGCCATGTTTTATAGCCTGGTTTTACTGGATGTCATTGGTTACAATGGGACTGATTATATTGTATAAAAGTTATGTTCACGCAACAGAGATAAAGTCAAATTCAAGTAGGCTCTCATACACGCGGGTACCTTTCCATGAAATTTGTTTAAGCACCGTCAAAAGAGAATTATCAGCATGGCCAGACTGTTTTGTTTATTTGGTGGTTTGGGGTTGTTGTTGTTGTTGTCACTGTTTCATGTGTGCGTTTTCATATAGTAATAGAACTCATTTGCCGAGACATTATTCAAAAACAACAACAACAACAAACAAAAAACAAAAATAAACAAACAAACAAACAAACAAAAAACCCCGACCTTCTTTTCCTTTCCACTTTAGCATCATGGGTGTCGTGGGGAATAAGAGCTGACCCGCTTGCTCTCTCTCCCCCCCCCCCTCCTCATCCTATCCACCAGTTTCATCGCTGAATGCTCTCACTCTCTCACTTCCTTTCATACCAGCTTCCTGCAGGAACGAGCTTTTAACCCCCTCTGTCCTTTACCCTACCCACCAGCTTTCTGTAGAGTATGGCAAGAGCGTCAAAGGGTTAAGCGTGCTCCTTATCTTCCATCGGCTCGTGGCATTGTTTCATCCGTTTTTATAGCTCCGAGATGCTGACGATAAAGACAACGGCACGGAATAGGCGCAGGGATCATAGAGAACGCAGAAGCTAGTTTAGAGCCTGCCCTTCCCCCACCTCCCCTGTCACACACAACACACACACACACACACACACACACACACACACAAAGCATGCTCGTACGCTCACACTCACACACAGACGCACGCACTCACACACACGCACTCTCTCTCACACACATACACACACACACACTTACACACACACACACACACACGCACACTCACTCATTCACACACTCATTCACACACACACACACACACACACACACACACACACCACACACACACACACACACACACATCTAATATACACACACAGACACACACATCCAATACTATCTATCTATCTATCTATTATCTATGTATATATATAGTATATATATATATATATATATATATATATATATATATATATATATATACACACGCATACAAATAGACAAAAACGCACAAACACACACACTCACACTCACACATACACACACACACACACAAACACACACACACACACACACACGCACACACACACACACACACACACACACACAAGCACACATACACACACACACACACACACACACACACACACACACACACACACACATACACACACCTTGTTTCCTTACAGTTTTGAAATACAGATAGTGGCGGGGGTAGCTAGTTGCTGAGACAAGTTTTGAACGTCAGAATAGAATTCCTCTTCCTGGTCAAAGAGGAACCGTTCTTGTCATAGAGAGGTTCATTGTTTCGTCATAGAGAGGTATAATCATTGTTTGTTTCATCATAGAGAGGTATAATCATTGTCTGTTTCATCACAGAGATGGACAATCATTGTCTGTTTCGTCATAGAGAGGTACAGGTATTGTCTGTTTCGTCATAGAGAAGTACAGTCATTGTCTATTTTATCATGGAGGGGTATGGTCATTGTTTTTTATGATATGGAGGTACAGTCATTGTTTTATCATAGAGAGGTATAGTCATTGTTTATCATAGAGAGGTACAATCATTGTCTGTTTTATCATATAGAGGTACAGTCATTGTCTATTTTATCATACAAAGGTACAGTCATTGTCTGTTTTATCATAGAGAGGTACAGTCATTGTCTGTTTTATTATAGAGAGGTACAGTCATTGTCTGTTTTATCATATAGAGGTACAATCCTTGTCTGTTTTATCATACAAAGGTACAGTCATTGTCTGTTTTATCATAGAGAGGTACAGTCATTGTCTGCTTTATCATAGAGAGGTACAGTCATTATCTGTTTTATCATAGAGAGGTACCGTTATCGTCTGTTTCGTCACGGAGAAATATGGTGATTGTTTTATCATAGAGAGGTACCGTTCATGTCTGTTTCCTCCTGAAGAGGTCCAGTCATTGTTTGTTTCGTCATAGAGAGGTACAGGTATTGATTGTTTCGTCATGCAGAGGTTCTGTGATCGTTTGTTTCGTAATAAAGGTACAGTCATTGTTTCCTGAGAGGAACAAGTATTGTCTGTTTCCTCATGGATAGTGTTGTCTGTTTCCCCTAGAAAGATAGTGTTGTCTGTTTCCCCATAGAAAGATAGTGTTGTCTGTTTCCCCATAGAAAGATAGTGTTGTCTGTTTCTTCATAGAAAGATAGTGTTGTCTGTTTCTTCATAGAAAGATAGTGTTGTCTGTTTCTTCATAGAAAGATACAGATACGGTCTGTTCTGTCAAGAAAAGCATCGTGTCTGTTTTGTCTTAGGGAGGTATAGTCGTTGTCCCTTTCGTCATCACCTTTCTTCACTGGGTTATCCCCTGACGTCTTCTCCATAACACACCTCAACATAGTTATCCAAAAAACGTGAGTGTCCCTTATGTCCATACTTGGATACGTTGTATAGGTATGCCTGGTAACTGTTGAGAAGACCTGTTCCAGGTGTGAATGTTTTGTGTACCTAGACCAATGGGAACGATCATTTCACCAGACGGCAGATGCATATCAGAAATAGCGAGCAGAATCGGCCAAGCCAAAACAGCATTCAAGAAGATGAAAATCATTCTTACCAACAAATGCCTAACAATTAACATCAGGAAGAGAGTTCTTGAATGTTATGTTGAACCGATAATGTTATACGGTTTTGAGGCGTGGACAGTCAACATGCAAAGCCAGAACAAGATTGAGGCAGCCGAGATGTGGTTTCTAAGAAGAATGTTGAGAGTTCCATGGACAGCAAAGAAAACAAACGAGACAGTCTTGATGGAGGCAGACACAAGAAGATCATTCATAAGGAAGATTGGGAAAAGACAGGCAACATTTATAGGCCATTTTATGAGGAAAGGGGAATTGGAGCACCTGGTCACAACGGGAAAGCTGGAGGGAAAGGGAGCACCAGGTAGACCGAGGGAGCAAATATTGGACGGACTGGCAGAGTGGCTGAAGACAAAGAGGGTGGGAGAGGTGCTTGAGGCAACAAGAGATAGAAACAGATGGAAGTCCATGATCGCCAACGCCATGTGGCAAGGCACCTGATGATGATGATGAGACATGTTTGAAGCAAACCCATCATTAATCACTCAGTGTGTACCTTTAACCTGTAGACCAAAACACCGTGACGCAAAAAGTCAGTCAAAGGAAAGGAAGCGTTATTAAAGCAGCTTCTCTGCACGGAGGCAAACTGAGGTAAACCGATTGGTTGAGAATGATTCAGTAAAGGTAGCAAACTCTGTCATGTAAAGTGATTGGCTGAGAATGATTCAGTAAATGCGGCAAACTGATCTGCTAAGAATGATTCAGTAAGGGTGGCAAACTCTGTCAGGTAAAGTACTTGGCTGAGAGTTCTTTCGTTCTTTAATTTAACGTCATTTTCACTATAAGATACGGTCTGTTCTGTCAAGAAAAGCACCGTGTCTGTTTTGTCTTAGGGAGGTATAGTCGTTGTCCCGTTCGTCATCACCTTTCTTCACTGGGTTATCCCCTGACGTCTTCTCCATAACACACCTCAACATAGTTATCCAAAAAACGTGAGAGTGAAACAGTGAAGGTATCAAATTGTATCACATGTACCTGTTGCATGAGAGTCTAGAGTTTGCTCAAGAGGGATTCATCACACTAGGACAGTTCCGTATGCGGACCCCTCAGATCTGCCAGTCATTATCTGGCAGACTCCTTGAGCCTGCACAAAACCGTAAGCACTCGCAAGGTTTTGAAATGGGGAGGGGAAGGGAACCTATGAAACATTGACATCAGTAGAACGATTGGAGCCAGGCAGCCCACCTACTCGGCTGGGAATGATTGAATACAGGCGGGCGAATTTGTAAGATAGACTGATCGGTTGAGAGTGATTCAGGGGGGTGGCGTCCCACTTGCATGGCGTAAAAAGCTTGCAAGCATAATTCAAACAGCTTCTTTGCATGGCATGAAATCTATCAGGTAGAGCCATCGGGTGAGAGTGATTCACGGAAGTTGACGTGCCGCTTGCATGGCGTAAAAGCGGCATCAAGCCGGAACCTTCTTCTTTCCTCATCTCCCGCCTGGCGCGCAGCGTGCCCCCAGCATGGGGAAAGACAAACACTCACTGGGTTCTCTGCAAACTGCCTCCCCGAATACCTCCACTGATGGACCGACCATGCCACTGATGCTTTCTGGAATTGTGCGAGACATGCTTTCTCCGTGTTGGAACAGGGGTCGTTTTAAGGTGAGCGCTTCATGGAGGGTTTATGGATGTCTACGTACCGTCAGCACCTGCGTAGTGGGCGAGAGGAGTCTGTAGACGCTTGCTGGAAAGAAAATCAGGTGTGCTGGTAAAAGTATTGCTCTCTCTGCCTCCCCTCTCCGTGATCCGGGCTGTACTGAACGAGCAATGTCTCTGGCACACTTAGTTCAACCGCCCTCGAAATATTGAAACCATCTCATAATGTTCAAACTACTTCCAGTTTATATTGCCACCGTCTTCAAAATATTAAAACCATCTTCAAAATAATTTGACAGTATTTGTCCACTTAAGATTTATTTATTTGTGTATCCTGTTGTTTATGTTACAATTTATGATAATGATAATGGGAATGTTTTCATGTTTCACTCTTTCTTTCTCTTTCCCTCTGTCTGTCTGTCTGCCTGTCTGTCTGTCTGTCTGTCTCTCACTCCCTCTCTCTGCCCCGTCTATCTGTCTGTCTCAGACTGTCTGTCTGTCTGTCTGTCTGTCTGTCTCTCTTCCTCCCTTTCCTACTAATCTAACATTTTAATATTTATCCAATTATTATTTATCAACTTGTTTACCGTATCGTTTGTGTTAACAATTTGTGATAGTGGTAATGGGAAAACTTTCATGTTCTGTCTTTTTCTCTCTCCTTAACTCTCCCTTTCTCTCTCACTATAAATCTCCACACACACGTTTACCACCCCTTCTATCTCACCCACACTCACCCACCGACCGACCGACCGACCCACACACACACGCACTAACACGAACGCGTGCACGCGCGTGTGCACACACACACACACACACATACACACACACACACACACACACACACACACACACACACACACACACACACACACACACACACACACACACACACACACACACACACACACACACACTCACAACATAATCCTTATTGCATTTTACCGTCTCTCGTATGTCTCTGAAACGACAACAGATGCTATTACTCTTTGATTTCATTGCGTATAGTGTCTCATATTACTGATTCATTGACGTATTTCTTTTTTGTTGTTGTTGAATTTTCAGTTCTAGGCAGATACGCAAATTAGTAGCGGCAAGTTTGAAACTGGCTTTTAGCTACTAACTTCTACCGTTGGAAAATGATGTATCATTATCTTACCTCTACCCCTATGACCACTCCCATTCTATGAATCATCGTTTACACATTTTTTTCAGCCCCATGGGTACGAAGACTTACTTACCTATTTTATTTGTAGCGTGATGTTTTAGTCAGTCTCTGTGCAGACATTTGTGTCAGACATTTACATAGGCAGTCATTTTGTCATAATTACTACTTTTCTCTGTGTCCCCACACATCGCTGTTTGTTTTCAATGTTTTCTTTGCTTTATTCTTTTTCTTTGTGCTTCGTCATTTATGTTTTACAGTTGATTTTCGTGTTAGTTGTTTAGT
Organism: Monoplex corrugatus; assembly: GCA_030674185.1. Taxonomy (NCBI): domain Eukaryota; kingdom Metazoa; phylum Mollusca; class Gastropoda; order Littorinimorpha; family Ranellidae; genus Monoplex; species Monoplex corrugatus. The sequence goes on from JAPXFY010000012.1 coordinate 16,343,001, forward strand.
TTCAAGTAATACATTTCATTTTTATGTCTTTACGCTTGTGTAATATATGTAGAGTAAAAAGGACTAGCTGTAAGACAGATCAAGTGGGACCTAATGCTACTATCCTTTAGTAGTAAGGTGTTCTGAAGTTGTGTTTGTTTGAAGTTTAAAGTTTTGAAGTTTGAGACCATCTTCAGATATTGAAACCATCTTCGGAATATTGAAACTATTCTCAAAATATAGAACCCATCGTCAGAATATTGAAATACCATCGTCAGAATATTTAAACAATTTTCAAATTTTCAGAATATTGAAACCGTCATCAGAATATTGAAACCATTTTCAGAATACTGAAATCACCTTGAATATATTGAAACCAACTTCGGAATATTGAAATCATTTTGAAAATACCAGAAACGTTTTCAAAATGTTGAACCATCTTCACAATATTGAAACCATCTTCAAAATATGAACACCACTTCAGAATATTAAAACCGTCTTTAAAATGTTGAAACCATCTAGTATGTTGTGGCTGCATGGAGTAGAGATGATAACAGATTAACATGAAGTGAGCAACCTGGGAAAGCCACATCAGGTTGTATGCAAGGCTCCATTTCAGTTTCAGTTCATGTTTACAGGTCATTTCAGGGTCGTCAAGTTAACACATTTCAAAACTAAATATTCACACCATTCCTACATCAACGTCAACTTCTTTAAAAACAAAGAATCAAACCCCAAGTCAAACGCATGACTACTTTTTTTTCATTTGAACAATAAATTATACATTGGTAACAAGGTGCCTTTATAAAGCACAAAACTTCTAGATGTCACTCTCATTTAGCCCATCCGTGCCATTTATCGTACGGTTGTTTTAAAACAAGGACCGGATACAACAATAATAATAGCAACAACAACGGCAACGACAATGACAATAACATCAGAAAATACATTGAAACAAAAAGAATATACAGTATAAGGTATAAGCCTATGCATGGCCTGGGTAAATAATCGGTAGGGAAACTGTCTTTGAATTTCGCCTCGTGGACATGAAAAGGCGAATCTATAAAAACAACAAACAAACAAACAAACAAACAAACAAACAAACAAACAAACAAACAAACAAAAACAATATCAAGAACAGATGAAGAATTGGTCGGTTTGCGACAAAAGGAGTCAGTGAATCCTGTATAAATGGAAGGACCAAAACGCACGAAAGATACCTTCTAGACGTCCTGTTTGTGTAGTGAGAGGTCAAAGGTTCTATTCTCGGTCAGACAGGGATTTTCTAACCCATCCACTTGATCTTAAATAGTGGTCTGGTGCTTACTGTTCGGATGAAACGAGGTCCCGTGTACACCATAAATTTGTCGCACACAATAGATCCCAAGACGACAGAACAGTAATCCTTGGTACAATTTTGCAACAACAAACAACAACAACAACAACAAATTTAGTTTCATAGTTAAACAAAAATACACGCAAACAGGAAAAAAAAAAAACAGAAGAAAGGGCGGCGCCACACTATGGCAAGATGCATTCCCCAGAGAGAGCGACCTGTATTTCCAGCGAATAAAAATCTCGTTGTGAAAAGAAAGAATCCTGTTCGATCCATTTACAAAAAGAGAACAACTGCCAGGGGTCGACTACAAAGTTTATGGGGCTATGGCTGTCTACGTTTGCCTCAATTCAACCCAATCTAATAAATCATACAGAGGCTGTACACTAGCATCAGCCTGCACCAGGTAGAGTTTGCCCACGATTACATGTAGGCCCACCGAGAGCAATCTGAGTACGACAGGTTTTTGTGACGAATCTGGTTGTTACTTTCAAGACAGTGAAGAAGATTCAGAAGTGAATAAAAGTCCAACTGTAGCCCCGTTTCAGTCTACTGCAGATGGAAAAGGTTTATGAGGCTATCATCAGAGATGACAGCGCCAACTATAGTTATCAAGGAAAAACTGAACAATTCTGATAATTCCAGGAAAAAATATTTCTTGTTCGTTTGCCATCTGCGTGGTCAGGCCATATCTGATGCTGGCAATGTGGCCGTTTCTTCCAGTTGCTGCCAGCTGTCCAGGACCTTGGTGGCCAAAGAAATTGTAATCGGCCATGTCTCCTTCACTCTCGTTGACAGAGGAGCCATCGCTGCAATATATGTTCAGCTGTTTGGTCCTCTTGATCGTAGAGGCGGATTGATGATGGTTCATATGAGAGGGAAAGAGTTTGGGTTTGAAACATCTAACTGTGTGCAGGACAGCGGCTGTCATATTTATTTTGGATTTCCCTGATCTTAATCCACACCGAGATTCATGGGGCATAGTCCCATTCAGCATATATTCAGAGCTTTTCACAACAACAATTCTAAATTTGCCAGAAATGCTCAGAAAGGATGTGGCGTGCGACCTACTTGCTGCTTGTTGTCTTCTTTAATGTTGTAAAGTGTTTTAGTGTTGGCAAGTACATACAATTATACAAATGTTCATTATATCACACGATACATCATACATAAAAAACAATCCATCATACAAAAAAATATCCATTATACATAAATAATAAAGACATAAAAATCCATCACACCTAAATAAAATCATATTTTGCAGTACTGTGCTTTCCATTTAGTGGGGACCCATAGCTCAAGTAAACGGTATAGGCGCTTGGCACATTTGAGGATTTTGGCTGGAATGCCATCTTTACGAGTTCCTGGGGTTTTCCCATTGAAGAGAATACCGAGGGCTTTGTTCATTTCCGTTGTTGCACATTCTCCACACACACACACACGCACACGCACACGCACACTCACATACACACACACACTCACACACATAAACACACGCACATGCACGCACATACAGACACACTCACACGCACAAACAAACGCAAAGAAGCATACACACGTACATGATACATGTGTAACGCACATGCTGATGACCCATACCGACATTTTAAAAATGCGTTGCACTTGCTACACGATTTTTTATTATTAGGACCTCAAACATTGACATACGTCACACTTGCAACTACATCACTTAATGAATGCCTAGCTTAGACAGCTTAATTTGTTTCCGGAAAAACAAAACAAAACAAAAACGATCAACCATCCAACCAACCAACCAACCAATCGACCGACCGACCGACCAATCAACCAACCAGCCAACCAACCACCCGACCAACCAATAAACCAACGACCCAGCCAAAGAAACTATTTTCCAACAATCAATGCTGTGCCATTGCCTTGCTTCTATCCATAGTATTTATTTATTCTTTTTTTTCTTTTTTTCTTCTTTTCTTTTACTTATTCCCCTTGTTGTTGTTAATGCTGATTTTGGTGTTGTAAGTGTGCGCTCATATGTGTGAGTGTGCGTGTGTATGTGTGTGTGTGTGTGTGTGTGTGTGTGTGTGTGTGTGTGCGCATATGTGTACATACATGTATATGTGTATATGTGTGTGCGAGTTCGTGTGTGTTGCTTGTGTATGTGTGTTGTGTATGTGTGTGGGTTGGGATGGGCAGGCGCGCGCGCGCGCGCGCGCGTGTGTGTATGTGTGTGTGTGTGTGTGTGTGTGTGTGTGTGTGTGTGTGTGTGTGTGTGTGAAAGAGAAAGAGCGGAACACCGTTCTATTTGTTGAGGAAAAAAGCTCCGCATTTCTTTTTCAACGGATATAAAAGAATGATAAACAAAACAAGTCATCATTGTTTGTGTTTTCGATTTTGAAGAGACGTTTCGCAAAAAGAAAAAAAAAAACTCGACAAATCCCTCTGAGAAACATAGCTGAACGCAGCAAATGGCTGCAGTGTATGAGTATGCAGATAGTGGCTTTGTAAGGACATAAAGCCTGGAGGCCTTTTAGCACTGACTCTGAACGTCCTTCTAGATGTTTCCACCGGCTTCATACGACTGACATTTGTGGTCTGCACGGTAGTTGTTGGAAAAATACATAACTAATCACTGTCTTGATGGAACGACTTTGTTGCCTTCTCCCACTTCCTGTGCCCCCGCACCCGTCTCCCCCCCCCCCCCCACCCGCGTACTCCCATACTCCCTCGTGTTGTTTTTCTCTTTTCCTCTCTTCTCCCGCTTCTGTTTTGTTTTCATTTGTTTCCTCTTCAGTTTTGTTGTTGTTGTACTCTTCTCTCTCTCTGTCTGTCTCTGTCTGTCTGTCTGTCTCTCTTTCTGTTTTCTGTCTGTCTGTCTGTCTCTCTTTCTCTCTGTTTTCTTTTTAATTAAGTTTTGCTGTTTCATTTCTTCTGCAGCCCTGTAGTGTCACCACCCCATCCCATGTAGTGTCACCACCCCATCCCATGTAGTGTCATCACCCCGCGCCACTCATTTCTGCTGTCCTATAAACTACTCAAACTGAGGCCACCCTGACACCAGGACATGAAGGACCACAAAATCTGGGACAATTTGGACGATGCTATGATGATAAGAGTAGGGATGCAAATGACGGCGCCAGGCTGTTCCATATTGGATTGAGACTGAATGATAACTGTATGCTTACTTTCATAAGATATCCCGGGGTCAACCAAACCCGAGTGATACAGACTCCTGCAGTGTTGGCCAGGAAAATCAAGCAACACCACGCATGGATGAGATTAGGCTGGATGATCAAGGAGCCCATAGCGTGCTCAGCTCTGGGTAGGAGTCAGTCGGGAATGAAATATCCCATGGTACAGGTTTTGGACTTTAGGGATGAAACCCACGACCTATTGATCAGCAGGCTGTTGCGCTAACCACTTCACCACGTTGACTGATACTCGCTGGAATCTTAAACGTTCATGCGGCCTCCAATCGGTACAGCTGTGAATGGCGCCTGGCTCTTTTCAAAGTTAGGGAAACGTAAAGCAGTTAGGAGGAAGATGGGCACCACCCTCGTTTTGCTGACTTTCCATCCCAACCAAAGTTTAGACCTCTACCACCTCACTCCTTAGGACTTCCATTTTGTGGAACCAACCTTTAGTCTATCTTTACCTGCTTCTTCGAGGATCTTCTCTTCAACATGATGCTTATTGGTACCGACAGATGGACGTTTTGACTGGAACCGTTCTTTTCTCTGAGCTGACTGCCATTTCAGAGCTTCTGCTGCCTTTTGCAGTCTGGTTTTGTGAGGTCCAGGAATTCTGCTTTGCTGTCTCTCATGTGGTTAGCGGTTAAACAGCTGTGCTAAACGCTAAAACAGACGAATGTGTGTTGAAACAGAACTGGATTGCAACAGTTCCGGATCCGAATTTAGATATCTGCTGATTATACCAGATGTTCCCATGAATAGACATAGCTCTTTTTCTGTCTGTCTCTCTGTCTCTATCTCTGTCGGTATATCTTTCTGTCTGTGTGTCTGTTTCTTTCTGTCTGTCTGTCTGTCTCGCTTTGTGCGTGTACGTGTGTGTGTTTGTGTGTGTGTGTGTGTGTGTGTGTGTGTGTGTGTGTGTGTGTGTGTGTGTGTGTGTGTGTGTGTGTGTCTATTGCACACATGTCTCTTAGTGGATGGATAGGTGTTATATCTGTGATTTTTCTAAAGGAAAATGTTCAGATTCATCGACAGTTTTCACAGCATGTGCTTTCTAGTTTTCCTCTCCAGTAAAAGTACACTTGGCAGTTTAACTTTATCACAGCTTTGAAAACGAATCATGTCCCTTCCATATACACACATATCCTGTTGTGATAGGTGTGATTTTCTGTGGACCACATCTGGAAAGCTTAAGTTTATAAACAACAGGTGTATGTTTGATAAATGAAAAAAAGTATGTATTTAGCTCAATCCATAATTATACGTGGTCAAATAAACAACAGGTGCCTTCTTGAATTTGTGTTCAACGGAATCTGGAACACCTGGTTGGATAATTAGGCGCCAAAGGCTTTCAACAGCATCACTGATAGCTTTGAATAATTTTTTGGCGTCATGCTTTGTTGTCGTTGTTGTTGTTAGTGTTCTTAGTGTTGTTGATTATGATGTTTTCGTAAGGCAATCCATTCAGATAGTGAATACATTTTCGTGTTGGACAGATGTTTTTGATCCGACGGGAGAATACGAAAAGAATCCCAAACCTTTTAATAACTTGGCGAGAAAGATCCTACGATTGTTCGTTCTTGATTTCCCAACTCTTGTTCATTTATTTTGTTCTAATTGTAATACAGAAATGTAAAAGGTTTACCCAACTAAACACCGAGTTTTATTTTGAGCGCACACCATTATGCATCCAAATGAAATCTAGATCAAAGTGGCTGTCAGCGTTCAAGCAAATAGGAACCAGAAACACACACACACACACACATACACACACACACGCGCGCGCGCGCGCGCGCACACCAACCAACCAACCAACCAACCAACCAACCAACCAACCAACCAACGAAAAAATAAGTACGCGCGTTTAATATAACAAAACAAGACAGGCACACATTTTCGGCCAGGTGGCCTTTGCCAAACGTACACATAAGACAGCTCTAAAAGGATGAGATGGGTTTTTCTTCCGCCAATTTGTCCTGCTCAACGTCACACTAGTGAAGTTATTAACTGTTTTATTTCCCCGTCAAGTGTTGTGCATTTATTGTTTGTTGTCTTTTGTATATGCTTGACAAAGGCCAGTTCCTGGCTTGTTTTGTTATATTAAACACGCATTCTCTATTTTTGTGTTCTTCTGTATCCAGTTGATGCAGATCATGTATTTACTTGTTTCTCGTGTTATATTTGATAACTCAAAGGATTCAATACACAGTTAAATGCCAAAATGAATAAGTTCTTAGTACACATGTTTCAGAAGTAAACAATCAAGTACTTTTTTGTTTGTTTGTTTGTTTGTTTGTTTGTTTGTTGCCTAACTTAAGTAGCGTTGATCCCACGCCGCTCATGCTGGTTCTTCGGCACACCATCTGAGTTCAGTCGAAATACCAGTGCCAGAGAATCAATGGGAACCTGTTTTGATCCAACTTTTCAAAGACAACCCCGTATAAGCCCACTAGTAATGACAGTAGTCGCTCAGTTGTAAAACCAAACCAAGTGAGTGGCTCTGCATTGTTAAGGGGCACTGTTGCCAGTGACAAGGAGTTAGTTTGATGTCTTTACATACATACGATAGTTTCAGTTTCAGTTTCAATTACAGTTTCACTTTCAGTTTATCAAGATAATGTCTTGTTGCTCGGATTGAATTCCATATGCACAGACGCCGCTGATACCATGTGTTTGAAAAGATCCTAACTGATCATGGCATAAACCTTAAGTCTGCACATAAGCCCTATGCGTAGGTAAGGTCTTGAGACAAAACCATAAAGCAGGCAGGATACAGAAGTTTACATATCCACTCACCCCTAGAACTTTACCTGTAAGTGCCGCCTTACTCGCCTGCTCTGTTGATCTGATCATTGTTGAAGAGGCTATTGAAGGGTTGCTGCTTGTATTTTTTCCTAGGATGCATTGGGCAAGAAGTAAAGTCTCATTTAATCCAAGGACAATCCAGTTTCTCACTCGTTAATACCGCAAAAAGCTTGGGTGAGAATCCGTCTGAGTAATAACAACCTAAGTGTTTTTCAACACAATTATGTTATTCACTGAGCATCTATTTATCTTTACGCAGGCTGTACTGTGACATTAGAAAAAGAAATCGAAATATAACCAGACATCATCATCAACATCAAATTATGTGATCGTCTAGGTGTGTTTTGAAATGAGAATACCAAACAAACGCCCAACACTGAGATTTTGAAATATTTGATTTCTTCATCTAGATGTGTGTCTAATAGAGTAATCGACGGTGTCTCCCTCGTTCTTAGTTCATACCATTGTAAAGGTCAAAGGGTGCAGGATGAAGTGTGGAGGGTCACGTGTTTTCCCCACCAGCTTGTCAACCATCATACAAGTGGCTCTTCTTGTGGACAAACCTGTGCTCTCTATTCAGCCCTGGGGGTTGTGGGCACACACATGAGTGAAGTAAACTGCTGGGCTGTTAATATAGGATGTCTGGTCTACGTTTTGCACGTGTTAATGATTAACCATCTGTACAGAACATGAATAATGATTTGACAGATATCTTGATATCTGACTGAAATGAAATTAGATTAAGGATTGTAAGACTTCTGGAATCTCTAGTTAGATGTTAAATATACTTAATGTGCCTTTCAGCACACATAATAACCTCTCTCTCTCTCTCTCTCTCTCTCTCTCTCTCTCTCTCTCTCTGTGTGTGTGTCTCTCTCTGTCTCTCTGTCTCTCTGTCTGTGTCTGTGTCTCTGTCTGTCTGTCTGTCTCTGTTCTCTATGTATGTAGATAGATGGATATTTGGGTGAGCAGATGAATGTTAAGTCTGCCATATTGTTTCTCAACACAACTGTTCAAATAGTTAAGTGTTCTATGTTACTAGTTTTCATATCTGGCGGTTGCGCAGTTGACAGTGTCAGGGTCATTCGACGTTGAAAATGAACCACGCTCTTTCAAACGTATACATCCATGCCATTTTGTGGCATCTGGCAATTTGTGACTCACACCTGGACATCATGTATTTATAAACAGCAGGTGTTTCGTTGATAAAAACAATTATGTTCAATTAACTCCGTAACACATGGTCAGATTATTACATGCCAGTTAATGTCAACAATGTGACTGATAGTATTAACGACTCCTTCTGTTTGATGCAGTGTTTGTTGTTGTTAATGTTTTTCCAGCACAGGTCATTGAGTGAAAATAGTCATTGTTCTCCATTGGACATATGTTCTTGATCCCATGGTAAATCACAAACAAACAAACAAACAAACAAACAAACAAACAAACAAACAAACAAACAAAACAACAGCAACAACAAAAGACAACAAAAACAAAAGCAGAAGACTTCGAAATCTTTATCAACAAACTAGAAATAATCCATTTGTCAGTATGTAATGCGGATTGCTACACTGGAAATAAAAGCAAACGTGACACACAAACAGACAGTTATGATCATCTTGATATGTTTCTTGATGATATTGATGCGGGCTGGTTGATTCTTTTGACACAGCCTTGGACTCAGGGATCTGCTGTCTTGAGTTCAGCCCCAGCCTGCAACATTCAAAATTGGTCTATTTGCTGCCCACTTTTAATGGTTCAATTATTTATTCCGGTGGTGTCAGCCTGGTATTGCAAAACGCCCCCCCCCCCCTTCCGCTCCTCAGTTCAAGACATTGCCAGTGCACAGGGTTTTGCGAAAACTCAGAGAGTTTGCCACGTAACTTCTGGCAGATTTGGGTGGAGCGCATATGGAATCGTCCGAGTACGATGAATCGCTCTTGAAGAAGCCCCATACTCCAAAACTGGAAATTCTGTGCTAGAACATATTGGTCGTCAGGCACTCCCTCTTCATGAGTTCACACCTGTTCAAAGATCAAAGGGTACTTTGTGGAGTGTGAAGTGTGAAGGGTCACGTGTTTCCCCCAATAGCTTGTCAGCCGTCACACAAGCGGTTCTCCATGTGGATACCAACCTGTGTTCTTCATTCAGCCCCGCTGGCTGTGGGCACACACATGCGTTAAAAAAGGCTGCTGCAATGTTAACATAGGATGTATCTGGTCTACGTATTGCACGTAATAGTGGTTAAACAGCTGTACGGAGCATTAAGAGTGATTTGATAGATATCTGTCTTGAAATACAATTAGATTATGGATTGCAACAGTTCTGGAATGTGTTCTTAGATGTTGGATATACCAAATGTGCCCTTCAGCAGACATCTCTCTCTCTTTCGGATCTCTCTCTCTCTCTGTCTCTCTCTGTATCTCTCTCTCTCTGTGTCTCTCTCTTTCACACATTTAGGGCTCCACATCTGTTAAACATGTGTTTATAAACAGCAGGTGTGTCGTTTGTAAAACCGACTATGTTTTCAGTGAAATTCGGAACACATGGTTAGATAATTATGTGCTAGATGCCTTCAACAGTATCATAGCCAGTTTTGAATAACTTCTGTTTGATGTTGTTGTTGTTGATGTTTTCCATACACAGTTTATTCAGGCAATGAATGAAAATAGACATCATTTCCATATTAGACAGATGTTCTTGATTCATCGGGAAATGTAGGAAAACTCAGTATAAGCTCTTAATTGAAAGCAAAATCAATAGTACGATTACTGTTTCATCTGTTCCGTACGACTGATTCATTTGTTTATCACTTACGATTTGCAGTTCAGAAATATACATGATTTGCTTAACAAAACTTTGAACTGACTGAATATTTTATGAGTTGATGACAAATTGAATAACATCCTGATGCCCACCATTCGTATTGCATTGCTTTGATACCAGATTGTACACAAATTCATCTATATTTAGTTTAATTCATCTGTTGAATAACTCAAATGGTTATATTTTTCTGTTCATTTGTTGAATAGCCCCACCGTCAAGTGTTCAGTGTTGTGATTTACTCTTAGCAGATTATTTAATAAAGGCAAGTGTTCATATTTGCTTACATGCTATGGTACATATCATGATAAGATACAACCAGTTTACATCGCAGAAGAGCCTGCAGTTCATATCTTCCCCTCTTAGCAGATTATTTAATACAGGCAAGTGTTTATATTTGTTTACATGCTATGGTACACATCATGATAAGACAACCAGTTTTCATCGCAGAAGAGCCTGCAGTTCATATCTTTCCTAATTTTGAGTGTATTTGATATATCTTTACAAGTGTTCAGTAGTTGGAATTATGGCAAGCAGATAGTATTCAACTATGATCTACATGCACTTGATCAAAGGCGCATTTTTCATTTGAAATTAAAGTTGAATCGCCATTTCAGATGTAATTAATTCATCGAGTGGCTTAAATGTGAGCAATAGACATGTCCTGACAAGTGTTCAGATTATTTTGACAAAAATCGAGAAAGTGCTACGTATATTAATTACTATTCATAAACTGCACAGCATTCTGTGCTTTTGATGTTAGATTTAGATTTGAGGAATCCAGAACAATTTTTTTCGTTTAGTGTGCGAAACATTTAAGATCATTGTGACATGAAATATTTCAAGACTGTTCTGGCCACTTTGTAAAACCAGTAGCTATGTGCTTACTGACTGAATCTGACAATCTTGAATGTTAAAAAGTTCAAACTTGCATTTGCTTCTCGCTCTTTCATTTCATTTCATAAGAAACGTTGGCGTCCTTCACTGGACAGCAGGAGAAAGACACGAGAAAGGAAGACCCAGGAACACCTGGCTGTGAATAGCAGAAGGAGAAGCCAAGATGTGACACATTCTTGGGATACCATGCACAGACTGGCTCCGAACAAGCTGGAGTGGAGGACCTTCTTTGTGCCCTACATACCATGTCAGAGTTATTTGACAAAAGGAACGATTGTATTGCGTGTTGTATATAGCACAGCTGACTGTGAAAGCATTCTCAGGACTAGGAAACGGATACAACTTTTTCAATATATAACGGGAAAAAAGTACTCCACTGAGTGTCTGGATTTGTATCTGATCATGCAGTTCAGTAGTTTGCACATCTGTCTTAATTCCTTAGCTCAACCTGGGATGCCTTCTTCTTCTTCGTCTCCCTTCACTCTCTGAAGAGTCACTGGGGCACCGTACTAAAGAACTGTTTACCAGATTCCTCAAGTGATGTCTTTGTGTGCCAAAGCCTGGGTCTCTGCAAGTAGTATGTCTGTCCATTCAGCTAAGTTGCCAGTCTTTCGTTCTTTCTGTCTTCCGTTTTGTCTCCATCCCTCAACTGTTCCCTGGAGGACTGATATAACAAGACCATTGGGTCTTGTTTCATGTTCACTGGTGATATAATCGAATGTTTTAGACGAATCCAAGTTATGGAAATATGACGTGATCGCCTGGACTGTTCTAGTAAAGAGTTTAACCATTAGCATCTGTTTCTGTCTAATATTGCAGGTTCTCAGTGTTTCCGTCCTTTTGAGTTCACACTGGTGTAAAGGTCAAAGGGTACAATGTGGAATGTGGAGGATCACATGTTTTCTCCACTAACTTGTCAGCCGTCACACAAATGGTTCTCCGTGTGGACACCAACCTGTGTTCTCCATTCGGTCTTGCTGGCTGTGGACACGCACATGAGTAAAACAGACTTCTGGGTTGTTAATATAAGATGTGTCTGATCGACATCTTGCTCGTGCTAGTGATTAAACAGCTATGCAGAACATAAAAAGTGATTTAACAGGTATCTAACCGAAATACAAGTAGATTATGGATTGCAAAAGTTCTGCATCTGAACGTAAATATTTGTCGAATTTAACAGATGTGCTCTTCTCTCTCTCTCTCTCTCTCTCTCTCTCTCTCTCTCTCTCTCTCTCTCTCTCTCTCTCTCTCTCTCTCTGTGTCTGTCTGTCTGTCTGTCTGTCTGTCTGTCTGTCTCTTTCTCTCTGATTCTTATCTGATTCATGTGGTGGTGTAACTAGTGAGGTCTTGGTTGAGTTTTTTTGTTGTATTTTTGATGTTGTCGCTGTTTATTTCGAAATCAGCTCACTGTTTGGGCTAAATGCTTTAAAAGACATTGGATCATCAAATTGTCACAAATTGTAAATTGTCTGTCTCGCTTTCAGGACCCACATCTGGAAAACTCGTGTTTACAAACAGCAGGTGAATCTTTACTGAGAGAACGAGTTTGTTTTCTGTATTTATTTATTTATTTGGGGTGTGGGGGTGGGGGGTGGGATTCGTAACCAGTCCACTGAGCCAAAAATTGAAAACGGACATCATTTCCATTCTGGATTAATTGGATATTAATTTTTTTTGTCACAGCAGAATATTTGTGAAATTCAGGGCTGCTCTTTCCCTAGTGAAAGCATGTCTCCAAAGTACGGTACCACTCATTACCCTTCTCTTTCTTTTTCACCAGTATGTGTGTATTTTTGTTTACCTATGAAAGTGGACTTTTCTACAGAACTTTTGCCGTGGAGACTTCTATTGTTGCAGTGAGATTTTAACTCGTGCTAAATTCATGCTTCACACAGGGCCTGATATAGTCATATCGAAAAGACTGGTACCCAGACCACCACTGAAGGTCGAGTAGAGACGAAGGGGGAGGGGAAGAAGATGAATCCATGTCCAACCAGGAATTGAATCTTGGTTTCACGCGTCTAAGGCAAATGCTTTGATCTTTGAATTACGTGCTCCATCCCTGGACACATATTGTTGATAAAATGTGGAAGGAAAAAAAAAGAAAGTTTAAATCTGACATTATCTATCACTAGCCTCACAGCATTATCACTTCTATTGTGTATGACGGTTCCACTACCAAAATATCTGACAGCAGTAATGAGTTGATGGTCATGTGGTGATGTTTGTTTTAGTTTCAGTTATTCAAAATAGCGTGTTTGTGCTCAGATTAATTACACATGCACAACCGTTACTGATTTCACGTGAAGGAGAAGATCCAAAATGATCTGGTATAATCCAAGGCCTGCACATAAGCCCTATACGCTGGCAGGGTCTGAGGTCCTGCCTAGGTATGGGCTTTTATGTCTGTCTTTGTGTCAGTCTGTCATTAGAACAACATAGGTTACATTACAGTGAAATGCAGATTTCCAAAGAAACCTTTAAACTGATTGAAAACGGATGAATCTACGCCCAACCCACCAGTATAAACTGATAGCACCAACACTCCACATAACCACATTACAGAAACCAACCCCCAAACAACACGACACACACCCTCCATCCACCCACCAAGTCGATTTATCATCTCCATCAATTCAGCTCTTCCAGCCCATTCTCAATCCCCGATTAAAAACTTTGGAAATGGATGAAAACACATCCAGCTCCGCCCCCTCCCCCCTCCGAAACCATATGTGTTAATGTTAAATTGAGTCAAAAAGTTTTATTTGAACAGCATGGATGGAACTGAACCGCCATTCTTTCACCACAGAGATCTGGCTGGCGTGGAGGTAGACCTCTTCTTGTCTTCCAGTCCGCATGTACGGGCTTGTAGATCTTCTGCCTTCCAATCTCCCTGAACAGGTTTGTACACCTTTTGCGTTACAATCTGCCTATGGGTTGTACACCTTCTGGTTTTCAATCTGCCTATGGGTTTGTTTACCTTCTGCCTTTCAGTCTGCCTATGGGTTTGTGGACATTCTTCCTTACAAACTATGAGTGTGTAGACCTTCTATCTTCCAATATGCCCGCACAGGTTTGTAGACCTTCTGCCTTCCAAATTGCCTGTACGTTTTTGTGTACATTCTGCCTTCCAGTCTGTCTGCATGGATTTGTATAGTTCTTGTCTTTCCGAACTACGTGCCAGGTTTGCACGAAAGAGAAACTCTCCTAAGAAAACCTTGCATTTGCATCCCACTAGTCCGTCAAACAGAAAACAACGACGACAACAACAACAACAGCAACGACAACAACAGCAACAACAACAAAAACAAGGATTGACAACATTGCAGAATGGACAAAGAAATCATTTGCAGGGACTGAGGCTTTGGCACACAACCGACACTCTGGAGGAATCTTGTGAACGATTCTTCAGTGTGGCGCCCCAAAGACTCTTCAAGGATGTTAAGGAAGAAGAAAAGAATAAGAACTCCATCCAGACTTGATTGTGTG
>JAPXFY010000012.1:16362496-16392496 GCA_030674185.1 Monoplex corrugatus
GTTTGGGTACATCAATCGGGTGGTAATCAGATCGGGTATTTCGGTCTAATCCCAGACGAACCATACTAATAAGGGGCTGTTTAACCTTTGTTATATAACCACTTGTTATATAGCCTAGAAATCAAGACATGATGCCTCGGGTTCAATCCCAGCTTGCGATATCTAAACAGACATATTCTCTGCCAGTCTTAATGCTCCAATCAATCTGGTAATGGTAGTGTTTTATGGTTCCTGTCCACCCCCTCCACCCACTTCAAGACCTTGTAAACGCATAGGGCTTTGCAAAGGCTAAAGGATTCTGGCAGACGGCAGATTGGGAGGAGCGCGTATGGAATTGTCCAAATACGATGTGCCCCTTTTGAACAAAATCTTTAACTTAAGCCATGTGATCTGCGGAGTCAGTCATATCAACGGAATGCCCTTTATAGTCATAACATATCCCTACGTTTTCAGGGGATTTGTCGACATTTTACGGTCCGTTTTGAAGAAATGCATAGACTGTATGCACGTAACTCAGATTCTTTTACTTTGCCCCTGCCTTGCGCAAGGGCAGGAAGTTACATTAAACAGACGGCGATGGCATTTTGTTTTATGGGTAATCACATCGTTGATTTGGATGCATAGCTTGGCGAAATGACGCAGTACATGCCCGTACAATCGCGTGCATTAATGTCAAGATCACTGTCTTTCTTCTACATCTAACAGACTCTAAGGTCCAAAATAATAGAATAAAATCAGTTTGAATGTGGTTTTTCGGTTTGCGTTCATTATTTCATTTTCATTACGCGCCCGCGCTCACGCGCGCATGCGCGCGTGCACACACACACACACACACGCACACACACACATACACACTCACACACACACACGTACACCACGCACAACCTTCTCTTTTTGTCTCTGTCTCTGTCTGTCTGTCTGTCTGTCTGTCTATCTCTCTGTGTGTCTCTCTGTTTCTGTCTCTCTGTCTCTGTCTGTCTCTACTACAGTGATATTAATTTAGATCGACCAGTAGTTATGGATTTTGTCTGTTAAGAAGAATTTGAAATGATAGATGTGTGTGTATGTATAATCTGTGCATGCTTATGTTCGTGTGATTGTGCGTGTGCGCTAACGTGCGTATTATTTCATTTTATTTTTGGTATGATTTCAATATTGATAATTCTCATTCAGTTTTTTTATTACAGTTCTTGTCTCCAAAAGTTTCTTGTAATTCATTTTGTTATTTCATGTTTGTTCATTGAAAATTTGATACTTTGTGAATTATAGTGATTTTGTGCGTTTTTTGTTTTGTTTTTGTTTTTACACTTCTGAGTTGTTTCTATTGTCCTCAGCATCTCAATACCACCACACGGATATTTTTTTCGCAAAGGATTATCGCACTTAACGCAGTTTCCTTTGCGCTCACATTTGTTTTTCTAATTTTGTGTGTATGTGTGGTCCTATTTTCTACGCCACCTTGATGGCCACAGAATCAGATGAGTAGATGTCGCGCCAGCAGGCAGCAAAAGTGTGTGTGGTGTTTTACAGTGATTTTATCGTGGTTCTATTTGATTTTATGCATTGAATTTTGTATCAGTTTGTTGCTTTTAAATCCCGACACGCGGTGATGTAAATTTTTTTTAAATTTTGAATATTTTACCAGATAATCTGATTTTAAAGTTTTTATACCTACTTTTCATCATTTTAATTCAGCCGCTCAAGTCGGACATTTTATCTGTGAACTGTGTTTACATTTTAGCCTACTGTGTTCGCCCAACGCTACAGCTTTCCCAAACCTTTGTGTTCTCTGGTTTTAAGTGTTGTGAACTGACCAACCCACACACCAACCTGCAAGTATCTTCCTCTCCTGACTGGCTCGCAAAATTATGGATCCGTCTTTTATAAAACAAATTGGACTGACACTTTTTAAACACAGCAAGTGCTACCAGCGCTACACGACAACACTGGGGCTGTGTCCTAAGCCCCGCACTGCGCGATCCTGTCGTGGTGGACGTCTCCACCGACTTTGGCACAATCTGCCTCCTGCTGTGCCAGTCCGACACCACTTTCGTCTTCTGCTTCTTCGTCTCCTCCACTGCCCCTGCACTCGACCTTGCTGCTGCAAACTTCGTCTCCTCCTCTGCCGTCTTCTCCTTCGCCTTCTGTCCCGCCGGTGCCGCCTTCGCCTTCTGTCCCACCGGTGCTGCTTTCGTCTTCTGTCCCGCCGGCACTGACCTCATCTTCTGTCCCGCTGGTGCTGCCTTTGTCTTCTGTCCCGCTGGTGCTGCCTTTGTCTTCTGTCCCACTGGTGCCGCCTTCGTCCTCTGTCCTGCGGGTGCCTCCTTCGTCTTCTGTCCCGTCGTTGCTGCCTTCATCTTCTGCCCCGCTGGTGTCGCCTTTGTCTTCTGTCCCGTCGGTGCTGCCTTCGTCTCCACCTCGGCCGCCGCATTGTGATAAAATAAACTAAAACTATGCCTTTTTAACGCTCAGTCAACATGCACTGATGGCAAAGCCGATGTCATTGCTGACTTTATCGCAGATGAGCATGTTGACATTGCTTTTATCACCGAAACATGGCTTAACCCCCTTGGTCATGAACCTATACATGCGAGTCTCACTCCGAGTGGTTACAGGCTTGCTTCTTTCCATCATTCATCCCGAGGTGGTGGTATCGCCATCCTCTACAACGACTCACTCCATTCCCGCCTGTCTTTCTCGCAGTCTCTGCCTTTCTCCCATCCTTCTTTCGAGCACGTTGAAGTATCCTTCCAATCCACCCCTCACCCCATCACCTTCTCCTGTGTCTATCGACCTCCACCTAGCTCTGCCAACAAGCTCACCACATCCATGTTTCTCTCGGACTTTGACCAACTACTTGACTACTACTGCCTCTTACCTGGAAATCTCATCATTCTAGGTGACATCAATGTCCACTATGACAACACTCACCGTTATGACACAAGACATATCATCAGCTCTCTGTCCAATCACAATATGACTCAACACATTTCTGAACCAACCCATCAAAAAGGTCACATTCTTGACTGGATCATTTCTCGTGATCACCACAATTCAGCTACTGACAACTGCTTAGTTCTTTCTACCCGTCTAACTTCAGCCCTTCCATCTGACCACTCTGCAATTCTCTGTTCTCTTGACATTCCTCCTCCTTCCCGTACCATGCGCACAGTGACTCGACGCAATCTCAAATCTATCGACCTCTCCACATTTTCATCTGATGCCTTCCGTCTCCTTTCTGAAAAGTCACATAACCTTGCCGATGAATTCTATACTACTCTCCACCATCTTCTGGACACTCATGCTCCAGCCACAACCCGTCTTTTACCTGACCGCCCCCCTGGCTCACTCATGAGATTGCCTGTGCAAAACGTGCCCGCCGCAGAGCAGAGCGCAGCTGGCGCAAATCCAAACTCACTGTACATAGGCAACTTTTCCAAGCCTCTAAAACAAAAGTATCCACCTCATTGCATCTGCAAAAACAAGCTATTTCCAAACCAAAATCCTGAATGCCTCTTCTTCAAAAGAACATCTTTACAACGATGAATCATCTCCTTGGCACACGAAAAGATTTACCTCTCCCAACAAAACACACAAATGAAGAACTCCCATCTGTATTCTCCAAGTATTTCACCACCAAAATACAAACTCTTCGTGACAGGCTTGACAGGACACCCTATCAACCATGCCCACCTGACCCTTCCTTCTCTGGCACACCTCTTACTACTTTTACCCCAGTCTCAAAAGAAGAAATTCTCAACACAATCAGATCCATGTCGTTCAAAACCTGCGAACTGGATCCTCTTCCACGTTCTCTCTACTCTGACTGTCTCCCTACTCTCCTACCATTCATCACTGACATCATCAACACTTCTCTCCAAACTGGAACTGTCCCAGATTCTTTCAAGTCTGCTATTGTTCACCCTCTCCTCAAGAAATACAATTTAGACCCAAATGAACTGAACAATTACCGGCCTATCTCTAATCTCTCTTTCTTGTCAAAACTGCTTGAAAAAGTTGTCCTCAACCAATTGAACTCTCACCTTTCTGCAACAATCTCCTCAATCCTTTCCAGTCAGCCTACCGCCAGTGCCATAGCACTGAAACTGCCTTGCTACACATTCTCAACAATCTCCTCCTTGCAACTGATACTGGCAAAGTCTCTCTCCTCACACTCCTTGATCTGTCTGCAGCCTTTGATACCATTGATCATGGTATTCTCCTTTCTAGACTTCATCATACTTTTGGCATCTCTGACATTGCTCTCTCCTGGTTCACTTCATAGCTATCAAACAGAAAACAAACTGTTCTCATCAATGACACTTATTCTCAACCTGCATACCTGACCTGTGGTGTTCCACAAGGATCTGTCCTTGGCCCTGTTCTTTTCACTCTTTACACCTCCCCCCTGTCCACCATCATCAACTCCCACTCTATAAAACACCACTTCTATGCTGATGACACCCAACTTCAAGACAGTGACTCACCTGACAATATACAGCGCCTCCTGACTCGCACCACTGAGTGTTACTCGGACATTAAAAATTGGATGACATACAACAAACTTCAGCTAAATGATGACAAGACAGAAGCTATCCTCATTGGCACCCATCAGAAACTTTCTCAGCAGCCTCCTCTTTCTCTCCCATTATGTAACACATCAGTCCCAATTTCTGATTCAGCTAAAAACCTTGGTGTCTGCATTGACTGTACCCTCTCCATGAACAACTTTGTTTCTCAAACTGCCAGATCTTGCTACTATCCCCTCCATCGTATAAGCCTGATCAGGAAGTATCTCTCTGTGGAAACAACTGCAAAACTCGTTCTCTCCTTCACAATGTCTCGCATTGACTATTGCAATTCACTCCTGTCCGGTCTTCCTGCCTCCACCATTCACATCCTACAGCACATTCAAAACAATGCTGCACGCCTTGTACTCAAAAAGAAAAAAGCTGACCACATATCTCCTCTCCTGGCACAACTTCACTGGCTCCCTGTATCAAAGCGCATACAGTACAAACTAGACACCATGTGCTACAAAAGCCTCAATAACGCAGCCCCCGATTACCTGTCAAGCCTACTTGAGATCTATGTTCCCTCACGTACCCTCCGCTCTGCCTCCGATCCTCTACTTTTCGCTTTCCACGCACTAAGCTCAATACCTATGGTCCACGTGCCTTCTCTGTTTCTGGTCCGCTCTCCTGGAACAAACTTCCTCTCTCAGTCCGTCAGCAACCTACTTTTGTCTCCTTCAAGTCCACTCTCAAAACACCCTTTCTCCTCTGCATAAAATCCTGACCTCACTCAATCCCCTCTGCAGCCTGTCTCCACTCGGAGGGGAATCACATTGTAATATATAATTGTATATAATATGCTCTCTATAATTTTCCATTGCTTTTATTCTTTGTCTCCATTTATAGCCGTGTGCGTGTGTGTGTGTGTGTGTGTGTGTGTTGCGTGCGTGCGTGTGTGTGCGTGCGTGCGTGCGTGTGTGTGCGTGCGTGCGTGTGTGTGTGTCTGTTTCAGCGCTTAGATTTGATTTTATCAAGATTTTGCGCTATATAAATATTGTAATTATTATTATTATTATAGAAGCTGCACTGACACAGCTAGTTTTCACAGAGCTATGATGATGACGATGAGGATGATAATCCTAATGCTGTGAAGTTCCATCTAGGATTGAGACTGTGGGACAGGGTTGTACTCTACGCTAACTATCACAATACATCCTGGTGTCACCCAAGCCAGAGACATAAAGACGCATGTGGTGCCGATCGAAGATTTGAGCAATACCCTTAATGACGCGTCCGTGAAACGGATGAGACTTGACTGAGTGGTCCCAGTCTTCCCAGTGAGTCCATAGCAGGCTCAACTCTGGGCAAAGGAAAAAAAATCCCAGAATGATTTTGAAAAGACTGACGGATATTCGAACCCACAACCTTTTAGCCAGTAATCCGTTGCACCATCCACTACACGACGACAACTGGTACAATACTAATATCAAGCTGACAGTAAATGGTTTATGATGATGATAACACAAAGAAATACCAGGTTGGCTCTACGCTGTGGCGAGGCATTCCCCCGACCGCTGAGGATAGCAGTCCGAATTTCATTAAAAAAAAAGTCTGGTGTGATAACGTAGAAATACAATCAAATACAACACAGTGAGTAATAACATTATTGCTTAAAGGTTTGTTGCCCACGGCCTTTTGAAATGAGGAACAATGCCACCAACTGTTTTCACCTCACCCACACCCTCGCCAGTACTCGACAAAAAAAACAAAACAAACAAAAAACCCAACCCGTTTCCCACCTCATTTCCTATGCTCTTTTAAAGGCGATAATTGTTTCATATCAAGCGGAGAGGGGTCTGTGTCACCCTGTGTGTGTCTGTCTTGTCTGAGTGTTTACGACGAAAATGTGTCAGCAAGATTTTATCAGTCGCTTCTGGATAGATCTTTACCACGGTTAGGTCAAAGGAGTAGACCGTTCAGGAGTTGCGAAAACATAAATTTTGGAAATCATGGCGCCAAGGTCAGAGTCACACAGACTAAGCAAAAAAAGAGCGTAAAATCAACACTTTTGGGTAACGTGTACCAAGAGCAATTTCTCGGGATACTGTATTTTGTCTTTACTGTTGTGACAATCTACAACTATCGTCGCTTCACAAGTTTTATTTCATATGATGCTTTCTGTCAAATTCAGTGATCTTGAGAAATACAAAATCTGTATTTTCTGTAATGATCTTTGTGTAACGAGGGAGATTGTTAAAAAGGCTCGACCATCTTGCTGTTTCCTACGCCCATCGCGATACTGAGTCAGATTATGATTACTGGACCAAGGTCAGAATAGTAGGCACTTGTTGCACTTTGAAGAACAACATCTAACGCCGACTTTGCCCTCAGAGTGGAATGTCAACCTTTCCAAACCTCTCGTAGAGTGTGTGGGAGTAGCACTGTAACATATTGTTCCGGCACTGACTAAAGGTGGGAATATGACTGGCTACACTTTGTTCAACACCCTTTTCGTCAGACGGTACAAATATAAGTGGGTGCTTTGGTCTTTTGTTGGGAGAATGATATAGCCACATATTTAGTCAATGTGTTGTTGAAGGGTGGAGGTCTTTTTTTATTTTTTTATAGGTTTTAGATGTATGTATGCATGTGTGTATATGTGTGAGAAAAAGAGAGAGATAGAGGGAATGAGTGAGGGAGAGAGAGAAGGAGGGCGGCAGAGAGAGTGAGGGGAGAGAGAGAGGGTGAAAGAGAGAGAGGATAGAGAGGGTGGTAGTGAGGGGAGAGAGAGAGAGAGAGGAGAGAGAGAGAGAGAGATTGCGTATATACGTGTGTGAGTGCATAAATAGATAGTGCAAAACACATCTAACGTACTCCCCTCCCATGCTTTCACTACCGCTTATCAAGCTTTTAAAAAAAAATCCTAATATTAAAAAAAAACTAGAAAGAAACAGGAAAATTTAAAAACCAGTATACAAAAGAGTGTTTCCACTGTCTACCGCAAAGCGGGGATAAAAATAGTTAAGCAAGATAGCTTTCAGTTCATAAGCATTGGCAACACAGAGGGAACCAGATTTTGATGAGCACCAGCAAAACCTATTATTACCGACGCTTCTTCCTTCCCTTCAGAAGCCGACTAAATATCGTATCAAAAGCCATAACTAATCTAACGACACGGCGGTTAAAAGCCAGTATCGTGGCGGTTAAAAAGCTTGTATCAGACCCGTGGTGCTCACAGACCAAGACGACGATGCCAGAGGTAGATAGAGTCGTCGCTGATATTAAGGCTGGCGCCGTGGAGTCCTTTTGAGGAGCGCAGTGGTGCTTTTCATGCATTAACATTCTCTTGAACATGATGACCCAGCCCCTATCTTAATAGTCGATCACTCCCTGCCCTCGTTTTGTGTTGAACTGGTTTTAAAATGATTATTTTGTACTTTTATTTTTACGTGTAATGTTTGACATGATTTCAGTAACGAACGACTGGTGTGGTGAGCTCCAGTTGTTTTGATTAGTAACTGTGAATTTATGTCATTCCCGTTGGCAGTCTTTGACTGTTCGTCCCTCCCATTAGTCTGTGATGTCTCTTACTTTAAACTGTGACCCCATCTCAACCATAAATCCGGACTTTATCGATTTATCTGTCTGCGTCTGTCTGTCTCGCTCTCTTTTTATCTATCTCTCTGTCTGTCAGTATCAATCTATCTATCTATCTATCTATCTATCTATCTATCTATCTATCTATCTATCTATCTATCTATCTATCTATCTATCAGTCTATCTATCTATCTATCTATCAGTCTATCTATCTATCTATCTATCTATCTACTTATCTATCTGTCTGTCTATTTATCTATCTGTTTATCTTTCTATCTATCTGTCTGTCTGTCTATCTGTCTGTCTGTCTATCTGTCTATCTGTCTATATCTATCTGCCTCTCTATCTTGTAAACACACACAGCCACACACACACACACACACACACACACACACACACACACACACACACACACACTCTATACATACATACATAAACATACATACATACATACATACACATACATACATACATACATACATACATACATACATACATACATACATACATACATACATACATACATACATACATACGTTCCGAACCTAACCCAAGACCTCATGTCTTTAGTTAAAAATCCAGTCCGAAACGTAAAATTGGATTGTTCGCTAAAAATCTGAATGTTCCCACCATTCTTCTGGTGTCAGAGTTTCATAGGTCCCGTTCGAGTTCCCAGTTCAAGATTTTACCAGCGCATGGTTTTGAACAGGCTTAAAGAGTCTGCCAGATACCTGCTGGCAGATTTTGGTAGAGTGCATATGGAGTTGTTCGAGTGCAGTGAATCCTTTATCAACAAACCCAATGTTCAGTCGTGGTGGTAGTCTCCTTTGTTTAGGACTCTCAGTGGGTCTGGTTCCACGACTGTGCGATTTTTGTTGTTAGCTGGGGGCTTAGTAGCCAGTGCCCTTGGCAAGCTGGACTAAAACAAGCACCGTTGAACTCCACTAAAGTGTCTGCTCTGGTTGGTGGTCTTATAAGGGTTCGGCATCTATGGCTTCCGTTGGCTTCCAGGCACCGAAACTTTGAATGAACTTGGGGTTGACGGTGTGTTGTGGAATCGAAATGAGCGGTATGAAAAAACAACAACAAAAACAACGTGCGTGGTGTGTGTGTGTGTGTGTGTGTGTGTGTGTGTGTGTGTGTGTGTGTGTGTGTGTGTGTGTGTGTGTGTGTTTGTTTGTGTGTGTGTAGAGAGATAGGTTAAGAGAGAGAGAGCAAAGAGAGAGAGCGAGCAAGAGAGAGAATGATGATAATAATAACGATATTTTATTCTATAACGGTAGTAGTAGATAAGTTGCTTTTTTTCTTTTTACAAATTTGCCGATGTTTGCATGCTGTGTGTTTTCATGTTTCCATACGCCCGCCACTCAAATGACAGACTTCAGCACCATAGAAGTCCCTTAAAATCAACAGCCCTGTTCTGTTCTGGGTCCTGTTCTCTTCACTATGATTTTTTGCATGCGTATACACACGAAAAGGGTTCAGGCACTGAAAGATCTGAACACATATTGATCTGGACCCTTTATCCATCAGCCGGAGATGTCGAGGTGGCCCTTCCAATTGGGAATCCAACGTTTTCCCCTTGACTATAGCGCCCGTCGAGAGAGAGAGAGAGAGACAGACAGACAGACAGACAGACAGACAGACAGACAGTCAAGCAGCCAGCCAGTCAGAGAAAGAGGCAGACAGAGACAAAGAGAGAGTAAACTTACATCGAATTATAGGAATCACAGATTTCATCTTGTGCTGATGTTTGAACGATCTCTGTCTCTCTCGCTCTCGCTCTTGCTCTCACCCTCGCTTTCGCTTTCGCCCTCTCTCTCCCTCTCTCTCTCTATATATATATATACATATATATATATATGGATATGTGTATATATGTATGTACATACATACATATGTATATATATCAGTAAGAACCTCTGGGGAGAACTGGGCAGCAGAAGGTCCTCAGAGGAGAAACCCCTGTCAAGCAAGTGTTTTGCCCTCAACTCTAAGAGGGCTGGGCCGCAGTCAGGTCATAACTCCTGGATGTCCCTCTGCTGTCGCCATTTTGTTTTAGACATTTGTCGTCCTCCAAGAATCAAACCCGCGCATCTAGGTGGTCAGGTTTCTCAAGGCAAAGTCACCCTTGTGATGGATGTCTTAAACATTAGGCTATTGGTCACCAGCAATATGTGGGGGAATTTTAAACCTTATGAAGTTCACTTTTGTTCCTCCTGGTCCAGATCCAGCTGGAGCTTTCTTCCGCTGCTTCGGGCCATCGCCTTTAGGGCTCTGGTCCTCTCTCTCCCCGTAAACGAGAGCTGCTTCATGAGATTATACGCTGATGTGCCTATCAACCCCCTTGCTCCAATCTCTTCGCCGAGGTCTTTGGCTTGAAAGCTAGAAGTCCTGGAGTTGCTGGCTAGATTAGCATGGTTTTCAGTCTTGTAGATATGGGCATCCTCTACTTTGCATTCGTATGGTACAGTTAGCTCGATTAGAATCACTTTTGTTTGGATGAATGGGAGTGGAAAACCATGTTCAGTCGCATGCCACTTTTGCTGATGACTTCTGGGTGTTTTTTTTTCCATTGTGGGAAATCTGCTGTGCACTCCCGGTCGTCTGCTTCACCCAGCAGACCCCGCTTCCATGCTCTGGGTGTCACATCTTTTTCAGACCACATTTTCTTGCGTTCTACTGTATAGAAGGTTGCTGGACCTTCTGGTTGCAATTTTTTTTCTCTGGCAGTGCTGATCGCAGCGCTGATTGCTTGTGCGATCTCATGAAGCACTTGATGTCACAAGTCATTCCAGCTTAGACTTGTTTGGAGTGCATTGTCCCAAGTCGTCCATTGGTCCTGTTGGCCTTGCTGAACTGCCTGCATGTGTATATTCCTTGGATTAGTGCTACCTTGCATGAGCTCAGGACATTTTCCACTGTCTGTTTGCCCTGGCAGAGTGGGCAAGCAGAGTTATCTGATTTCTCCCGTCTTATCAGATTAGCATTCAAGGGCAGGAGGTCATACACAGATCTGAGGATGAAACTGATCATGAGAGGAGCCATATGCCACGTCATTCCAACTTAGACTTCTTTGGGGTGCATTGCCCAAGTCGTCCACTGGCCCTGTTGACCTTGCTGAACTGCTTTCTGAAGTCTTGTGGCATCCTGTCCTTTCTTCATTATATATATATATATATATATATATATATATATATATATATATATATATATATATATATGTACATATATATGTACACACACACACATACACACACACACACACACACACACGCACGCGCACACACACACACACACACACGCACACACACACACAAAGAGATATAGATATATTTGCTAACAGCTCATTTAGATAGATTCGTATTTCTGAGACAAACAAATATCTTTTGACTTTTGGTTCCTCCAAAAGTACACGATTCCCTGTCAGGAGTAAAGGAAATAATGAAAGCGATGGTCAGGCTATAAGAACAGTTTCTATCTCTTAGTATCAGTCACATTTCTCTGTGCACAATATTTCTTCTTCTTCTTCTTCCTCTGTCTGTCTGTCTGTGTGACTCTCTCTCTCTCTCTCATGCCGTGTTCTATAGCCACAATGAATGCTCGGTTGCTCGTTTATAAATACCACTTCAAACATATTTCTTGTCATAATGTAATCACTGCAGAAACTGGCATAAAAAATATTTATTTCAGTTATGGCCTGGATTGATATCATCTCGTAGAAACCAACAAAAAGAACTGATGTTCTTGTGATGTTTTTATTTTCTGAATTTCCTGTAACCTTTGCAATCACTATACAAGAAAAGATAAAAACAGTTAAATTAAGGAATAGTAATGCACTCAGTCTGAGTTTAGACTGTGAAATTATGAACAGTAATTTATCTTAAAAAAACAATTTCCTGCAGACGTCGGCACAAACTTGCGTATTTGTTCGAAATAAATGGATGAAATGAAATGGTTTCTACAGAAAGAATGATGTAGATAAAGAGCAACAGGTAAATGAAACAAAAATCAAACCCCAAATCAATCAACCAACCAAACATAGTCTGATTTTGCTCAAAAGGGTTTCATTGCATTCGGACATCACCATATGCGTTTCACCCAAATCTGCCAGCAGCGATATGTAGGTAGATTCCCCGAGCCAGCGCAAATCCCTATGCGCCGGAAAGGTCTTGACGTACGGAGGAGAGGTGGGGGTGCAGGACCTGTGAAACAATCAGCTGACACAATATAATGACTGAAGCATTAAGATGTTTGCTTGTTTGTTTGTTTGCTTGGTTGCTTGTTTGTTTGCTTGATTTTTGTTTGTTTGCTTGGATGTTTGTTTGCTTGATTTTTTGTTTGCTTGTTTGTTTGTTTGAGGGTGTTTTTTTTATGTGGCGGGCTAGAATTGAACCTGAGGTATAAGGTCATGAATCCATGGCTCCATCAACAGAACCAGTCAGCTCGCGAAAAAAATGATGAGACAAAAGCTGAATTAGTTGGAAAAAAAAATAAAAGGAAAAAGAAGAGTTTAAAGAAGGAGGAGGAGAAGAAGAAGAGTACAATAAACAAGAAACGTGCTGGTCAAGCCTTCATAATATTCTTTCTGCTCAAAAAACTAAAAAAAATAACAGTTATATTAAGGACACAGTGGCGGGATAAACAACAGAAAGAAAACACATTTCTTGTAATTTAATTCAAAATAAATGGAAATTTCTCCACCGTAGCAGACTTTTTTTTAACTGTGAAGTCTTTGCTCGCTTTGTCATTAGAGTTGTTATCTTGTTATGTATTTTGTGATCATGCAGTTCGCATAACAGTTATACAGAGGAGTGTTTGGTGTCTTTGGAACCAGCATCAGTAAATCTCGAGTGTTTGGTGCCTTTGGAACCAGCATCGGTAAATCTCCTTCAGTCTAATTCAGTTTTGGTTCATAAAATCAGTTTATTATCAGACAGAAATTTTTGCTCAAATAATATTTACTTTCTCACACAAAGCCTCTCTCAGGTCGATACGAAACAAGTTTTGTTTATAAGACGGACAGACCGAAAATGAGAAGAAAAAAATCATCCTTTTTGAAAATCGTTCCACCATAGATACTATGTGTCTGTCTGTCTGTCTGTCTGGTCTGTGTCTAGCTATCTGTGTCTAAGTCTGTCTGTCTGTTTCTCTCTCTCTTCCCCCTCTCTCTGGTTATAGGATTACAGACATACAACGGTTACTGTTGATGTCATTGTGCACATTCACAGACACATTATTTTTGCATACTTTGCTGAAATGTTTACTCAGACCAGTCACCATGGTGTAGTTGTTGGCGCGGTGGACTACTGAATGGAAGATTGTGGATTCAAATCCCCATACGTCCTTTCAAAATCATTGTGGGATTTTTCAATCCCAACCGATTCCCAAACAGAGTTGAGTGTGCTATATGCTCATTTGGGAAGACTGGGACCACACATTTGAGTCTCATCCTCTTTACGGGTGCATAATTAAGTGCGTTGTTTAAATCTCCTTGCCGAAATCGCATGTGTCTGTGTCTCTCGGGCCTGGTTGACGCCAGGATATATTATAATAGTAAGCATAGAGTACAGCCCTGTCACGCAGTCTCAGTCCTAGATAGAACTCCATAACATCATGGTTGGCGTCCCCATCGTCACAATCATGATAGCATTGTAATAAAACTTGTCCCAACTTTTGTGGTCACTAAAGTTACTTAGAGAGAGAGAGAGGGGGAGAGATAGATAGATAGATAGAGAGAAGAGAGAGAGAGAGAGAGAGAGAGAGAGAGAGAGAGAGAGAGAGAGAGAGAGAGAGAGAATCTGTACTCAGGTAGATACCAATTCACGTTTGGTTGATGAAAAGGAAATGTACTTTAGGACAAGAACACTGTTCACACAAACACACAAAAAAACAACAACGAACAAAACATCTACCAGTTTCGACATTTGGGTTTTCTTCAGTGTACTATTACGAAAAAAAAGTCACTACATATGGTAGGACACATACACCGAGTACATGTAATGATAACACAAAGTGAGGGGGAGGTAACAAATGAGGAGGAGATAACTGCCTGTGTTTGATAGACAGATGGCTGTGCTTTTGTGCTTGAGACCATACTAAAAATTAGATACTCATCTCACAAATGCATACATACAAATATATATGTACATACATATTTATGCAGAAATACACATATGGAAGTACATGAATGTGAGAAAGAATGGGAAAAACTGAATATTGCAAAGATATCATAAAAATGTCACTGCCAAGACATCTGTATGCTCCGATCCTTGCAGTAACACTCACACATGTACCGCAAGTAAGAATGTTGACTTGTGAAAAAAACGAAGTGGGACTGGAGTGAAGGTCAAGTACAAAAGCACAGGGGAGAGAGAGCGTGGGGAGAGGAATCGAATGTCAGTCCCCCATGCGTCACAGTAGCCCACAATATAATCTTTTTAACACCCTGTCTCTTTTGAGGGCTGTATTGTCATGTTGTGAGAAGGTAAGGTCGAGGCTTCATGGGTAAAAGACATTTTCGTAATTAACATTTAATTATTCAAGGCATGTTCAACCACATCTTTACTAACTTCAGCTTAGCTCATTTCATGAAAATGAAACAAAAAAACAAACGCTGAAGAACCCTCCATCCTCCCATCTCCGAAAAAAGGAAAGAAAGAAAGAAAGAAAGAAAAAAGAAAGAAATCGAATGTAAGAATTAGAATAAACATAAGAAAACGTCATCAAACAAGAATAATTAAATTTTGGGATTGCCAGGATGGGAGATAAATATGAAAGTGCGTTCAGAAAGAGCGCTAATTATGAAACCGAATCAAAGGCTTACAATGTAATGCATTTATCTCGGCCTATCTTTGGCTTTCTAAACGTTGTGACATGATATATACATCAACTTCTTATTTGATGCTGCTTCTCACTTTGAATGAGCGTTATTAAGATCTGTCTGTATACTCCGGTTTCTTTGACCTGAACATGCTCATCAGTGCAGTTAATAGAACGTAGAACAGGACAGACGGATACACGAAAATGTAGAAAGACAGACAGGCATGCAGGGAGGCAGGTAGTCAGGCAGGCGGCAGGCAGGCATGCAGGTAGATAGAGACAGACTGACAGAGAGACAAACAGAAACATGTAGGTAGATGTTTTGGCTCGTTGACTGTTGACTAATCCATCAACATGAAATATGCATGTTAAAGATCCTGTGAACCATGTAGTGTTCGGTGGCTCATGGAAACACAGTAATACACAGCTTTAACCCCTGCTCCCAACAACAACAACAACAACACTAACACCAACTCCAACACCTCACCTGTATCACCTACTAACTCCAACACCGAGAAGACTAGGAAGATGGACTGACTATTGGCCAATTCGTTTAAGAGTAGGTGTTATTCCACTAGGCTGGCGATAATGAAACTATTTTGTTGTTTCGAAAATACTGAGGTGATTTTGCGTAGGTATAAAAGAACAAACTGCTACAGTCTCGTGATATGGGCAGAGGCAATACATATGTTAAACTTGTGGCTAAACCTAAGCACTGTTCGTTAGGACTTTGTGAAAGAGCTTAGTTAGAGAAACCACAAGACAGCTGAAGTTATTTCAGTGACTCATGCACGGATAGACGTACAAGCCATATTCCAGGTAGCACCTCAAAATGTTGCCAATACACAGAATTTTTGCGCAGGCTTCTGACCAATACCATGATCATTTTTTGGATCTTGTCCATCACACGGCATTTGCCACATTGGTGTGCATGGAACTTATACCCAGACTGCAGTTTTGGTTTTGCTTGATGATACTTGTATTTATTAACTTTTAATGTGAATGTCCAAGTTTTGAATTCAACAATCAAACAGAATACAGTATTCCAAGTTGAAACTAGGTTTAATTGAAATAAAACACAAATGTTAATCATTTTTAAATAGTAAAAACGCAACAGCTTTGTCGATTTTACATGCCGTACTTTTACTGCTTCTATCCATTTGTTTGTCTTTTATTCTGCTTCATTTTCATGCATTTCTTGGGTTACTGTATTGTTAATTAGTGCACTTCTTGTGCATACCATTCGTTATGTTCTGAGTGAAAATTATTTCATTTCACTTGTTCAGTACAAGATATTGTATTAATGCTGGGAGGGGCCGAAATAAGCCCTGGTTTAATGCTCCATCCATACAGTAACGTATTGTTGTTATGCCTTGTCTTAGATATTTCCACCGAAGAAAATTTTTGTCGGGACTAAAGATCATTCATGAAACAGGTGTTTGAAACAAAAATCCAGGAATAAAAAAACATCGACCCACTTTCCACCTGCATCGTGCAAGATTATGCAAAGTTGTTGTCACCATTATTAATTATATTCCCAGCTGCATCATGACTTGGATATAGATACGTGAAACGGTTGTGAATGACACAGTTTTACACTCGAGGAAGTGCTTTCTTTCATTAGAAAGGCAGCTTTGAATGAATAATGTTGGTATACATATTATTTGGCCGACCATTACAATAGATACAACGGAAGATAACTTAATCCTTTAGACATGCGTTCTCTTTTTAAGTTTTGTTTCAGTTTGTTTCTGTCTCTCTGTCTCTCCCTTTCCCTTCCCTTCGTGCCACCCTCTCCTGTCTTTTCTTTCCCTGTGTCTCCTCTCTCTACTTCAAACAATCCCTCCCACAACACACACACACACACACACACACACACACACACACACACACACACACACACACACACACACACACCCCACACACACACACACACACACACACACACACAGAGCACAGCACAGAGGCTGGTATATTTTTCTAGTTTCTGACTGGCTCTTTTGGTAAGAGCTGTGGACTCAAGATCTCATGTCTCGAATTCGGTCCCAGCTCATAACATTAAAATCTATCCTGTTCGCTGCCCATCTTAATGTTACAATCATTCTGGTGGTGTCAGATCAGTTTACTATTTCATAAATTCCCCCCGTCCTTCCCCATTTCAAGACCTTGCCAGCAGATAGGGTTTTCCGTAGGTTTAAGGCGTCCGACAGCCAACTGCTGGCGGATTCGGGTGGAACGCTCATAAAATTGTCCGGGTGTGATGAATCCCTCTAGTGTAAACTCGAAACTCCAAGCGATACACTGCTTGCACACATTACCTTATGGGAGATGGTTAGCGCTGATTCCACCGACACCAACACTCTCCTTACAAAATGCCAAAGCCCTGGATCCGCATATGCTCAGAAGCAATCTACAGGCTTTACAATCAGTCATACTCGTGGTTCTTCCTGCTGGCTTGTACATAGTCTTCCTGACAATTGACTGGAGATGGTTGGTGCCTCTGGCGATCTTTCCTTTGAGCAACACACCAACACGGATGTTGTGTGTGATAGGCGTTGGCAATGAAAGAGACATTATAAAAAGAAATTGACAAGTTATTTTTCTGATAGCCCCTCTTTAAAGTGGTTAACAGTTCATTTGCTTGGTAACAAAAAAAAATTCTTCGAGCAACACCAGCACCGACGGTGTGTGTATGAGAGGGACAAGCAACTAAGGGCCACTATCAAAACAAAAAGTCGACAGTTTATTGTCCTGATAACAAAAGCCCCCCTCTTTAAGGTAGTTGACAGGTCGTTTTCTTGGTAGCAAAACAATCTTCTGAGCAACACCAACACGCGTGATGTGTGTATTAGGAACTAGCAGCAAAGAGTCATCACGAAAAGAGTCAGCATGTTATTTCTCTGATACAAAAAACTCTCTTTTAGGTGTCTGATAGGTTCTTTTCTTGGTAACAAAAAACAGCCCTTTAGGGTGATTGACACGCCAATTTCTTGATAAGAAAAAGCTCCGTTTAAAAATGACTAAATGTTTATTTGCTTAATAACCGAAATAACCAGCCAACCAACCAACGAACCAACCAAGGAAACAAACAAACAAACAAGCAAAATCCCTCTTAAAGGTCTTTGACAGATTATTTTCGTGACAACGAAAAGCCCTTCTTAAGGTGATTGACAGGTCATTTTGATGATAAGAAAAAGCCTGCCTTTAACGTCCTTGACAGGTAAATTTCTTCATAAGAAAGTGAAAACTCTGTTTAAGACGATTGGCAGGGTAATTTCTGGATGACAAAAAGCCCCGTTTTAAGGTGGTCTACCGGTTATTTTCTTCTGATGACGAAAAGCCTCTTTTAAGTGGTTGATAGATGGAGTTTTTAAAATCACAAAAAGCATCTCTGTAGAGGTTGACAGGCTCTTTTCTTAATATCTAAAAGCCCCTGTTTAAGGTGGTTGACAGATTTTTCCCCATAGCAAAAAGGCCGCTCTTTAAGGTGGTTGACTGGTCAGTTTCCTGATACCCCCCCCCCCCCCCCAAAAAAAAAAGAAAATCTTAAGAGTAGTTGACAAACCATTTTCTAAGTAACAAAAAGCCCTTTTTTGTTCCAAAATGCTTGTCTTCCAGGTCGTTGACAGATCAGTTTCTTCACGAACGACAAAAACAACAATCCCTCCGTTTGAACTGATTTCAAGGTCATTTTCTTGAAAATCTTAATAACCAAAGCCTCGCTTTTGGTGTGTGAAAGGTTATTTTCATGATAACAAAAATCCGCTCTTAACGCGGGTGGATGGGTAATTTTTTGATAACAACAAAAAAAAAACTTCACTGTGACGTGGTTAGCAAGTTCTTTTCTTGATAACAGAAAGCCCCTTTTTATGTTTTGGAGATGTTATTTCCTTGATAACAAAAAACCCTATTTAAGATGGGTTGATAGGTTCCTTTTTGATAACAAAAAGCTTCCCTCTAAGGTTGTGGACAAGTTATTTTCCTGATAACAACAACAACAACAACAATAAAAAGAAACAACACACACACACACACAACAACAAAAACTTTAGAGTGGTTGACAGCTTATTTTCGTGATAGAAAAAAGCCCCTCTTTAAGTTGATGGACGGGTTATTTCTATGATAACAAAAGTCTTCTATTTAATGTGAGTCACAGGTTATTTTCTTGATAACAAAACACCTATGTTTAAAGTGGTTTGATAGGCTATTTTCTTGATAAGCAAAAGCCTCTCTTTAAGGTAGTTGACAGGTCATTTTCTTGATAACAAAATAGCTATCTTAAAAATGGTTGATAGGTCACCTTTTTGACAACGAAAAGCGTGTCTTTGAGGTGGTTGACAGGTTTTTTCCCTGATAGGAAAGACTTTCCCTTTTGAGAAGTTGCCACGACATTTTCCTTAGTCCACGCATTGCTTTCGTCTGCCTCTTCAGATCATGATCTGATAGGTGTGCATCTTCATAAAGTGGATTATATGAAGATGGAGCGCGCATGAATCATAACACACACAGTGACATATTCTTTATACCAGAAGAGACACGTGTTTTTCCAAATTTTTCCAACATCAAACAAAAGCAACTACTCAAAACCAAGACAACAGTAGATTTCGTTCTACGTACATAATTGACAGTCTGACCAGCTGTCTGAACGACAAGAAAGAGAGAGAAAGATTGTGGACCATCATGACATACATAAAGAAAATATATTTCACTGAAATGTTGTTCTATAGACGTCTGTTTATGGTGAGCTGAAAAAACAAGTGAAAGTGACAAGAGCATACTCGACGAGCTGAAAACCCGGAAAAAGACTTGTACAGGTCATCCTTAAAAAGAAAATGACCTTTGAATATATGTGCAGAAACAAAAAAAATGCACTTTCATGAAAGATGCCATTCAGGGGCAAAAGAGGAAGGGAAAGACCAAGAACCGATTATCTAGGAAACATCAAGGACTGGACAGGTCGTAACAGCCCAGAGATTTACAACTTGGTTGAGGAAAGAAATGTGGCGGACAGACCCAGAGAGCAGCGTGGGCAGCCAACATTTCAAGGAGTGGTGCTGTAGACTGACAGATTGGCTGAGATATGTCCTGTTTGACAAATTTGGTTTTGTGTCATGAATTGCATATGATTAGTCTTGTTTATAGTTCATACCTTTTAAAAATATTTTTCTCTCTATTTTTGGTCTCTTTCAGATGACTTTTTTTCTCTCTTGTCAAAACTGACATGCAGTGAAACCGCAACATTTCTTAAAATATAAAGTAAATAAATAAATAAATAAATAAATAGATAAATAATAAATAATAAATAAATAAGTAAATAAATAAATAAATAAATAAATGTAAAATAAAATAAATAAATATATAAATAAAAATATATAAATATATAAATAATGTTGAAATTGCGTTTGACACATGAAATAAACAACCAGACTATAGACATATATACATTCTTACTTTCATAAATGGTTCTTTTATAGCGCTGTTCTCCAAACCTATCTGGACTCGAGCACAGAAAACTCCAGCTGTTAGGCAAGACCACTACTTTTCGCGATATTGTTGCACAGTCTGTCTTTGTGGGAGTGCATTTAAATGTTTCCATGAGATTCCGGACACTGAAATGACTTACCGGTTCTTAAACGTGCATATTTGATATTTTGCATGCAAAAGACGTTTAGGCGCCAGCAGGTCTGCGCAAAGGTCGACCAAGGACATCAGAAACATCCCCACCCGTACCCACCAGGCAGAGGTGTCTTGGCGAATCGAACCCAGGACCGTCCGATTGGAAGTCCACGTAATCACTTGATAATATTTGGCATAACTCTGGAATATTCCAGACTTTTTAACATACAGAACAAAACATGCCACCAATACAACATTATTTTTCTAGCATCTAGTAGAACAAATAAAGATGCTGAAACAACACACAGACACACACAAACAGACTAGTGTATAATATAATGTTTGGTTATACTAAAAACTACAACAGCATCAACAATGATAACAACAACTACAACAAACCCTTTAACATTATGTTGTTTTTTTCTGCCCTATTTTCTACGCACCTTGATAGTCACAGAAGCTGGGGCAATTTTTACGATATTATGATGATGATGAAGTATATGGATGCTGTGGAGTTCCGTTTCCGATTGAAACTACATGACAGGGCTATACTCTACGCTTATCTCACAATATATCTTGCCATTAACCAAGCCCGACAGATACAGACATCTGTGATGTCAGTCAGGAAATTTCAGCAACACACTCAGTGACGTACCGGTGAAGTGGATGAGATTCGACTGTGTGGTCCCAATCTTCCCAATGAGCCCGCAAGCACACTCAAGCTGGGTAGGGACCTGTCGGGGCCAAAAAATCCCACAATGATGATTTTGACATGATTGAGGAGAATTTGAACCCAGAACCTTGCAGTCCGTTGTCCGTTGCGCTAATCAGTTCACCACGGCGACTGGTTACATAAACTAAAAGGTGTTTGTAGTTCTCTACAGAAAATAGTAGTCTGTGTGTTAACTTTAATTTATATTCGTTTGAAGGAGTGGATGATTTCACGAGACAATAATAATTATTTGAGTGTTGTTCTCCATTTGGTCATCGTGTCTGTCAAACAAACCCAACTCTTCTCTGTCATATGCCAGTTCTTTTAAAGTCTGTTATACAAACAATACATATAGTGTGCACAGTGTTTTGAACGTCGGGCTTCAAGAAAGACATGTACACACACAAACACAAACACACACAGACACACAAGACACACACACACACACACACACACACACACACACACACACACACACACACACACACACACACACACACACACACACACACGACAGACAGACAGAATGGAGAGAAGGAGAGAAAGACGTGTACACACACACGTACAGAGAGAGAGAGAGACAGACAGGCAGACAGACAGACAGACAGATAGACAGAAGAAGAAGAAGAAGATGATGATGATGATGATGATGATGAAGATGAAGAAGAACCGAATTAACAAAGTGAATAGGAACAAGCCTTCACGGAAGCGAAACCGAAAAAGTCGGGCCACACATATACGGGCATGTAACTAGACATTTTCGAGAGTTTCCACTTACCTTGTTATGTTGCGTAGAGACATCAGATGGCAAATCTTTAATTCCTGAAGACTTCAATCACTCACATCGACGTTATCAAAACATGCGAACAGAATCAAGTGGACCTTGACGCTCCATCAAGTGCAATAACGAAATTAGACATCATCAGAACTGGAGTATGCTAGATGCCAAGGGCGATGCTGTTTAAAATAATTATTTGTTTATGCATCGTACCAGGTTAGAGGGACGGAAAGGACGGTTCGTTCAGGTATTAACTGGATACGTAAACTTTAAATGGTAAACACAGACCAAATGAAGATAGCGTGATTGCAGTGTTTGTTTGTTTTGTTTTCTTCTTCCAGAAACAGATTTTTGCAAACTACCAGCAATTCGACAGAGGAAGAGTTGGTTGGCGAATATCAAAGACTGTAGCAATCTCAGTATGCCTGAGCTTGCTTGTTGCTGCAATTCAGACATTAAGAGAGAGAGGGAGAGAGAGAGAGAGAGAGAGTGAGAAAATCCCGTCTGCTGCTGCGTCTCCCTCCCCCAACACCCTACCCTCTCTCCTCGTTCCACCTTCTAACGGCTACAATGATTATGTGGTTAACAGAAGAAGAGAAAAGTTATCCGCAAACAGTGCTGAAGTTTGATGGCAAATTGGGTGTGGCGCGTATGGGCTTGTCTGAATGCAATGATTTTCTGATTCACCTCCAAATTAACTGGTGGAGTGTATGTTATTTGTAAGATCCCTGCTCATTTGGTGATCGCGGTCTAGTTAACGCAGTTCACAGACGTTTCATCTAAATTGGTGTGCTTGTGGTAAAGATGGTGACCAGACTATGTGACGGCATGGTTACCTGCCTTTCTACAGGTCCCGTTTTCGTCATGTCTTTGGAGATGCACAGCACCAGACTATAGATCTTGTACCATGTGATAACGCCTTGCCGGCACTGATAACACGTAGAGACTACTGGTTGGTTCGGTTTTACCCTCCATTTCAACTTAAACGATGTGTTGTTACCTTTTTGGTTTATCAGTAATCAGGTGGGGTAGTTAACTAAGTAATCATCGGACTCCCAATCGGAAGGTCTTGGGTTTGATTCACGTAGATACCTCAGGATGATGATTTTTCCTATCTCCCAGGTCAACATACATGCCACAGACTTGCCAGTGTCTAAACCCTCTTGCGGTGAATTGGCATGCACAAAATCAAGTGTGCACTTTAAAGATCTTGTAGACCACACACCCAGATTTCATATTCACCGAAAATGCAGACGGTGCAACAATATAATGGAATGATATTACCTCGCTTAACAGCTTGAGTTCTCCGTGCTCTCCTAAAAAGTCTGATTATATGTAATGCGCAGCGAGTCCAAATGAGTTTGCAGAATTGCGCTATTTAAGAACGATTTATGATAATAGTCATCATCATAAGAAGAAATAGTTTGTAACGAGGAACAACAATGTTACACAACACAATGCCATACGTGAACAACACAATGCCATACAACGTAATGCTATACAATGCTATACAACACAGTGACAGTGTTATGCATAATAATGTAATACAATATTGTTTTGTATTGCACTGTGGTGTATGTTGTTGCATTACACTGTATAGTGTTGTGATGTATTTTGTTGTGTTGCCTTGTATTTTGTTGTGTTGTATAGCACAGTGTAACGTTGTACTACATTGTGTTGCGTTGTATTGTATTGTCGGCTTTTTGTTTCCACAATACCCATGATGGTACAAGCAGATATATATATATGTGTGTGTGTGTGTGTGTACATATACATATGTATATATATGTGTGTATATGTAGATATATATATATATAATATATATATATATATATATATATATATATATATATTGTGTGTGTGTGTGTGTGTGTGTGTGTGTGTGTGGGGTGTGTATACAACAGAAGAAGAAGAAAAAGAAGACAGAAAAGTATCCGTGTTTGCCAAATTGCCAAAAGGGGAGGGTCCCAAAGTCAGCAATTGGGTCAGAAAATGACCACCTGCAATAATCACCGAGCCACGAAACCAAAAGCGAAGACGTGACAGAGACTCTGTGGTTTTATAAGTCACTGAGCATAATGAAGACAAAAAAAAAAAAAAAAATCACAGACACAGAAAAAGTCCCTCACCCCAGCCCATCTCACTCATCATTACTCCCACCAGTCACCTACCATCTATTTCGGGAGGTATTTCCTCCCACACCCTGTGTGGATGCCGAGGGCTCTGTCAGTATAAAAAGTATCCCCATTTGCTGGAAATTCTGTGCGAGAAATTTCTTCGTGTCTGTCGCTCTGTTTCTACCTTACCCTTTTGTTTTCTGTCATCTCTTCCTATCTCTGCCACGCTGATTCAGTCACCAGTATGTTTTCCCTAAAGCCTTACAATTTTACATACTTTCTGTCTATTAGAATTCGTAATTGGTATACATATCAACTGCATTTTCAGCTCTAAGAAAATATGAACGGCGAAGCGACAATTTTCATTACTATATGCCGATTTCTATGTATGTTTTAGTATAATTAGTTATGTTTATGTGTTTGTATTCATTTTTTTAAAACATAAATCACCTGGTTATAAAATCGACGTAATGGCCAAAGTCAGGGCATGTCCCTAAATTATTGTCGAGAATGCAATATGTGTACTCTATTTTCTTTTCCAAGTCTTCTCTTTTGGGTACATGCATCTGCTCCTGTTCAGAGGTGTGTAAGGCAAATCAGCGGCGGAAAGGTGATAGGCAACTTTCAACTCAGTTCAGCCCAGTTTATGATATTATAGGCTAGCCGACCACTGAGGCAACATCAGGGTTTTCACCACGTTAAAAATCGACCCCCAAATCTAACTGAAAACGAACGGTCAAAACCAAGTACGGATGGGCAGCATCTTCATTGTGCTGACTCGTAGAGAATTTAAAAATCCCTGTCACCTCGCTCACAATTATGGGACAACCTTTCAAATTTTTACCATGTGCTGTTGTGGTATCGTGGCCTGCTCTCAGAAAATGTTAAGGGAGTTTTAGGCTAGTGTTGAACTTTGAAATTAGGAAGAAAGGTCGTTTGTTTTATTGTACTGTTTTGTATTGCACTGTAATGTAGGCTGTTGCATTACACTGTATAGTTTTGTGATGCGTTGTGCGGTGTTGCCTTGAATTGTGTTGTGTTGTATAGTACTGTACAACGTTGTACTGCATTGTGTTGTGCTTCATTGTATTGTATAGTGTTGTATTGTATTGTGCAGTGTTATATTGCATTGTGTTATGTTGCAGTGTATTGTGTCACACTGCATTGTACAGTGTTGTGTAGCACTGTGCTGTATAGCATCGTATTATATTGTACAGCATTGCATTACATTGTACTGTATAACACTAAGTTGTATAACACTGTATTGTATAACACTGTGTTGTATAACATTGTATTGCATAAAATTGTGTTGTAAACCATTGTAGTGTATGGTATTATTTTATATAGCATTGTGTTGATAAACACTATATTGTATAGCATTGTATCATATAACACTGTATTTGTGTCACTGAACTAGACACCATTATGTTACATGACTTTGTATGTACTATGTTGCGTGGTATTGTGTTTCATTACATTTCACTGTGTGTGTTGCATTGACCTGCTCTGTATTGTGTTACATTGCACTGTATCATACCATACTGTGTCTAAATCAAAGTGACCGCCGGTGTTCAAGCAAATAGGAATCAGAAACAGAAAGTTAACAAAACAGGTGCAAATTTTCGGTCAGCTGGCCTTTGTCAAGCGTACACACACACACACACACACACACACACACACACACACACACACACACACACACACACACACACACATACACACACACACACACACACACACACACAGAGACAGAGAGAGAGAGAGTAAAGTAAAGTAAAGTAAAGTAAATAAAGTAAAGTAAAGTAAAGTAAGATAAAGTAAGGTAAAGTACAATAAAATCAAATGAAATGAAATAAAATAGAATAAAATTAAATAAGATAATATAAAATAAAATGAAATGAAATAACACACAAAACTTGTATATGGATAAAAGAAGACTACCTTTTACTGTCTTGAATGTTTATCTTATTTCATCTTAATTATTCTCTTAAAACACATCGGTATTGCAGTATGGAAGTATACACATGCATGCAGATCAGGGCGCCTGACGTTTGGCTAGGTTGTGGTTAACTGCGTGAAGTACAATTAGGAACTGGCAACCGTAATTAAGAAGGTGAGAGCAATCAACATCAAAACGTGCAGGCCGGTCCACTTGACTGGTTAAGTTAACAAAGTGACAAAAATCAACATTAAAACGTGTAAGCTGGTCCATTTACCTGGCTATGTTAACAAAGTGACAAAAATAAACGTAAAATGTACAGTTTGGTTCATTTCCTGGTTAAGTTAAGAAGGTAACAGATATCAACGTCAAAACCTGCACGCCGGTCCATTTACCTGGTTAAGTTAACAAAGCGACAGAAATCAACATAAAAAAGTGCAGGATGGTTCATTTACCAGATTAAGTTCATAAGGCGATAAAAATCAACATCAGAATGTACAGGTTGGTTCATTTACCTGTTTAAGTTAACAAGTGACAGAAATCAGCATAAAATGTGCAGGTTGGTTCATTTACCTGATTAAGTAAACAAACTGACAAAAATCAGTATCAGAATGTACAAAATCCAAAAGAAGTGTTCCTCCTTCAAAAAACACATTATGATGTCATCTTAGTCAGTTTATTCCTTTTCTTACATTGGGCACAGCAGCAGGAAAGTTTAGGTCTTTTTCTCATAATTTTTATATCTGGTGTTTGTTTGTTTGTAATCTTACGCTTGACAAAGGCCAGTTGCCGAAAATTTGCGCCTGTCTTGTCTTATTGTATTAAATACGCGTTCGTATTCTTCTTTCGTGTTTTTTTTTCTGATTCCAATCAGAATGTACAGTTCATTTACCTGACTAAGTTAACAAGGTGACAGAAATCAACATCAGAATGTACAGGTTGGTTCATTTACCTGACTAAGTTAACAAGGTGACAGAAATCAACATCAGAATGTACAGGTTGGTTCATTTACCTGACTAAGTTAACAAGGTGACAGAAATCAACATCAGAATGTACAGGTTGGTTCATTTACCTGACTAAGTTAACAAGGTGACAGAAATCAACATCAGAATGTACAGGTTGGTTCATTTACCTGACTAAGTTAACAAGGTGACAGAAATCAACATCAGAATGTACAGGTTGGTTCATTTACCTG
Organism: Monoplex corrugatus; assembly: GCA_030674185.1. NCBI lineage: Eukaryota > Metazoa > Mollusca > Gastropoda > Littorinimorpha > Ranellidae > Monoplex > Monoplex corrugatus. Next base: position 16,389,787 of record JAPXFY010000012.1, read on the forward strand.
ACTAAGTTAACAAGGTGACAGAAAATCAACATCAGAATGTACAGGTTGGTTCATTTACCTGACTAAGTTAACAAGGTGACAAAAATCAACATCAGAATGTACAGGTTGGTTCATTTACCTGACTAAGTTAACAAGGTGACAGAAATCAACATCAGAATGTACAGGTTGGTTCATTTACCTGACTAAGTTAACAAGGTGACAGAAATCAACATCAGAATGTACAGGTTGGTTCATTTACCTGACTAAGTTAACAAGGTGACAGAAATCAACATCAGAATGTACAGGTTGGTTCATTTACCTGACTAAGTTAACAAGGTGACAGAAATCAACATCAGAATGTACAGGTTGGTTCATTTACCTGACTAAGTTAACAAGGTGACAGAAATCAACATCAGAATGTACAGGTTGGTTCATTTACCTGACTAAGTTAACAAGGTGACAGAAATCAACATCAGAATGTACAGGTTGGTTCATTTACTACTAAGTTAACAAGGTGACAGAAATCAACATCAGAATGTACAGGTTGGTTCATTTACCTGACTAAGTTAAAAAAGTGACAAAAATCAACATCAGAATGTACAGGTTGGTTCATTTACCTGACTAAGTTAACAAGGTGACAGAAATCAACATCAGAATGTACAGGTTGGTTCATTTACCTGACTAAGTTAACAAGGTGACAGAAATCAACATCAGAATGTACAGGTTGGTTCATTTACCTGACTAAGTTAACAAGGTGACAGAAATCAACATCAGAATGTACAGGTTGGTTCATTTACCTGACTAAGTTAACAAGGTGACAGAAATCAACATCAAAATGTACAGGTTGGTTCATTTACCTGACTAAGTTAACAAGGTGACAGAAATCAACATCAGAATGTACAGGTTGGTTCATTTACCTGACTAAGTTAACAAGGTGACAGAAATCAACATCAGAATGTACAGGTTGGTTCATTTACCTGACTAAGTTAACAAGGTAATAAAAATCAAGATGTAAACTGTGCAGGAAAAAAAAAGAGCAGCTCATTTACATGGCCAGGTTGATGCAATTAGGCAGCCAGGTACATTTCCAGTCACGACTCCACCTGGTCAGCAGGTTCGTGTAGACCATAGTAGGTGGAGCACTTTAACCCTTTCACATATTTACCCTACCGTTGCACACATCAGTCCTTTAAAGCCCTCATCCCCACGTAGGATAGAACATCTTGGCCCTTTAACTTCATCACCCTATCCATAGGCTTCCTGAAATACCTTAATTTTTTCACTCTGGACAGCATGACTTTAAGAGGGATTCATAGCACTCGGGCAGTTCCATATGCGCTCCAACAAAAATTGTCAGCATTTATCTAGCAGGATCAACGAAATGGCAAGGTCTTGGAATGGGAATGGACAGATGGAATGGACTTATAAAACACTTAGCTGACACTAACAGAATGATTGTAGTGTAGCATCAAGATGGACAGGAACAAGCTATGTTGTCTGCAGGGTTTGAGTCCACGGCTCTATCAAAAGAACCAACCAGCTCGCGTTAAAACACTCCCTCACCCTGTCCACCAGCTTAAGATATTCTACCCTGTATTAGCAGGAAGTTGGTGGACAGGCTGAGGGAGTGAACGAGTCAAACGTACTATACCGTAAAGGAGCTGGTGGATAGCGTAAGGAATGCTGTCTGTTGAACACAGTTAGCGAGTGAATGGATGAACTATTATAGTTAGTGAATAGGCTGAGAGAGCGAAAGACGTAAGTAATCTACCATGCAGGAAGCTCGTGGATAGAGAGAAGGAGTGAAAGGGTTAAAGTATCCAACCCTGTAAGGTGTGGACCAGGTGTGCTGATTGTCCCAGTCTCACCTGGCTGCAGGTGGCGGGCATCAGGTAGAGCGAGTGACGCTGAGAGTGATGCCGTGTGACGGAGCGTGGTGGGGACTGACCCCAACAGGTACGGAGGGAGAAGGGAAGGGGTCAGGGAGGCGGTCAGGCGTGATGGTCAAGCCGTCAAGCACTCTCGCCTCGTCGCCTTCCAACCCTCTGTTGCCGCTGGCCTTTCTCCACGCCACGTCACGTCCGTTTAACGTCACCCACAAACGGCCAGGGACGCAGCTCACGGGACACCTGGCCTTTTTGATGATCAGGGACTGGGCATCGCTAGTGTTACCCCTCCTACACAGCAGGCGGTTTTCACAATGACTGGACGGAAAGTTCCACAATGAATGGACCAAAGGAGGCGACATTCTTACCAAAGACTTGTACTTCCAAAACACACCAGGTTAAAAATAAAAAAATAAAATAAAAAAAAGAAAGAAAAAAAGCACCTTTTTTGTGTGTGTCATGGGCTGCAACTCTAACATGCACTCAACTATACGAGCGGACGTTTACGTGTATGGCCGTTTTTAACCTTGCCATTAGGCAATCATATTCCGTTTTAGGGAGGGGTGTGTGCTTGTTGGGTGTTTTCGAGCTAAGCTGCCGAACACCGATACAGCTCACAGGATCTTTAACGTGCGTTTCTTATGTTCAGCGGGAATGGGATTCAGGCACGACCAGGTTTGACGTGGGAGATAGTAAAAATCTCTATCTTGCGGCACCAAACTGATTTGAACCCAGACCTAGCAATTAGAGGACCAATGTTCTAACCACATGACTATCACTCCCGTCATGAAAAAAAACAACGATGAAATAATAATAAAAAAAAACGTTTGACAGGAAGAAAGGGA